>JZKD02S2342971.1:27890-70970 GCA_000966675.3 Picea glauca
AAATCTCGTGGGGAGATTCCCTTATTTCAGTGACAGAGAAGGAAGTCAGTCATAAGGACTGGGATATGGATTTTTCCGAGAGACTAGAAGGGAAGTCATTGTTGACTCCCAAGATTGATCTAATAGATCAAGCGTGTTGCAGATAAGAGTATAAAGATGTACAAAGACTAAATTGTATCCAGAGGATTCTCCCAGCAAGAGGGAGAAGACTATGACGAGACACTTACTCCAGTAATCGAAAAAATGGTTCTAGTATTCATAAAGACAACCAGAACAACCATGATTCAAATACAGTATAAGATGCAGAGGGAACAATCCCTATATTTGAGATTGAGTGCTATTTGGTGTAGTACATTAGTTGGGCCATGGAGACATGACTACAATAGCAGATAGAGTAACCTCCATGAAAGAAGAAGAGTTATTTTCAGTATCAGTTATTGAGCCACTCTTAGTTTTAGATGAAGTTGTTGTCATGATAGAGTAGAGGAGATACTCTCAAAGTTCAGTAGCTACAGTGATTCTCAGTTTCAAAGAAGTTGCAGGTGCAGAGTCCCAGTCCCAAAGGAACATTTGCAAAAAGAGTAGAGGACATACTCTCAGACAGTGAGATAGATAGTGCTTTGCAGAAAGCACATAGAGCTAGTACATGATTGTGCATATTAAGTTGAAGTTGAGAAAGTGTACCAGATTGGTACAATGAGATGTGAAAATTTGGTTTCAAAGTACAGGACAAGAAGACTCATGTCTAGAAGTTGAAGCAAGCTCCACGAGCTTGGTATGGAAGGATTGATATTTTTTCGATGAGCTTGGGATTTACCAAGAGTAAAGCTAAAACCAATCTTTACTTAAAGATTGTGGATGATGGACCAGTTATATTGTTGTTATATATGGATGACTTATTCTTGACATGTGAAAAAAGTTCATCACAGATTGTAAGAAGAATCTTGTTGCAGAGTTTGAGATGAAATACCAAGGCCTAATGCATTATTTCTTAGCTCTTGAAGTTTGGCAGAGCCCAGAGAAGATCTTCCTTAACCAAGGGAAGTACGCAGTTGAAATACTAAAGAGATTTGACATGTTTGAATGTAAATCCATGAACACACCCATGGAAACAAAGTTGAAGCTCCTGGTTGATACTTCACTCGAATTAGTTGATGCTACTTTGAACAGACAGATTATTGGTTCATTGATGTATCTGACGAATACCAGGCCCGATATATGCTTTGTTGTGAACACCTTGAGTTAGTATCTAGTATAGACCAGGCGTGTTCACCTTGTAGTTGCAAAGCATGTGATGAGATACCTCAAGGATACATTGGATTTTGGTATCTGTTATACTAGAGATCATGACTTCGGAATGTTTGTTTATACTGATTCAAATTGTGCTGGAAGTGTTTCTGATAGAAAGAGCACTTCAGGATGTTGTTTCAGTCTGGGGTCAACCATGACTTCATGGTAGAGTAGAAAGCAATCAAGTATTTCTCTCAGCATGGAAGTAGCAGAATACATTGTTGCATGTTCCGCCAGTTGTGAAGCCATATGGCTTCGGAAGTTGTTGACAGGTTTATTCGATCTAGAGATGGAAGCCAATGTGATTCTATGTGATAACCATAGTTGCATAAAGATGACGGAGAACCCAGTGTCCCATGATAAGTCGAAGCACATAGAAATATGGTATCACTACATTCGTGATATGGTGCAGAGAGGAGTTGTAAAGCTCCAATATGTTGGCACAGATGAGCAGGGTGCAGATGTGTTGACCAAGCCTTTGTCTCATGTAAAGTTTGAATACTTTCGAGACAATCTTGGTATAGTACGAAAGGACCTCCCTCGAAAGGGGGAGTGATGTTGATGATACTATGGTATCTTGACCAACAATGGGTAGCTCAGATAGGATTTTATATCCTAGGGGACTAATCATCATTGGACAGGTCTCAAAGGTCTGGTAAGGACGGTCTGTCAGAGTACCTGTGCATGTATATGTCAGTTGTGGTCAGTAGTGGTAGCTCTGTTAGGATTTTATATCCTAGGAAATTTTTATGATTCCTGGGCAAATCCCGAAGGTCCAGTAAGGACGGTTTGTCAAAGTACCACGTGGTAGCTTCGTTAGGATTTTATATCCTAGGGAATCTTATGATTCATGGGTAGATCCCTAAGGTCCAGTAAGGACGGTCTATCAGAGAATCACAAAATGTTGTTGTTACACCTGCCTCATTCTGTTGCCCTATGATGATGATGTTGTTATCTCAGCCTCGTGGTAATGATGTTGTTGATTCATCCTTGTGTTGTTGATGATGTTGTATCAGCCTCGTGATGTTGTTGATGATGTTGTACCAACCTCGTGTTGTTGATGATGATGTATCAACCTAGTGTTGTTGATGATGTTGTTATAGCTTTTATGTTAACTGGTGTTGATGCAAATGATGATGATGATGATGATGATGCTACTCCAGCTCCATGTTGTGAACAATGATGTTATTGATTATGAGAAAAATGTCTGATGATTTATAGATCTACCAGTCAATGTTCCAGATGTTGATGATGTTGTTGCCCTCTCTCTCTCCTGGTGATGTTGTAGAATACCCTTCTTGTTAAGGGGGAATGTTGAAATATTGTAACTGCAAAGAATATTCTAATTATTGAGTTATTATCATGTAGATCAAATCCCCTTTTGTGGATTGATCATGTCGGGACTTATGTATGACCAAACCTCCTTTTGTGAATTGGTCAAACCCTAATTAAATGGTGGTATTTGAGAAGTCTGCCCCTAGGGCTAATTAAAGTGGTTTTAACCACTAGTTGAGGAAGTCGGCCTAATTGGTGAAGAGACATAACCCTAGCGCCCCTCAGTTAGTATAAATAAGGGAGGAAGGCGCCTCATTCACTCACTCACTCACTCACTCAAGTCACTCATTTAGTGCCCAAGTTTGGAGGTAGCTGCAATTGCAAGAAGGAGAGAGGCGCATTGCTCGATCTTGGATATTCTCTAGTGTTTTGGTCTTTTATCTTGGCATTGTATTGGCAATCTATATTAAGGAAGTTTTTTGCTGGGTTTTCTCCCCCGTGAGGGTTTCCCATGATAAAATGTTGTGTACCTTGTGATTGGGTTTCTCTCAGTGATCTTGCTTATGTTATTATTGTCTAGTAAATTGAAAAGAACTTAATAGAAGCTCTAAATTTAACACTCTTTTATCTCTCAAATCCCACATTGGCAATGAGTTTCTTGGTTTACAAGATTTGAAGACTTTTCTAGAATTTCTTAGATTTTTAGTTGGACAATCAATTATTTTAAATATTCATTTCTTTAAGATAGTTGTGTGGAAGTGATTGGCTACAAAGATAATCATTTCTAAATTAGTTCCCAATTATTGTAGAAATATGAAATAGACCCAAACTTTCCATTTTCCATGGTGTTGCAATTCTAGTTTTGACTTTGTTCAATATATAACATTGTTTCAATTTTTTATAAAATGTACCTAGTGATTTGTGCATATGTGATCACATTACCCAATAAATGTGACATTGGTGGTATCTTATTCTAAAGATATGGGTTTAATGGATGGCCAACCAAAGTCTTTTTTAGTATGTTCAATTGTTGTTTCATGCAAATGTTTTTATAATTTTGACACAAGTTCACTAAATAATATAAGCCTTGTTTATGTGTGAAGAGTCTCTTTTAGTTCCCAACATAGTTCAATTTTAGCCTTCAATTCATATGACATTGCCATATAACCTTAATCACCTAATAAAAACATAAAGTTTAAATTTAAAGAAAAAACTTTTAAAACTAAAATTAATAATGTGTTTCTTTCTTGGAGATTACATGTTTAAATCCAGAGGGAGGTAGGGTATGTATACCTCCATAGACTTTAGCAGTCAAATCATTGCGTGGAGGGGGTCTCTTGTCCCACACACAAGGAGGTCTCATACACCAATTTTGTGTCTGGCTTGGTCATGACCTTAAAAATAGATTATTATTATTATTTATTATATGTAAATGCCCATTTAATGATCAAAATAGTCATATAATAGAAAATGTTTCTCAACTTTTTTGCATCTTGAGAAAGACACAAGATACAATGTGGAATTCATACTCTTTCTTTGTTGAAGATTGTTTCAACCCTTGCACTACTTCAAATGAATTCCACTCGATTTAGATGTGAAAGTCGAGATTTGAGTGCATATGTGTTGGCCCACATTAATACATGAAACCTAGGAATAATAGTAGAAAAGTTTGTTTTAAATGTGAAATACTCATAGGGCAATGAACCCTCAAACATAATTTTTTCCTCCAACAACATCCAACATGATGACATTTTTAGAAAAAAAAAATTATATATATATATATAAGCCAAAAAAAAAATTACGAGCAACATATATATGATCTTGGCATTACTCATAGAGTTTGGCAATGACATCCATTATTGAGAATGGTGTAATCTTCACATGAGGTAACAACCATCTTATAGTGTGTCATTAATGCATTTTGTTATGGTTAAGGGCAACCTAGTCAACTTTAATATGTTGACTTAAAAACTTTCTTACAGAGTTCACCCTACTAATGTGGGCTCCCTCTTAGAAGGACACCCTAGTTGAGATGTGTATAAATACACAACTCATTACCTCATTTGTAACACTACCTCGCGTAATCATGTGATCATTCTTTAGCTTATGGGTATCATTATTTTATGCATGATTAAATCAATGGGCATTATATATTTGGCACTCTTGTTGTATGGATGTGTTTTTCTCTCTTTAGTACATCTTTTTAATAGCTCTAGTACATTTGTTTAGTGATAATTTATCCTTTACATTTTCAAGGTTTTGCCTTAGTTGTTTGGTTACATTCGATCCCATCATTCTCTTGTGATCTCAACATGGTTTTAGAGTAGGTGTGAACCTTCTCTACCTATTTCATTGATGGTTAGGGCTTTGCTCTTAGCTATTCATGCTAGTATACATTGTGATCAGACTTCGGCATATAGAAGAATATATAAACCAAAGAGTTTTGGGGTTGTTTTCGTAGTGTTATTGTTGGATGGAAAAAGATGTTTAGTTTGAAGTTGTTTTGTGCAACTTTTTCGGATATTGTGTCCATAAATTGATGCACCCAAAATTAAGGTTTCTTTGCTGATTTTTATTTCAAGAATTTTCAACAAATCTGAGCTCCATTGGCTAGTGGCATCACTATTATCTGAGACTGCAGAACCAAGGTTTCAGATCATCCTTTTGTTGATTTATTTAATGAGATTTTCCGGCCATAATTTTTGGAGATTTGTGTTTCGTGTTATCGCACTAAAGGTTGTGAAACTAGGGTTTCCAAATTTGTTTTTCTCAAGTGATCCAATGATTATATAGAGGCATTGCCCTAAGCATTGCACATATAGTTTCTTAATCATCTCTTAGGGTTCCCTAGAGTTTTAACCCTTCTTAATGGTTCACTTCAGTGATCTGATCCAAAAACTAGGCTAGTGGCATCATAACTTATAGTGTAGAACTAAGGTTTTATGGGATCATCCTTTTGCAGTAATATTTCTCTAGCACTACATTTTTGCTAAGACGTGTTACCCTAAATATAGGAAAAAATACACTGGAGATATCTTGGTTGCGTACTGTTTATTTCTTTGGTTTATACAGAGGATTCCCTGAAGACTTAACAGAACTTTCTTCTTTTCAAAACCTAATGACCTATTGACCTTAGATTGGCTCTTTGCCCTATTCAACAAGCTTATTTATATTTGTGCACATCTAATACAAAAAACTCTATATGCAATGGTTTTAGGTTTTTTGGATCAAGTACATGGGCCAATATTTAGGTATACCATGTATATGATCCTTCCAATATAGAGGTTATATTTGATTGAGTTTATATTCATTGTTTGCTAGAATATTTTCCATTGGCTATTTATCAGCATTATTCTATGGATGATTCTCAGCCTATTATATTGGATCTTATCAGCATTATTCTATGGATGATTCTCAGCCTATTATATTGGATCTCTTTATTATAGTTTGATAGAATATTTTTCATTGCCTATTTATCAGCATTATTCTATGGATGATTCTCAGCCTATTATATTGGATCTCTCTATTATAGTTTGATGCAGCTCCTCTTATTGATGTACCTTCTATCGAGACTTCTAAGTTCTTTGGTTCAATCTTTATTCACAAGACCGTAGAATTTGTCTCACTATTTTTTACGAATGGTGCACAACATATCTAAGTGGGTCTCTTTATTCCACACTATGATGATATCCTTTTTGGATGTACTATACTCGACAACTTTGCAATCAAATACAACTCATGCCACCCTTTGTACCTTCAACCAATCAATGTGGTTCAATGGATCATTTTTAATGGATCATTTTTCTATACCTTTGATAGAGGCCACCTTCACCAGATTGTGAAATCATGTTGATGTTGGACATATGGCATATGGGGGTATATCTTCACTATATTGTCCATATTCAACATTAAAAGGGGTAGTTGTGATATAATGCCATCTCTCCAAAGCCTCATGCTCAAATTGAGGGGTGGTGTTGTGAATAGGCCAACCCTATTTTGAGTTAGGTATCCATAAACCTACTCACTATTATATCTTTGCTATGACCAACCTATTTGAACTGGGTATCCATAAACCCTTTCACGATTGCATTAGAGATGAGTATCCATAAAGTCACTCTCATTTGTATTTCATCATCGATCGACTATGTATTGAGTTGGGTATTTATAAACCCAATCATCTTTGTGTTCACCATTTCTCTTGGTGGCCTCGTGTTCAACTTGAGGTGTGGTGTTGAAAATAATGTAATCTTCATATAAGGCCATAACCCTATCATAGTGCATCATTAATGCATTTTGTTATGCATTAATTATAGCTAAGGCCACCATTTACTGTAATATTAAGTTATGGCTAAGGTCAATCTAGTCAACTTTGATATGTGGGCTCAATAACCCTCTTGGGGAGTGCCCCTACTTATGTGGGCCCATAACCCCTCTTAGGAGGATGTCCTACTTGAGTTGCGTACTACACAACTCAAACCTCATTTGTAACATCTTGGATGATCATGTGATCTTGTGATCATTCTTTAACCTATGGGCAGAACTCTTTTATACTACACAACAAAAACCTCATTTGTAACATCTTGGCTGATCATGTGATCTTGTGATCATTCTTTAACCTATAGGCAGAACTCTTTTATACCAAGGATTAAGCCCATGGAGACCACATATTTGGCAATCATGTGTTCTATGGCTGAGATTTTCTCTCTAGCACATCTCTTGGACAAAGTTAATGCACTTGTTTAGTGTTGTTTTCTCTTTTACCATTTGCAGTTTTTTGGGTTGGTTGTGTAGTTCCATTTGATCCCTTCATTCTATGTGATATAGACACAACATTACAAGTCAAGTTTTGCACTTTCAAAATAAATAAATAAATAACTTAGTTTTTTTTGTCTATTAAATATTGCAAATGGTTAAAACCGTCATATCTACTACTTTATCATGATCATATATCTTGATTCCCAATGTAGAAATCTCGAATTTCCTCTTTGACCCGTTCATTATCATGCTTCCAATAAGCTTTTGTATAGCTCAAAGTTAGAGTTTAGGTCTTTGCTTATAGTCATCTGAACTAAAAGTAACCCCGTTCAACTTCATCCATCTGTGCCTCCTTTTCAATGCCCTTTGAGAGTTAGAAATATCATCAACACTATCAAAATTTTTGTATAGCTCAAAGAGTTTAGGTCCTTGCTTCTAGTCATCTGACCTAAAAGTAACCCCTTTCCACGTCATCCATCGGTGTCTCCTTTCCAATGCCCTTCGAGAGTCAGAAATATCATCAACACTATCAAAGTAAATGTATTAAACAAATGGTAGATCCCATGCCCCTAAATCTCAGCTAGTTGTTACCCCTCATTTGTAATGTCATCTTGGATGATCATGTGATTTTGTGATTCTTTAACCTATCGTGTATGTTAATTTATTTGGTTTTTTTACGACTTTAAAACTTTTTAATGTTAGTACATTGAGCACTAGAAATTCATAGCGCTGCTATACATCAAATGTTGTGCATACAAATATCTATAAGCATAAAGGAGACATTAAGATGTTTTGCTTTGGGATCAAAAACACTAAATAAGCTGGGTCCAACTTCAAGTGCAAGTAATTCAATAACTTCGAAGCAAAATCTAGAATTTCAATGAGGGGTGAATCAACTCAATCAATGTGGGCATGTATCATCCCAGATAAGCATCTCCCAAAAGAAATTGGTGGAGACCAAAAAGTTTATGATACTGTAGTTGCATTATAGTGATGTAGCAACTATTAACCTGGGAACACGCAATGATATCCAACACTTTCTTGCTTTAAAGCAAGGCAGCCTTCTATAAGCCCAAAATACTCCCGTTCCTTCTGATGGTCAGATTGACATTTCCAAAGGGAAGCAGAATCTTATTATACTACACCTGAAATTCTCAATGGCTCTTTCCAAAGCCTCTGACCATCAGAATTTCCATGTTATAACTTTAAAAAAGTAAACCTGAGAGACAGTCTCTTATTATTCATCATCAGAGTCTGCAAATGTAATCTTTGTTGATTTTGGAGCATTGGCAGTAATTTCTTTGAAGTGTGCCCCATATAGCTTAGATTCCTACAACAAAAAGATACATAATTGGCACATGGTTAGAGAAAGAAACAATAAGTTAATCAGCCGAATCGTTATCTGAGGTTTTATTAGCATTACAGACTGCATATCATGTGTTTTTTACATGCAATCAAAGTTCCTCGTAAGACTTATAACCTTCACATTCTTAAAAATCTTGAGATATCCTGGACACACCATCAAAGGTTCTCAAAATATACAAAGTTCAACTTCTTGCATTTGTTGGGCATCTAAGTGCAAATTCATTTCCATGTTGGTTTTATGTAATCTGAGAGAAGGGAATATAGCAAAATATACCTTTTTCTTTACATGAGTTCCAAATTTTAGGAGATCATCTGGTACTACCTGTCCAGCTTCTCTAAGAACATTTACAAGCTCTCCAGAACGGGCCTGAAGCAACAAATTTTGCTCACAAGATAATATGATCCATCTTAAAAGGAACTTCTTCAAAGCACAGTCAATCATGATCTAATGACCAAGAAAATAGGCCCCTAAAGTTAGCTTCATAAATGTAATCAAAAAGGATATGTTGGCATTCATGGATTATAATACCTTGTCTGCTAGAGTAAAGAAAGTATGTGCAACACCCTTTTTCCCAGCTCGTCCAGTCCTGCCTATACGATGCACATAGTCTTCCGTTGTAAGAGGGAAACTGTAGTTGATCACAACTTCCACATCTGGAATATCAAGACCTCTTGCAGCAACGTCTGTGGCAATCTACAATAAAAAACAAGCTTTCTTAGAGATAAAACTCAAGACAACAAAAAAAATGAAGTTATCATTACACAATGAATACAGAGCTACTTTCCAATAACAAGTTAAAATGTGATAAGTAATGAAAACTCCTGTTCTTAACTAAACAAAAACGTTGACAGTCAAAATGTTGTAACTATATAATTCAGAGGATATCTTATGGTACATTGTACAGAATATTCCTATCATAAATATAGAATAAAGTTCACTTTACCAGTAGCGGACACTTTCCATCCTTGAATAAGGTGACCGCCTTCGTACGGTCATGTTGAGATTTGTCTCCATGAACCGCAACAACATTCCATCCTCTGGAAAGTCAGATCACTAGAATTCATCAGCATTTAAAACGACTTGGCAATCACAGTATGGGCAATAAAGAAAACTAATGTTATATTCATTTATATTCATCGTATAATGTAATAAGAATATCAAAATCCTATGATAAAATCGAATCGTTTGTACAACTTATGATATGGACAGAATCTTTGAGATGTAATCGATTCTGTTGGAAAATTTAGATATTTACAGTTCATGGTATTTCATTATTTTGAGAAAGAAAAATAAATCGAAAATGACCAAAAGGTATTGGAAGTTGGAACATTAATTTAGAAGAGATGATGGATGCAGGAGTTCATTTTGGGCATCAAACAAGGAAATGGAATCCTAGAATGGCACCTTACATTTTAATGAGTGTAGAGATATTCATGTTATAAATGTGGCTCAAAATGTTCACTTTGTATCTGAATCCAGTGATTTGGCATTTGATGCAGCTGGTAAAGAAAAACAATGCTTCATAGTTGGTATGAAATATCAAGCATCTGATTTGGATAACAAATGATTCTATGTAGCTACATATTGCAGAGTCTAAAAGGAAAACAAGGAAAGCTTCACCAAATGAAAACATATGGTATATGGATCAAATCTTTTTACAGGTTTTGAGGTTAATACAGCATCCGCTCTAGTACACATGCAGTTAGAAAAATGATACCACAGTAAGACTACACACCACTGATTTAAAGATTATTTGCAACATCGGCTAGCTGCATAAATTTGAAGGGAAATTCTTGGTTATGGTTTTCCATCCTCTAGCCACAAGCAAAGAACACAGGAGTGGATGTTGACAAATGCAGCATCTGGTCTAGTACACATGACACCATGGTAAGACTACATGCGACTGATTTAAAGAGTATTTGTAACATCAGCTAGCTGCATAAATTTGAATGGAAATTCTTGATTATGGTTTTCTCATCCTCTAACCAGAAGCAAAGAACACAGGACTGGATGTTGACAACTTGAAAAACCTCTAGATGGAGTGAAGAAGAATGGTAGATATCCTGGCTGGTCATTAGTTTCTAACAATAGCATTTCTATACTTCAGAAATCCATGACTAAGAAAATGCTTATGGCTTAGTTGTACACCTCTTGCAGAGATCTCATGCTATCTATTAAACAATTAGCACCTGCCAGGCATGTGCAAACTGAAAGTGTTAGAACGGTAAGTAATACTAAATAATTAAAATAATAATTGCACAGTATTTTTATACAATGGCTAGATAATATTAAAATGCATTAATATTAAATTAATCCATTACAAAATCAAAAACTGAAAAAAAAAATTATTAGTAAATTACTGTAAATATTTATTAAACTGTCTTGGACTGGTTCTTTGCTATGTTTATAAATTTGTTACAGTTGCTTAAATCTCTTCCCTATACTGAATTTACCAAGTAACTTTTACACAAAAGACAGCTTAAATCTTCATAGATATTTACAGTTCCAGTACTTAGTTACCAAAGATCATAAACCAGGGAGATATTTAAGGAAATTTTGAATTTTATATGAAAATATAAAAAATGGTAAATTTCTTCAAAATATCGTGACACCTTTGAAAGTTTTGCAAGAAAAGATAATTTTATTAATGTCCACACATGTTCAAGGAAAAAGTCAATGGGACTAGAAAGTACAATCAGTTATCAATGGACTGTGGGAGTGTTAGGGACACTCCTAAAATCTTGGCTTAGATGATGCCCCACGGCATCATCCCAACACATCATATGCTGTAGAATGATAGACTAAATCCTCCAACACATGCCCAATTTTTGGAGGACGGACATTGTCCCCAAACCTCGGCACCATAAATAATTATGGGTTTAATGATGGTGTCAAAAAGGTACATCTTTGTAGGGATGTCCTGAAAATGCAAATGGAAACATTGGCGCTCAAGCACAACCAAGGAAGGATACACCTTATAGAGCCGACGTTGGAAAGCAAGCCTCATGGTGAACCTATGGCCCGTGAATTAGACCCCCAAATATATGTAGATTGTAGTAATCTCCACTTTGCCCCCTCGAAAAAAGAAGTGAAAATCCTACAGAGATTTCTTGCAGATGTCCAAGATCATGACCTTAGTTTTACTAAGGTTGATTACTGTTATCTTAAGATCACAAACGATGGTGAAAGCATCCAAATGCCTTGGAAGGCCCTCGATGGAGGAAGTCAAACTGACCACGTCATCTACAAATAGTAGTATGGCAATCAAGACATTGTGTAGGATGCAACCATCATTTGCATGAGTGTTCTCCCTAAGATATATCCCGGGCGTGTCAATATAGATCACAAACAATGTGGAAGATGGGGGCAGCCATGTTTGACCCCAATGGTGTTCTTGCTAAAGTCAAAAAAACCATGTTGTGTGTAGAGTCATCCTACAACTGTCTTGTAGAGACTCAAGACATCCACAACCACAGAGTCATTGAGATTGGAACACCAAAAATATTTGGAAGAGATGTAGAGGGAAAAGAGGAGTTCATGTCTCCTTGAGGCAAGCAAATTGTGTTTATTATGTCAAATGAGGCAACAATATTCTCGTCATGTTGGGGGGTTGGATAAAGGGGCATGGTTAAGGCCAAAAGGAAGATATTTATGCATGGCCTTACATTGGTTATTAAACCAACAATTCATGGGGCAATTACTTGGAAAGCAGACAGGCTTCTTTTGATGGATGGTATGTGTGTAAGAGTCTAAGGCAGATTCCCACTTGGTATTGGAAAGTGAGTCATATTTGGCCTTGACCATTTTAAGGGAAGAAAAGAGGGTGAAATGAGGAATGAGGTAGGAAAGATGTAGAGTGTAGTAATCTGCATAATCAACATCAAAGTGAATCAAAGTGTGTGGGTTATCGAGCAAGCTATAGGAAGAGGTTGGGGGGGGCGGGCGACAAGAGGGCATCTTGTAGATTTAAGACCAGGAACGTGTGATAAGCAATAGGGAGAAGATGGGCAACAAAGATATCTTGGATCTAAGGTACTAGAGCTTGGTTCACCAAGGCATAGTTCACACATTCAACCTGTTATCCCCATTTTGTGGATAACTAAAGAGATTATGTCTCGAGGCCCTCAGGTTGCAGATATGGAGTGTCGAGAGACTGCATGACTAATAGTACCCTTTTGCACAGTTGGAGACCCCTCTCACCACCACAGATGGTCACAAATTTCCAGATGGCATCCACCACATCAGCTAGCTTCCAAAAGGCAGTGGGCATTGCTCCATAAGGTACAAGTCAGTATTATGGTGAGCATCATTTCAATATTTAAGCCATTTGAGTATGTTGTATTTTAGATTGCTCTAGATTTCATGATATATGCTTGGACATTATGCCTTTTTCCCTGCTTCACCATGGTGGTTGACATTGTGCCCTAATAAGTGGTCTTCCTTGACAATGGGTTTGCTACTAGGAACTCCCTTAAAGAGCCATCGTACCGTTCTCGACCATACTTACCACTTTCCATCATTGTTCCCCTCCATTTCCCTATCTCTTGGTATTTTAGGGTGTATTGACCCAATAAGTGGTTGTCCCTCATTCTATGGGAAGAAGGGGTTTAAGGCCCAGAGGGATTGATGTTGGGTAAAAGATAAAAGTCTTGTATGAACCTTCCAGATGCTTCGCCCAAGGATCACCCAGGAAAGCAATGAAACGCTTATCTTTGAGTAAAGGGGGACCCACAATATGATAAAGAATGCTTAAAGGGTTAGTTGAAGGATAGGAGGTCTCATCATGAGACGACCTATCACATCCATGAATATCTAGTGGTATGACATTGCCATCATCTGGTCACCAAACTAGGGTAATGGCTCTCAGTTGCATGGCTAAGAGAAAGGGGGTCTCATCACGAGCTAGCCTTCACATTTCCACTAGGTGTTTGTGGGTGACATTGCCATTATCTGGTCACCACACCAGGGCAGTGACCTTCAACCTCTCCTTGAAATCTGAAAGAATAAAGGAATGGCAATTAATGGGCTTGGAAAAAATGCATTGTGGACGAAGGTACCACACACCCTCTACAAAGGCTCCTATGAATGAGACACTACGACCTCTTGTATGTCATGAGCCCTATGCCCATTGAGTCTTGACCCCAACCACTTCACCCACTTTACATGGCTTAGAGAGGGATCTCTTGGAAACTCTCCTCGACCTAGGGCAAGATCTACCCAATAGGACACCTCGTCAACCCTCCCATATTCAAGCTTGACAAGTCGCATAGTGTCTTTGAGCAATTAATTGTTTGATATAGTGATCTTTGATGCACATGCTTAGGTGGCTCATTTATTGATTGGATTCACTTATCATGATGTTATGACTTGAAATCCTTGGAGGGCGTGCTCATTTGTCTTTGCAAGACCTAGTTGGTGGACAGTTTTGGGAGAACAAGCCTAGATTGGGCTTCCATGGGGCTACAAGCTCATAGGTTGGATGCCAAGGGTCCACATGTCAGATCACAGAGATGAAGTATTGAAGACCTAGAAGATGATGTGGAAGACTTAGCCCAACCCTCACATGCCAAAGGATTTTCCCAGGAGGGGAAAAATGTCTTCTTTTTTAGCTTGACATCATATTTGGGGGCTAGGGTTTAGTGGTGGTGTTATCATTCATTGAAACATGGATGTTTTGAGGAGGATGAGGCCTTGGCCATGAGGAGATTTCATAGGTGCTTGACATGTGGCCTTTGGAGGCCTACCATAGCTTCTCCAACACCAACTTGCTCCAAGTGTCAAAACATCCCCTAAAGGGGTGACATCCATGTAAAATTAGGGTTTTATTTGTGCAAAAGTAAAATTTTAAATGAATTGTTTAATATTTACTTTGTTAAAGGGGGTAAGATTAGGGTTGTTGACCCCTAGTCTTGTGGTTTACCCCTTAATATGTGGACAAGTCACCTTGGTGACATTTTGTATAAATAAGAGATCATAAGATCTCATTTGGATATAACTTGCCCTCTTGTGAGAAGACTTGATCTGAAATTTTCGCTACACTCGACATATTTGTCTCTTGTGCACTTGTTTATGGCTATCTTTGGTGAATGGTCGATGGAGGAGTGAGGCGCTAGCCTTGGATGAATGGTTTCTAGTTTTTATGGTGGATTATCTTAGCATCTTCTTGATTTGGTATGGTTTTTACTCTTATGCTATCATTTGTTTCAAGTCAAAGATTGTTGTGCTAGGAGCTAAGTTGGAAGTAAGAGCATTTACACCCCCACTCTACTTTACATCGTTTATTGCTTGAAGTTTATTGATGTTGCAGGGCTTTGTTTGAGGAAGTAAGAGGATTTACACCCCTCATTCTCAAACCCTAACTAGAGATACTTGCCTTGGGAAGTAAGAGGATTTATACCCCCAAGGAAGTAGCATCTCTAGTTCATTTACTTGTCTCCATTAACCCAATATTTAAGGCACTAGTCATTTTTTAAATTGCATTGGAGATATAAAATCATTGCCTTGGAAAGACTGATTTTTGCTAGTTTCAAGTCTATCTTTTTAGAAAAGTGTTTCTTGACCCTTGAGCTCTCTTGCCGCATTGAGGCGTCCCTCTTCTCCCACTACTTTGATTGTTGTTACAAACTTTAACCTACAGCCATTAGGGCTGCATAAACCTAGCTGCTAACTCTCTCCTAACTTCTAAACTAACCCTAGACTATCTCCTAAATTTTTCTCACTAACTCTACTAACTAGGGCGCATCTTTTGGTCTAGTTGGCATCTTTTGATGTTATAACTTGCTGATATAAGTGACTGAAAGCTACAGCCATAAGGCCGCAATTGTCTGCAGAAATTACATGTTTACAACAATCATCTTCTCTTGCCTCTTAAGTGCCAATTTTCAGCGCATATTTATTGCTAGTCTTAATGCTAATTTGCTTAACTAGTTTAGATCTTTATATGCTGATTTAGATGCTATATTTGCTGATATAAACTGTCATCTACTGCTGCAAATTAGGGACAGCAAGCTTAACTTGCTGATCCATACTAACATATATCATTGCAAGGTGTATTTCTGTGTCTCGGGCAGGTACAATCATCCAGAGAAGTACTACACCTTTGGGGCAACAATCACTTGACTTGCAAGGAATCTCTTTCCACATCTCACTCCACTTAGACTTGACCTCTAGGGGCTCCACTTTCATCTCTATCCATCCCCATACATTCCCCCTAGGGTCACCGAGATCGCCTCCCTAGAGTGACCTAGTCACCCTTGAAGTGTCAAACCTACATCGAGGTGACATTGGGTGTAGGATTCCCAAATTGTAGCACTTGCTTTTGTGGTTGGGTCGAGCTTTGTCCAACCTACAACTTGTGCTATAACATGCCCCACCATTGTGAAGAAATCAAGTGTCTCTGTCACTCTTCAATAACATGGAAAGTTGTTGTGAATTATGAGATCATGCAACTCACCAAGTTAGAGGTGTCTCCCAGAGGTTGTGACAGGGGCTTGAACAATTAATTGATCTTCTCTAGACACTAGTGGTAACTAGGTCCACCTCATGGAGGTAAAGTGCATCCTCCACCTAGTTACAGATCGGCGTCTATAGAGTCTCAGTGCAAGAATTGAAATCACCCACAAGAATGACGTCTCCTTGTGAGGAATTCTAAGAGACCTCAAGATATAGATCAAGCAAGTGGTCACCATTGAAATGGAGCACAAAACTTGAGGATGCAAGGTAAGTAGCAAATGAAAATGAAAACATCACAACCAGGGGGTTTGTTCCCAGTCAAACCTGAACCCACATGAACCTAGAATGTAGGTCAAAAGCCACCAATGACACGTTGGACCATACACCATCACAAATGTGGCAAGCCACAACATTGGAACCCCAAACCCCCTAGATCTTCATGTCTCATGTCTAAAGTTTGCCATCTAACTGTGTCCTGTAATAGGTGGAAGGGTCCTTTTAGGGCTCTTATGTGTCTTCATGAGGAAAATGAGGTCTTGTGTGACAAGCACATCCTAGTGAGTAACTAAGGAATACCATGTAAAGCCATTGCAATTCCAACATGCAATATAAATAATGGCTACCCCAACTTAACTTGTGGTGGCCATTTTTCTAGTCACAAATGCAACCAACCTAGAGGTGGGGAGTCAAGCATAATAGCTCGTAGATTACAGATAAT
This sequence comes from Picea glauca, assembly GCA_000966675.3. Taxonomy (NCBI): domain Eukaryota; kingdom Viridiplantae; phylum Streptophyta; class Pinopsida; order Pinales; family Pinaceae; genus Picea; species Picea glauca. The sequence goes on from JZKD02S2342971.1 coordinate 44,747, forward strand.
GACTCATTTATTCGAGTCCTTCTAAGTTGTTGTTACATGTTCTTTAGTTGTCTTGAGTTCTTCAACTTGCAACCGAGATAGGTCTTCATCAAGATAGCTATTATGGAGAAGAGAGAGGAGCCATTTCTTGGCTCTTAAGACACAAGTGGTCCTTGTTATCACCCAATCTAGCACTTGTGCAAAGCCTTCACAAGATGCAAGACAAGTGTAACATATGGAAGTACTTGCCACTATCACCTTAGCAATTACTTCCCTCAATTTAGTGAAGGATTAAAATCTAACACAAGGGAGGCTTCCCTAGCAACCTCAAGGAATCCTATAGCAAGATTGAATCAAGTCTACGGCCTCTTATCTTGGTTTCTAAATTACACCACCATTTAGATCAAAGTTCAAGGTAAACACAAGGTGGTTAAGTAAAGCACTTCCAGATTTGTGTGTGATGTGTTTTAAGATAAATGATAACTACCAAATCAAACAAGTCAAATAAATGACTTGAAACACTACAAATCAAAAGAAAATGTATCGCTGTCACAAAACTTGTATTAAAAGATGGTTACTTCAGCAATATGACAAGTTATAACAGCAGAAATATAACAGCCCTTAAAACCAATAAACATTCAATAAAAGAGGGCCGAGAATACAAACCTAACTTGGGTTTTAGGTAACAAATGCTGGCTGAAATGTAAATGGCATAAATAATCCCTAGAAAGACCAAGAAGTCAAGCCTAAAAGGCTGAAAATCACAAGAGCAATGAAAGTAATGATGTCAAGGTATATTGCAAGGTGAAAAATGCAACTAACCTAGATGTCAAACCTAAAAGAGGTTGGGAGTTGAGGGAAAGTATAATGAAACATAATCTTTCAAATCCCGCTAGCACGATTGGATTTCAAGGGTTTTGTTATATAAGGCAGCCAAGGTTCGAAACTCGTAGTAGTGGGAGACACCCAAAAAAATCCAACCATGTTAAGGGTTGGTGTGGCCCAGGCCGAGTGTGATCCCTGGGTGATTTCAACGACTTAGATGCCCCTAGGTCGCGGTTTCTTAGACCATAGGCTACTCCCGCAGGTAACAAACACGCTAGCAAACAAAAAATAATAATGAAACCTAATCTAACCATAAAATGTCAAAGAAGAGGGGTAAATGAGGATTTTAAGTCACTTGCAAGAAAAAAAGACTTGTGTCGTCTAGCTTCCTTGGCATATGGAGTCAAAAAGCAATTTTCTTGGAGATCAAAGGCAAAAAGAAGACCTAAAAATTAACCCTAGGGTAGTCCACTACAAACCCTAGGTATTAATCCTATAGAAAAGCAACTCAAGGTAGTCCACTACAAACCCTAAGAGGTAGTCCTGCGTCTTTTAAAGACCTTTGGCAACAGATCAGGATGGATCTTGGTTAAAACCCTAGAGTAGTCCACTACAAACCCTAGAACTTTAACCTATAAGAATAAGACTAGGGTAGTCTACTACAAACCCTAGAAATACCCTTATGTCCTTCAACAATCTTAAAATAAATGATAACAAAGGAAGGTAGTCCTTCTACAAACCTTCCTAGGGTTTGAAGACAAGGTTTATCCAAGAAAATATAAGATAGCACGCAATTATCACCACTTTGATAAAAAATTCACTTAATACATCAAGAAATAAACCATCAAAGACTTGAAAAGAGAACTTACTAGGAAAATCAATGAGCATCAATGAAACCCTAACCATGTAATCATCCACAAAACTTGAAAAGCATCCACTAGATCATCTCCAAAACAAGGCGCATAAAATCTCCATGGTGAAAAAGAAAGATAAAAGACAAGTGTAGTGATTCTCCACAAGATGAGTTATGATTTACAAATGAGGAAACCTTCCTCTACTTATATGAGACAACCCTAGCGCCTTATCTCTCTAAAATCCCCCTAAAACATAATAATCCATGATACAAGGTGGATAGGTCTCAAGCCAACCCTCAAAATGACCTCCAAAAAAAAAGAGGGTGCAAGAGGCTCCAAGAAAGTGACATTGTCTCCTCAAGGGGCATAAAGGCTCCAAAAGTCACATCCATCCCCAAAAGGTGCAAAGCATCATCAAAGGTCATGTCCCCTCATGAATATGGTCACATCTCATCGTCATCAAAGTGCCAACTCATCATCCATGTGTTAGGTCGGCTCAAGCAAAAAATCACATCACATTCATGCATGACGTCATCCTCATATGTGCAACATCCCAAGCTCCTAGGGTGATGTCATGGTAAATAAGAACTCCAGAATCTCTCTGAATAGGTGTACCATCCTCGTCTAGTGCAATGACATCCATCCAAACCCTAACGTCCTCACATCCAAGCTATGGGCTTCTTGCCCTCTGTGTGATACGTCAGGGCATATTTACTACACCCCATCTAATCACTGCAACATCCAAGGTCTAGGAGGTGTTGGAAGGTGTCCAAAGGCATGCCAAGTCATCAAGTAGCCCAACGCTCATCATCAAGGGCCCAACATTCTCCATACAATGTGCAACGTAGTAGGTAGAAGCATCAAAACGTCCTTCACAGGACCATCTCCATGGGTGCATCATCATCAAGCAAGGCTCAGAGAAGTCAAGTGACATCAACAATCTTGGGAGCAAGAGTCATTAGAATCATAAAAACTAGGTCACAATCTAATACAAAATCCACGTAAGCAATTCACATTAGATATCTTCTTCAAACTTCACACTAGCTTAAGACTTTATGCAATTTGCCAAGTTTAGGTATGGGAGGACCATCACAAGACCCTATTAGGTGTGTCAGTACCCAAGTAGAAGAGTAGTTCCCGAGAAACCCATCAAAGTGTAAGTATAAGTGAATGATGTGGCATGGGGTTTACTTCATGGTCATGGTGTCGTTGACATGCAAGGCCACATGTGGGTTCATCTCCATGAGCGCCTTTATAGAGGGAGCACTTGGTGCATTGAGTTACCCTTTCCTCAACATTGTTTCTTTCCAAACCCCTATTCTTGCCTTTTGATATTCATTTATTTCTTTGCAAGACCCTTTTTAGGTTTATGCATTTATTTTTTCACTGGGATTCAATTAAGTCCTTTTAATTTGATATGCATTCAGTGCAGTAGGACTTGGGGCAATGACCTCATTGCAAGGGGGTAGAGTTGAAGTTGATATTTGGCTTTTGATTTATCATTTGTCATCCCATTTCATTTTCCATTCTTTTACCCACTGCATCAACCTCGGGCATTCAAGCCCCTTCTTCTCCTAGGAGGATGAAGGTATGGTCCTTTTTGGGATACATGTAACAACCACTTCCAAAATATTGGACAACAGGAGGAATATGAATGGAATGTGTTAAGTATGAACAGGAATGGTATGTTACCCCTAGCAAGGCCTCCCAGTAGTACCCATGTTCCCCAAGAGTGACAACACTTGACTAGGACACATATGATGACCACCGAGGTGAAACAAGGCAAAAAGCATAACTTCCAAGCATCATGATCCATTATCTAACTTCAACCCATGATCCTCACCTAAATTCCTAATGCATTAAATGTAAACTTTGTATGAAACAGTGACTAATGTACCTCATGTGTTATGGGCCACAATCAACGAATGGACCTACTGATGAAATGTATGAACTAAAAAATGATGAGGGGGGGAGCATCTAAGGGGCTAGTGTCTGTGGAGAATGTTGATGATCATCTATGGGATCATTGTTTGCAATGTGGATCATGGAGAATGATCTCCTCTAGTTACCCCTAGGTGACAGGGGATAACGATCCTCAAGGGAAGGGAGTGGAACCAAATGATGAGGGTGGAATCTGTTAGCAATTGGGTTCATTCTAGGTTGATATCTTTTAGGTCAAGTGTATCACGAATGAGAGATTGGCCTACATGCAAAGGGTGGAGAGGGAGAGGGATACTTTGGACCCTAAGGCTAATATCTTTAGAGAGCCTAACTCTCTCTTTCTCAGATTTCTCTTGTACAACCAGCTCTACAAAGTAGGAAATTTTGTTACCCTTAACAACTTGAACCTAAGAACAATTCTCCTCAGTTTGTTTTAGTAGATATTGTTGATGTGTTGTAGTATCATACTTAAAGCTCTCTCACTGATGTAAGATCCCAAACTGTGTATTCTTGAGTTATGTGACTCTGATTATAACTATTGAGTTTTGTCAGGGAGGTGGATCCATTCATAAAAGCGATATGTTTAACCTATGAAATGTTTTGCTGAAAAATTGAGTTAATGTTCTAGGTTTGCAAACACAGTTTTGTCACCTTCAAGGCATGCTCATTAAGGCCAGGTTTCAAATCCATTGTTTCATATGTTTGTGACATTTTGAGTTTTGCAATGGTCAAAGTCCTATTCAATGAGGCCTACTAATCGATTATTAATTTCAAGGCATTGTTTTGTTTGAGATCTACAATCACCAAGCCTTATTCTATTGGGCATGATTTCAAAACAACAATTTGTGTGCCCCATATTCTAGAACTTATGCCTATAAGACCTACATCATGTCTAGCATTTTAGTGCTAAAATTCTTCAACGTTATCATATGACTAGAGAGTCGTTGCTAGTACATATATGAGGTTGGGGCAAGAGAGAAACATTTAGGAATAGTCATGTAATCTTTGAAAAGATCATGGTGAGATCTAATGTCAAATAAAGAAAACTATCAATGACACCTCAACTTCTATGACTTATATTCTTCAATGCCACTACATGATTAGAACATAGATTTACCATTAAACAAAAAAGCTACTAGTCAAATCCCCCAAATTATTGTGTGCTCATTACAATACATTCTAATAATGCATAAATCACGTAACTCTTAGAGTTAGTGCGGCGAGAAGCAAGGTTACCACATTCAACTTGGAGAACAACTTTGAAACTTTGAAAAGTAATAGTTGACTAGAGCTAAGTTCCACAAAAATTGGAAATGGGTACGATATGAAAAACGCAACCACCTAAAATCTTATTAAATGAGGAAACAACTAACTTAATTTCTAGATTGCAAGGTCCTTTATTTGCAAGAGTATTTGGGCATCCTGGAGAAGGGTGGCAAATTTGGTTGATTAGCAATTGTCAAGCGGGAGAGCTAGGCGGGACATGGCCACAAGGCCAATTTGGAGTTGGAAGTTGGAAGGCACATGTATCTTTGATCTTCTGCGCTTTCAAGCAAGGAGATTAAGTAGGAAGATCTTCTTCTAAAGGGGCTTGTGGGATACAAGTTCTTGTTCTTGGAAGGATTGGTGCTTAGTGGCTCGAGAGTTTGCATTGTCTCTTGTGTATCAATTCACTTTTTTGGAGACAATTCGACTCATTCCACAGGAAGATCTATACAAGATGAATATTGATATGGCATGTCCCTTCTAGCAGGATTGGGAGTGGAGTTTCAGTCGTCCTTTGACTCAATATGATTCTTGTAGGATTTACTCCATTTTGCATCAGTGACATGTGCTAGGTTCAATCCTTAATGCTCGGTGGGTTTCATTAGATGTTGAGAGTCATTGGATCTGGATGTTGGATAGTGTTTGGTCTTATGAAAATTTCATATAAACTCAGTGTTTGCTTGGTTGGTGATCTATCAAGGTCTCCCCTCCACGGCTCGTTTGGAAAAAAGTGACCTATCTAGTCGACTCTACCTCTCTTGACTAAAGGGATAAACTATGAAGCACATTTTATGGGAGTGCCCTTTTGCGAGGTCGTGTTGGGACCAAGTCCAGTTGTAGTTGGCAAGTATTCTTCAGGGGAATTTGCATCAGAAGGCAACAATGTTGGGAGATTCCAGATCTCTAATCCAAGATTCTCTAACCAGTATTTGGCACTGTGTGAGAGTTTCAACATTGTTTGTTCCCTAGAAACTCCATTGCAAATTTGTGTTTGAAAAGTGGTCAGCTCTTCGATAGCTTTTCGCTAACTATGGAAAGAAGAGGATCATATGCAGTTGCTAGCAAAAGGGTCATTGTTGATTAAGGATTCCAAACTGCTAGACTATAGAAATTATATATATATATATATATATATATATATATATATATATATAAGCCCCGGGGATAAGCTCAATTGGTCTAGAGCTAGACATGAGTTTATCGTGCTTGTTGTTGGTCACAGGTTCGACTCTCTTGATTCCCATGGGGCGAGGCCCTGTAATCAGGGCCGACGATTTACCCTGCTTACCATCCTTCGACCATGGGGAAGTATTCGGAGGGTTTTTTGCAAGTACATTTCCTCGAAAAAAATATATATATAAATAATAAATAAATCTATTCAATATATATATACATACACACACACACACACACACACACACACACACACACACACACACATATATATATATATATTGTCAATGGGATTTAACTCTGGCAATTGAGAGAAGATGTTATCCTCCCCACTCGAGTTCAAATCCCACTTGTGACATGTTCACTCTTTATGAGTTGGTTGTTGATTGGAGATCTTCAAGAGCTATTTTTTTATTGGCACTAGTAAGGCACCAACAATCTCACTCTCGCCTACAGGACGGAGCGTGGAACCAATAGTTACATGTAACCACATACACACAAATAATTAACAAAAATCAAGCATCAAGGGGGATTATCATCTTTGCTTGCTTCAATCTTCATAATGCTAGCATTGACAATGAGTGGATAAAGCTGGTAATAACATTTCAACTCTTCAATGTCATAACTTGCATATACACTTGCATCACAAAATGAGATTTGCCTATATTAATCCGCATACATTGAATTATATATCATTTATTACTTGATTATGTTGAATGGATTGAATATGTTGATTAATCTTGTATATCATCTAAGTCGCATGACACTAGGACACATGACAGGTGGATACAAGTATCCAACACAGGACACATTGACCTCCAAAATGGACATGGGGAACACACACCCGCACACACATATAAAATCCAAATTACTAATACAAAAATGATATACAGACATGAAGATCCAAATTTCTTAAAACATTTACAACACGTTAATACACCTAGTTACTACATCAATGATGATCAAACACACAAGAAATTAGAATATTTAATATACATCAAATAGAGGTTTAAAAATTAGAACCATAAACTACAATTTTCTCATCAAGTCAATTAATGTCATCGAAATCAAAATGTATTACATAGATACTGAATCACTGATACTATAGGTGTGAATGCCAATGGAAAATACAAAATAGGGTAGATAATAAAACCATAGATGGAAGAATCTCATAGCCGATAGATATACTCCATAATAGAATCATCAAGATCACCACCACTGCCACTACTCTCTCCTCCATCCTCCCCTATATCCAATCCAAGATCTGTATTTGTTGGTGTGGAGGATGATCCCTCGAGAAGATTGCCATCATTAAAACTTATTGGATCTGGCATTAGTTCATTAAGATCCAAGTTGGCTAATGCCAAATCAACTCTATTGTCCAAACCCATATCATCAGAAAATACATCCCACATCTTTGTCTTTCCCTTCAACCACCTATCCCTCATCCTATAAATAAGATGAAGGTTGGAGTGCACATACACCATTCTCTTTGCCCTAGACTACTCTTCTTCAAAGTGTGCAAATTCCCATATGTGCTCCAATTCCTCTCACAACGAGAGGATAAAGTAACCTGAGAGAGAAGCCTCATCGCTAATAGTTGTAGTCTGTAGAATAGTGCACGCTACCCCATGAGTTCCCCACCAAGCATAGGGTTTCTTAATCCCATTGTTTGAGCACATCATAGCCTCCAAATCTTATAGAGCCAGGGGAAAAATCTATGAAACCCCCTCCACCTCATCAAGGGATGCTTTGTCCTAATATATCCTTCTAAATGTTTCCTTCCCTATGAAATATTTTTGTCCATGTAAGAAGGAAATTGGCATGAAGGCCTACCATTGAGCCAATGATTGCTATAGTACTAGGGATTCAACGAGTGAGCCAAGCAATGCAAAGGTTTGGAATTCTTCTCCCACCTGGTGATAAGAATATCTTGTATGGTGGTGAACACGATCTCTATTGATGTCCCATACTTAGGGCACTCACTCTCTACAATAACAGTCTTCACAGACTCAATCATGGAGTCCTACCTCTCATAAACATCTCCTAAGATGGGTCGATCCATGTTTACAAACCACAACAAAGAAATAATAGGGTCCATGAACTTAATGGTAAGATCTACGCTTTCCCACCAACCATCATCTAACATTGTATCCTTGATATTTTTTAAAGCAGTTTGATCAATTGGTGTTTGACAAGTTGGGACACTACCAGGGCATGTGTCAAACACACATTTGACACGTGTCCTAGTGTGTCACATGCCCGACACGAGAGATATCGACATGTAAGCCCTGGGGGGCTGTCCTGTTTCTTAGGTTATCATACTTTCAAAGGACTTCCATGAATCGAATATGATGCTACACCAATGGTGTTGTGGTTATGAGCTTTTCATTAACATAGATAAAACCTTTGATACAAGTACATTTTCAGTTTAGATTGTTTGTACAAAAATTATTGCATTATATATGTCTAGGTGGCAATCATTCACATGAATAATCCTTCCAAATGACAAATGTATGATTTACTTTTTCTAATAATATAAGCAATTTGCTTTCATATACACTTTAGCTAATATTGAAGAGACATGCCTATATGAGTAATCCTTAATCTCGTTGAAAATGTTTCAATAAGCTGCTCAAACTTCAAGACACGTTCAACCAAGAGGATTATGGCCCAGTATTAAAGTTGAAAAGTAATGAATGTTACACTAGGCTCAAAATTGTAGATTTTAGGCATGGTCTTCACCACTTTAGCCACCAACCAAGCATCAGGGGGGTGAAAACGACCCCCTCTAGTCTGGAAATAGCTCAGAAATACCCTGGAAACACTTCCAGGTTGTTTGCAAATCAGAAAACAGCTCAGAAATGTTTCCAGGCATTTCTGATCCATTTTCAACCCTTTTTGGTACCTGAATCATTTCCGACTAACAAAATGTAGGCAGGAGGAATTTCCCACAACTTGGCACTTGCAAAATGAAAAAAATACACAATTTCAGAACTATAAAAACAATAATTGCCCATATTATGTGAATTTTCAATAATAACTCATTTTAAAGTACATAGATGATAGTGCATACTACAAAATGCCATTGATTCTGGACAGTTGACAAGTTGTCTGCTGTGAAATCAAGGGAGAAAAACAAGCCAAATGAGTGCTTTTTCATGGGCAACTGAGTTTGAACTTCCAAACACAAGAGATAGACTTGCATTTGACTTGAGTCCAAATCAAACTTGCAACTATGACTCAAGGGAAAATTAAAATCAGAATGGACCTAACTGAACTTGATTTCTTCACAAAGCAGAGTTTGACTCAGGAATCGAGTCAGGCTTGGAGGAGTCTGGTAACACTGGTGAGAAGCTTTACTATGTGTAGTATAATACCCTAATTACCATCCATTCAATCCTACAAATCTCTATTCAACATTCTTTGACCACAGTTGCTTTACATTTTGCATGAATGGTTCTTCATTCTCAAATTTCATTTTTTAAGCTGTTGCACCCTTACATCGCTAAAGAAATTCAGAATAAAAAATCGAAAGAAATTTAAAATAAAAAATTGAAAGATGAAATATATGTACACAAATATGAGTGGTAAAAAACAAAGTGCGTTACTAGGTATTCCCACCAATGTTAGATTTTTTCCATGTTGTTCCATTAACATCACTAGACAAGGATGCAAAATACAGACATCAATACAACCTCACTCTCCTTACCAATTTGTTCTCTCTATCAATCATTGCATTGCCTATATGAACATGGGGATATGTAGGGTCTCCATAGGAAAATTATAATTCCAGGTTTTCAAATGTGGTGATAGGCAAAGCATCTCTTACACCACACTATCTATCATGAATACTTGGCTAAGTAGAATACAAGATATTGCACCCTTTCAACTAAGGCAATGGCAGTACGTATCAACTATTAACTAACAACTTTTACCTCTAACAATAACCTAATAATAGAGAAGTCATATTCAAGTTCATTTTTTTTGGAAGAAAACCATAAGCTCTTTGTCTATGCTAATATGCAGATCTCTTTGTGACCCCAAAATCATGAGTCATATGACAAGCTTTTGATTTTGTATGTGAAAGTTATGATCGTCCAAACTTCAGAGTTAAGGGTTGAAAACAGTAGCAATTTTGGAAATCCTCTAAAAATGGAGAGAGTGCACAATAAATAGATAGAAAAACCATGTGATGATCATAGGAAATGAAGTCCATTTCACCTATGTATACTAGTTAACCGTTCATGTTTAGGTCAACCTAGGAAAACATTGTAGGTTGGCCTATGTTAAGTAACTCTCAGTCACATGGTTTCTGTTTGTGTTCAAATTTGGGGACAATGAAATTCAAGAAAACTTCACCAATGCATAAAAATATGATAAAAGTCATCATCAAGTTCAATAAAGAATCAAGATAATTAAGCCAAATCCGTTATAACTTCATATATTCAAACAAAAAACAAATAGAAATATTTTTTAACTTCACATTTGACCTTAAAATGTCAAAATTAAATGTCATGACTGAATACATACATACATACATACATACATACATATAGATATGGCTTTGCTTTTATATTTTTAAAGTTTAATAAAATAACAAATCTTAACATTTATTTTTGAAACTTATAAAAAATTATGCGTGGCCGATTAAATTTGACATTGCTTGAGATTTGACGAAATTCAGATTTTTTTAAAATCTATCATACATTGTGACTAAGATTGAGTTTAATGTGGGGCTGTACCTTATGGTCAATTATCAGTGGGCTCATAGCTTTGTGATCCTACTATAGGTGGGCCCACATCCAAAGTAGCTAGGGTGTGTGCCCATTGCCTTAGCAGACGCAAACCTGAGATGAGGAGATGTTTCTCATCCCCAATGCATGTCCAAGGACGTAAATCATGTACCATGTCCCTCAAGTCCCATCAAGGTGTAAAAGCTATTGCCTCTTTGCACTATAAAGGCATAAGATAATCCCCCTTACAACTTTCAAGGTGTAACTAATGGAAAGGATGTAATTTTCCTTACTATAACAAATGACAGTGTTCATAGCATTGGTGGGATCACTTGCCTCATTCGTTATTGATTTTAGTCTAAGGTCTTAGTGGTGGCTTTTGACAAACATTCTTAGTACTCGAGGTTTCAGGGATAGAGGGAGGTCATTCTCCTAGATGTCTTTAATTCAATTTGTTTCCTCCAACTTCATTGAATTTTATAGTTCATAGCAATGGTGATCCATTCCTTGATCTTTACATGGGGATTCCCATTGCTCGTCTTTTGGGGGCACTTTTCCTTTGGGTGACTTCAATGTCGATGCACAAGGGCAATGTGGTAGATTATGTCCTTGTAGGGCCTTAATTCACCACATTAAATATTTTCATATTTTTCATCCACTTTTTGTAAGGCCTTGATCATGCCTACTTAGCCTTCTCCCTCCCTGGCTTTCCTCCCTTGTTAGCCCCTTCTTTGAGGTCCCCATCACTGAATACAACTCCATTCAATTTGATTATTCCTATGTTACCAATTATGCCTCTGAATTCTTTGATTTCACCCCTAGCTTTTACTCCCTTTCTAATGTTGTCGCTGAATGTGACTTCTTACTTCATATCCTTTCAAGAGCTTCCCTTGACTCCTATCTTCACACCATTCACCATCCTAAATCCCCACGTCACTCAAGTTTTTTCCCTAGAAATAGTTGGTATGATAATGAATGTAAGGCAATATATAAAATCTTCAATTTCACAAGAAAGACTTGCTTCTTGCACTTTGGAAGCATGGACTTCTTACTTCCCTTCGCATCTCCCCTAAGACCTCACGTACCCTCCTCCCAAGAAAACTCTCCCACTTTGTCATTGACTCCTACACCTAGCTATCTTACACTACCTCCCTTGCGATAATTCTAGACATCCCTCAAATCTAGTCTCCTCTTCCCCTAATACTTGTCTTTATACCCAGTGAGAGGCTCAATGTTGAAATATTGTTGCGAGGATAGGTGTCTTGGCTTAGGCAAGGTGTCATGCAAGCCAAAGACACATGGATTAATGTTTCTCCAAGTCATTTAAATTCTTTCTAAGTCTAACTGAAGAAAATGTGATTAATTAATCTGATTAGTGTCATTTAAATATTTCCTCAAAGTCTAAACTTAGGAAATGACAATAATTAATCAGCATTAGTTAACTCTCTGTTAGAAGCTTCTTTGATCTTATCCAAAAGTCAAAGTTAGTTACAAATTAGATCGTAGCCATTGATTTGACAAGTTGGAGATCCAATCTCGACCATTGAATCAACTAGCCGGAGATTTAAAAGCATAGGGGGTGGCTTGAGAAGATACATTGATTGGGTGGATGACACTGAGGGTTTCTGCAGCAAATCGGAAGTGTTTGTGAGGCGAACCTTTTGGAGAAAAATTATGAATGAGATAGGAAGGGTTTTCACCTTCATCTTCAGACAGCCATTACTCCAGTGAGAAAGAGGGCCGAATCTTGGAGATTAGAGGGCCGTGAGGGTCAAGATCTGCAGGCGCCGTGAGCTGGGTAATTTGTGGCAGCTAGAGGGCCAGGTCTGGTTTGTTTTGCAGTGAGGAGGTAAGGGAGGCTAGGCCGCAGCCTTAGCTGCTCCCTTCAACATCAGATCGAGCCTCAAGCAAGGGGCCGAGAGCCACCTAAGCCGCCGACTCAGCCATCTATTCGCTGGCAGCAAGGGGCCGTGTAGTCCGTGTGACTGCTGGGCAGAGTTTCAAGAGCCAAGGGCTCAATCCAGCACTGGGTTTTCTGAGGTAGATGTGTGCCAGGTTTGGCCTCAAATTTTTCATTGTAAAAATTACATTTCTGGATTTGCTGAGCAGAAATAATAAACCCTCTTTTGCTGGTTTTTCCTGGAGTTGGGGTTTCCAGGGTATCTCTGGTGTCTACAATTTTGTGTGATTAGTTTCCATATTATTTCCGGTGTCAATTGCAAGTTATTTACTCAGTTATAATTCTGTTCATAAATCAGAATTAGAATTTGTTGTTGTTGTTCTTGTTCTGGGCATATAAAATTTATTGGAACAGAAATTAGTTTGCTGAGTTTTAAAGAAAAATAACACTCAGTACTAGCAAAGTTAACAATGGTAAGGGGCTCTAGGTAGAATTTCTCAAGCACAATGTTGACCCTCTTGTTGCTCCTATTATAGATCTTTTCAATGAGGTTGTTTGTTCAACTTTCTTCCTTCATGGTCTCACCAAATTATTCACCCTCTCCGTTACTATGGAGACAACTCAGACCCAACTAATTACTAGACTATTATGATCGAACACACATTTTCCAAACTTTAGGATATTGTGCTTGATGTGATCGTGATTTGTTGGATAAGGACCATTTTATAGCTGTACAGCATGCAAGCTTCAAGAGATATTATCAGACTATTGATCATATCCACTCTATCAACTATCATTGAAGAAGCTAGACAATGCTCTTCTAAGGTCTATTATTAGCTTGTAAACTTCAAGAAGGCCTTTAACTCTATCCCTAGGCGCTTCTTGTTCAAGAGGCTTCATGACTTCGACGTTTTTGAGTCTTTTATCACTACTATTATGAGCCTCTATGAGATAGTATTTGGTCGTTGCCAAACCATGCATGATCTCCTGACTTCATCTAGGCTGGAGTAAAGTAGGGATGCCCTCTTCCCCACTTTATTCGAAGCTTATAGTAATGAGCTTGAAGAATTCCCTGGGAGAATACCCTTCCAATTGGCAGTTTCCTTCCACACCATGTCTTGTCCATCTTCCTTCTCTTTGTAGATGATGTGGTTCTCATAGCCTCCTCTCCTGAGTAATTGTGAAGACAATTGAATGCCCTTGGTCGATTTTGCAGTCATTGCTAGCTTGCGACTAACCTTAGTAAAACTATGGTTATGGTCTTCAAAACAACCAAAGAGGCAATGTCTTAGCTTCACTTCTTCTTTACAAGGGGATCAATTGAGAACTTCAACACTACCACCTAGACTTATGTAGTGGTTTAGTTTACAATCCCACTTTTAATTTGAAATTGGCATCCCATTTGCAACTATGTAAGAATTATGCATCCCTAGCAATTCCTGAGTATCAGTATTTCTAAATCCATTTTCAGAACATTCTTCCCAAGATTCACCTCTTTGACATAGAGATTAAACACCCTACTCTTTATGGCTCAAAGGATTAGAAGACCATCCTAGGGCCCGCTAGTTGAGGTAGTGTTGAGAGGGCCCAAACCATTATGTTCCAACGTCTGATCTATTGTAAGCAAACTATTCCCCTATTAATTGTCCAAGTTGAATATGGAGCTCACCCCCTTCACCTTGAGAGCATTTTCGAACTCCTTTCTACAAAAGCTCCATCCATTTGTTGACTAGTCGATGTCAACAAAAACGTTGGTATTCTAAGGCATCACTACTTCTACAACCAATCAGTATCTCCATTGATTGTCTCCCACCTTACAAGTTGTCTTTGGATGCTCCCTCACACCTTCCCTTGAAAGGAAAAATTAAAAAGGAAATCAAAAAGGACATTTATTAGCAGCACATCTTGTGGTCTTATTGTTCCTCTAACCCAACTAAGAGTACACTCTCAATAGCTTCATATGGAATCAGACTGCCATATTCATTGAGAAGATAGGATCTATCAATTTTTCTCTCATTAGGACGTATAGATTGAGGAGAACATCATCTTTAGGTGTCCCATCTACTATGAGATCCAAGGGAGATTGTGTTGTCTCAACTATGTACAAAGACTCAAGGGGGTTACTATCATCTTTCTTCATTTACCTTGACCAACGATGTTTGGCTTGTTTATTAGAGCACTACATGCGGACACCAGGCATTGTAGGGTCTAACACAATCCCTAGGCTAATCACCTCTTGCTTCTAGCCTATCTCAGTTAATGGGGGGTTGGTCAAATGCCCAATGTACACTGTGAATATTGGGATAGACAACAACGAACCAATCAGGCATTATCTCCTCACCCATACAACCTCAAGATCAACTCATCTCTTTAATAGAGCTATGACATCTCCCCTCCACATCCCATCTAGGCCCTAGGGCCTAAAGGCAACAACATCTCACCAAGTTCTTCCCGTCCAAGAGTATGTTGATACCAAATAGTAGGAGAGTTGTTGTGTTAGGCTCCTCGTAGGGCCCTCTCCCCCTTGCACTTAGCCCAACCACCTCTTCTCAGCATAGGGCACTCTCCAAACTTCAACATCGAGGACTTTACTATGATCAACGACATTGTAGAATCTTCTAGTGACAAAAACAAAAACTACTCTTTCTTCAATGTGCTCCTATTCTTCCTAACTATTTTCTTATACAATATATAATGTTTCCTCCAATGGTGAAACCCTTCCATTTTTTACTTATTTATTTAGCCTAGATTTGTCACTTTTTTAGGAGATGCACTAGTCAACCTTTAGTTGGTTATTAGTGGATATTAATATAATGTTATTTCATTTATATACAAGTCTATCTTCAAAAGTTAAATATATAACATTTAACCTTACGTACATTTATATTTTGTATAAGATATCCAAAATTGATTATATAAATCAATAATATGCATAAATTAAAATATATGTATATGAGGGTACACCTCCTTGGTAGGTTTTGATGTGGCGCAGATTACTTTCATCCCAGCATGTTGGTAAATTCCAGGGTTCATTTGGCTTATGTGATATCATCTCTGCTCCTCACAATTTCCAAATTGCAGGATCCTTTATTTTCAGGAGTATTTGGGCAGCTTGGAGGAGGGTGGCAAGTTTGGTCCATTGGCAGTTTTCAGGTAGCAAGACTGGGTAGGATTTGGCCAGAGGCCAATTTGGATTTGGAAGTTGAAACTTGAAAGGCACCCATATACCTGACTTTCCACACTTTCAGGCTAGAAGACTAAGCAGGAAGAAGATTTCCTTCTGTATGGATTTACGGGATGCTAGTTCTCATTCTTGGAAAGATTGCAATTTAGTGGCTTGAGAGTTTGCATTGTCTTCTATGAATCGGCCCACTTTCATGAAAATCATTGGGTTGATTCCTCGTCAAGATCTTTACAAGATGAATATTGACATGACAGGGCCCTTACAGCGGGATTGGGAGTGGAGTTTCAGACATTCTTTAACTCGGCATGATTCACGTAGACTTTACTCCATTCTACATCAACGGCATGTGCTAGGTCCAATTCTTAATGACCAGTGGGTTTCATTAGATCCTGAGAACCGATGAATTTGGAGGTTGCATGGTGTTTGGTCGATAAG
Source organism: Picea glauca (assembly GCA_000966675.3). Taxonomy (NCBI): domain Eukaryota; kingdom Viridiplantae; phylum Streptophyta; class Pinopsida; order Pinales; family Pinaceae; genus Picea; species Picea glauca. The sequence continues at coordinate 61,040 of JZKD02S2342971.1, forward strand.
GGTTTCCTATAAACTCCATGTGTTTGCTTGGTCGGTGATCTATCAGGATATCCCTTCCAAAGCTTGTTTGGCCAAGAGTGGAATTTTAGTGGCCTCTACCTCTCTTGTACCAAAGGCAAAACCAGTGAAGCATATTTTCTGGGAATGCCTTTTTGTGAGGTGTTGTTGGGAATAGGTTCAATCTCAGTTGGCAAACATTCTTCAGGGGTATTTGCATTGGAGGGTAATTTTGTTGGGAGATTCCAGATCTGTGATTGAGGATTCCTTGGCTGGTATATGGCACTGTTTGAGAGTTTCCACTTTGCTTGTTCTCTTGAAACTCTGCTACAAACATTATTTGAAAATGAGGTTAGTTCTTTGGCTTCTTTTTGTCACTTATGGAGAGATGAGGTATGTATACAACTGCTGGCAAAAGGAGCATTGCTGATTAAGGATGCCAAATTGTTAGACCATGCCTCTTATTCTGATTTTATAGCTGTTTTAGTTGCATTAAGGAGGAGGATGTAAATTCCATTGTATATACCCTTCCATTTCCCTTTTTTGCTAATGATGTAATATTTTTCTGTATATATAAGAAATACTTTTTACAAAAAAGAAATACTATATTTATTACACTAACATCTAATATCTAATATCATTAATTAATACATAAATCAATATACATCATAACATATACAATGTATGTTATAAAAATCATATATAATATGAGGATAAAATAGTATATTAACATTAATATGATTTACTTAGTATTAATATATGGCATATCATTATGTCTCACATACAAGTCTTACAATATATGTACATGGCATATAATAAGTACAATCTATGATAATATATGTATAGCAATATATTCATAGATAATTGTTTTGAAATAAAGCTTCCTTCAAAGATTAATATAAATAAGATTGTACAGACCTTAGTGTAAATAGGTGGCTTGCCAATTCAACCTTCACAAGAACGAGTTGAAGTTAATCAAAACTCAAAAAGTGGCAAGTTGGCTTAAGCCAAAACACCCACAACCAACTAACCACTAACTAAAAGTCCACAATCCAAAGAAACATAACAACAATAAACAATGGATCATAGCCTAAGCATAGATAAACTAAGAAATAATCAAGCCAACACCAGTTACCTAGTGACTAGCATTTGACGGTTGCACAAGGTCCCAGCCATCCGTGGGAAGCTCTAGTGGCCAAAGTTGGGGACTGTCTGTCATTGCAGGACAAGGTTGGGGGGCAACTATTGCACTCACATATATCTCACAACTATCTGTTAGCATGGTAGTTGGGCTCACTGTCACTTCTATAGGATCTTGTTGATGTAGGCTAAGTGGGGTCAAGTGGCTTCATGCTCATGGCACAAGAGAATTCACCCAAAAATACAAGAAGCTATTGAAGATGATCAATTTCCATCCTTCATTTCCATACCTAGGTCCTACACCATGATCTATATTGACAGGCTGGCACAAGGTCGAGCATCGTCGTACCAAGGGAAACTCTTCAATGGGACAATTGAATTCAAATCAACATCATTATGTTCCTTCCAAAGCCAAAACACAATTTTGACCACAACAAGCATCCAGGAATAATGGAATTCAATGGCCCAAGGTAGTGGATTGCCAAACAGGGCAACTCTCCAAGATATGGAGGTGGGTAAGCATTGTTGAAACAAAGACTCGACCCAAATCCAAAATTGATTAACAGACAAAAACATATTAAATGCTTGAGATCATGAAGCTCAACATCCAGGACTTTGCTACGGTCAATGACATTGTGATGTCTCGTTCCCAAGAGTAGGCCAGCAGGGAGTGACTTAGTAGTCTATGTGTTCCCGTAGACTATAGTTAGGCACAAACAGGGAACAAGATGGAAAAAGAAGGAGGAATTGATGGCTAAACGATGAATTAAGCCAAAATACTTAGGAAAAGTCACTTAAGCCTAAGTCAACGAAGAATTAGAATGAAAAGGTGCTAAAGGGGGACTTAATTAATTAATTATTCACATTAGGAGGAAAAGCRCCTAGCTTAAGTGAGGTCAATGGTGAATTAGATTGGGAATGGTATAAATGGAGGAATTTGACCTAATTCCTCATTATGCATTGTTATGATTTGATGTTAATAGTTCCCAGAGGAGGAGAGGATTCAACTTTACTGTTTTGTGGATTTTTGGAGGAAACCACCACCATTGATCAGTTTCGGTGTTGAGAGACACACCCTATCCCATTGGAGATACCAGCCAGGTATTTCACTGTGACATTCAGGAGCATCCAGTTATAGTGGGCGCAGCTCAACCAGTGAGGGTGCAAGTCAGATTGAGGGTTTGTGGAGCTGCACAAGGACAGAGCTCTGATTACATTTTCCTTCTGACCCAGTTGAGATTAAGCCAGGGCGCTTAGATTGAGCTACTTCCCATCAGATTCAGGCGGTGGAATCATTCAGAGCGCACCATCCAACCGTTTAGGGCGCAACTCTTCCGGACAGACGTTTGGAGTTGCATGTAGAGTATCAGAGCAGATCCGGGGAAAACCCTTCCAACCCATTTTCGCATTTGGCGAGACGATCGTTTTGAGCCCTATAGCGGCAGATTCCGTCGATGGAATCCTTTGGGGTGCATCCAGTGTCCCAGGAGGTGCGCAAACCCCCCAGGGGTCCAAATCCAGTGCCTCAGAGACCAGATCCGAGATCTGACACTCATCCATTTCAGTCTAGAGGCCAAGGCACTCTTATTGGAACAGTTTCCAACGCATTATAATGGTCTATTCTTCCGGACGAGTTTTCCAACTGGTAGTGGTTACCGTACTTCTCCGGAATCGCATATTCTTGTCGATTTATCCGTGAATGCATCAGATCTGCTATCATCTTTTGATCACAAGTATTTTAATGCTATTTGCTTGTATTCTAGTGACGATCCATGAGATCTAGCTGACGATTATATTCTATATTCCCAGTATGCTATTGTATTTCCATGCTTGAGTCGTATAATACATGTTATTGAGCAATTGATGTTCCTTACTTCCGCATGCATCCTTTATATGTTGTTTAAACCATAAATACGCAACATGCACATGCAATAACCACCAAGATCTCAAACATACAACTGAAACACATCCAGAAACCCCCAGTGTATCAGATCTGCAAGACAGAACATTAGATCAGTAGCAAATATCTTGATCAGCGGGATCAGGGATATTTCAGACATTGTAGAACCTTCTAGTGATGCAAACCAAACTACTCTTCTTTCTTCAGTGTATGTTATTACCTTTGTGTATGTTATTACCTTCTAGATCTACTTATACTGTCAAGATAGCAATTACTGTTGACCATAAAATAAATGTGTCATTAGCACGAACCTTCTTACATTTCCTTTCCTTTTCAACCTTTTAGTCAAGCCAGAAATTATAGGAAAAAAGCAAAGAAATTTGTCTAGTAATTCCACTTCAGCAGTTTTATTCAGTGCTTATGTTCTGATGCTATATTTTATATACTTCAGTTTTCATCTTTTGCATTGCTTACTTCCATCTTTCAGTCTAACTGGATAAAAAATCAAAATTACTTCTTAAGTTTTCATGAGCTCTATTTTAATTACTTTTATAGGAACTGCCATTATGAAACTCAAAACTTGGTTCTGCAAACTCCAGTTATAGGTAAAAAGAAGATGATACAACCACAAGGGGAGAAAAATTTGGTCAATTCATGCCTCGAAAGACATAATAACTAATCAACCATCCTAGCTTAATTCCATCTTGTGCTTTTCCACAATAAGTATTTAACATTTCTTGACCATAGAGACCATATGACATAAAGGAAAAATCAACTATACACTTCTACTTCTCTACAGCCTTCTTGAGAAATGAAGACAAAATTATACAAGTGAAAATGACTAACCATTACCTTCTTTGAAGCATTGACTCCACTCTCACTGCTTCTTTCTTATATAACACAAAGACAAGTACACGGTTCCTGGGTCAAAATCACAGCAGACACAATTAGCCCAAGTAAATCATCATGAGCACTCTCAATCCAAAACAAGAGAATCAGATGAGCAAAATTAATCTATGGCATGGAAATTGTGTCATGGTGTCTAGATTTATGGTTATTATAACTTGAGTAGTTGCCAAATGAATTTTTGGGCAAAGGATAATGTCTGACAGGAATCAAATACAATGTTGAATGTCCACTCAGACCACTTTGGCAATATCTTTATGATCTATATCAGATTCCTTTCTTCCGGTGTTTTGATCTTAAAAAGCTTGTCTTGTTTCTTGTAGAGGCAAAGACAGCCCCCAAAAGCCCTAAAAACATAAGCCCATTTGAATTTGACGAAGGGCAGCTTGGATTAAACAAAAGAGGTGCAAAGTTGCAGTAAGGCTTGGTTGGGGTGCCACTAAGCATCTTTGATGAGTCAAAACTGAGATAGTAACAGTAAGTGTGTCACTAATGAAGCCAAAAAATTGTTGGGATGCTCGGGTGAACAAGACCAAGCATGGGCTATTTTAACCTAATTGATTGTCTCGACTCCTTGTTCTTTGGTATCATGATGTATCTATCATTGTATTTTAATTCTGCTTAATATAAAGAAAATCAATAGATCCACCTTTTCCAACCTTCAATAGTTGTCTAATTGGACAATAAAAGGTGCATATTTGTAATTTCTTCATTATATCTTCTAAATTTTCTGACTATTATTTATTGTACAAATACATACATGCATGTATATTTGTGTATTATGGGGCATGGTCCCCTATGTCATCCCCTAAAATTGGTGGGAGGGGGTATGTAAGTGGAGGTTCTCTCCAACTATCCTTGAAACTGGTCCCCCATCTCCCATCCCTAAACATGGTCTAATGCGATGGATTTTCAAATAGGCATTGAACTATCAACTTATCACATATGGCAAAATTAAATTATCCGAATGCCTTCCAATTACATAGATGTCCAATATTGCACAATCAATAAAATACCTTCGAGACTGATGGTATTTCTCAAGCAAGGATACCAATCGCATGTCTCTTGTCCGATCCTCCAAAACCTGGAAACGACATATTTAGATGAAATAAGATGACCCAAAAATAAAGCAGAGAACCGTTCTAAACTGCATAAAATCGCTAGTTTGTATGATTAACTAATACACATTTGCTCCCTTTTAATATATACCACTGCAAGCCAGAAATGCTATTTAATCAACTTCACAAAAACTAGAGAGGTTTTATGTTCCTAATTAAATAGCTTTTACTTGGTAGAGTTGGAGTTGTAACTTGAATAAAAAAAAACAATTGCTCTCAGAGACAAGAAAAGGTTCACAATCTATATTTTAAGTTTGAAGATCAAAGTTATTTTTAAGAAAATTTCTAGCCTCTTTCCATTTCAATGACTTAGTTGATGTCGATATAGATATGCTTGTTTTTGTACCTCCACTATTTGCATGACATCGTGATTTGCAGCCAAATCCTGTGAACCAACAACCACCTATAACAAAGACATGCTCACATAAGTGCAATTTCTAGAATGCTTATACTTGCAACAAATCACAAAAGAAATCCAACAACAAATAGAAAATAATTGTATATATGTTTACTTAAGAAGCTTTTATGACGAGTTTGAATTGAAATTACAAAATGAAAACAGTTCCAATGTCTAACAACTAATCTATAATTCTTATAGGAATTATATAAAAGTACCTTTATAGGATTTGGATCCATAAACTCTTTGGCCAATTGATGTACAGCTACTGGCCAAGTTGCACTAAACATAACGGTTTGCCGAGCTACAAATGGAAGGAAAAAAGTTTTGTACCTTAGTTAATTATTGCCAAAATATTCAAAATATGTGGGCAAAAGCCAAGCACATCAACCAAACACAATAACTTGACCCAATTTTGTCACATTGTGAGGTAATGCAATTTTTAGTGTCTAGGGCTCCACCACAACAATGGTTGGATGACAAAGAAGACATGTAAATTTTCATATTTAAAAGAAATTTAATAAATGGTCAATAAAACGTTGCAACACATGATGCAAAGACATGAAACTTTTCTAGTCAATGTTTGTCAAACCAGCCATAAAATATATAATTTGCTTGTGTTTGCCTTGCACACTCTTTGAAACATATTTAAATTTTTGAGCAATGGAACCTTTCCTACTCTTCAAGAATAAGAGGAAGGTCACTATGATCATCTAGGGCATAAACTTTAAAGCACAAAGCAAAAGACAACTATGTATAGTGGTAAACATAGAAATACCATTGAATGAATAAACAATATAGTGTACTGGGAAGAATTTGTATATTTATCACAACCCATAGAACAATGTTTGTGACTCCTTGCAATGAATGCCTAATAATAATAATAAATTATTAATAAATAGACATTATTAAGCACAAAGAAAAAGACGACTATGTATGGTGGTAAACATAGAAATATCAATGGATGAATGAATGAACAATACAGTGTATTGGGGAGGGTGGGTGGTGGGGGGGATTTGTATATTTATCACAACCCATAGAACAATGTTTGTGACACCTTGCAATGACTATTTATTAATAATTTTCTTGTATTATTATAATTATTATTATTATTATTATTATTATTAGGCATATAACATGTCTACCCCTTTTCTAACGATAAATCATAAAACCCCCATAAAAAATTGAAAATATTAGATTCCCTTTGCCATCAATAGAATGCCATAAATTGGAAACAGAGTAGGATGACAAGCTTTTGATGTTGTTTTTATTGATAATGAGATCTTCTATTCAAAATCATCAAAGAATTGTTTCGATAGGTTGTCACAATTAAAATTTGTCATACATTGTCTTTCGATATTTGAATTTAGATCGCCTATTGAGACTCTGTTGATTGAACCATGACTAAGAGTAGGGACAATTGTACCATGGGATTATGAGTATGATGGCATGCAACAGCAATTTCTACATTTCGGATATTTTGTTCGCAGTTTTGTTTACTGATTTTGCGTTTGCATTAATAATTGGGAACTTTGGAGTATTGATGGAATGAATGGGAGTTCGTGTGAATGTTCTCAAAAAGAATGAATAACAGGATTTATGTAGTCATAAGTGTATAAAAAGAAGTGCAGAAATTTTGAAAGTCTGCCCAATCTGAAATTTCCCCTCACTTCTATGAGGCCACGGATCTTGTGGTGAACCTACTGATTCACTATGTAAACATCCAATATAAATAGGACAATACGCAATAATCCATTTAAGGATAGTAAATATATTTAATAATAATTGTATAAGAATGAATAAGATGGTTACAAATGAGGAATGAGGGCTTGTATATATATCCCGCACAGGGGTGCCCTTTCATAAGAGACATGACCTTTCATATGTCATGTCTCTTCATAATTAATTATTACTTATTAGTTATTTATATTTACATATTATATATATTTATGTTTGTTACATTGTCTTCCCCTTAGAAATGTTTTGTCCTCAAAGCATGTTTATGGAGAGGCTTACTTCTTCGTTTTGGCTTGTAATGTCTTCGCATGACTCTATGTTTTTGGTGTTGTTAAGAATGATGATACCAGACGATATGAGTGACACAGAGTTGAGCAAAACTGTCGAGTTATGAAAGAGTCTGCCCACCCTAGTTCGATCTTCTGCGAAACTGGGTGTTTATAGGGTTCTCGTTTTGGATAATATTGATATTTTAATTGGTTAATATATCTACTCTTATGATTTGAATGTCGAGAGGGAGTTCTCATAACATGATTTCCCTTTATTATACTTGTAGCATTTTCTTCTTTTGACTTTGAAATATGATTTTCTTCATGCAGCGATGTTGCCTTGATAATGGCTGAATTTTGATTAGTAATTTTACCTGGATCTTCCATCGTTTGTACTCCAGCATCTTTATATGTTTTTTCTTCAACTGGATTGACATCTTCTTGAGCTTTAATGTCTAGATTTTCAAGTTTCTCTTCTTTTAATTTTCTGATTTGTTCTAGTAGCTCGTGATTGAAGCTTTTCGAACGAGAATTTTCTTCATTTTTTTCTGTTAGGTTCTTCTCGCGTTCTTGATTCTCTTGTTCCAACTTCTGAACACATTGTTTTCGAACCTTTGACTTCTTTATCTGTGTAAGTAGTTTTTTACTGTGTTCTTTTAAACAAGAAATTTCTACGCTTTTATCCTTGATAACTTCGTCAAATTCTTTTTGCATTCTTTGCATTGATTTTTTATTTTCTTGAAGTATCACTTCTGAGATATCGTTAAAGTCTTCTAGTGTTATGGAATCTAGCTCCGATGTGGTGTATTGTAATGTTATCATTTTCTCCTTATAGGGGAATGTCACAAACTTTTTCTCTATATTTAGTATGAAGGTACCTAGACTTTTAAACCAGGGTAATCCGATGGCGATGTCAACTTCTTCTTGATACATAGATGTAACATAGAATTGAGATATATACTCATATTCATCAATCGTCACTTGTAACTACTTAATTCGAAAATAATCTTCCTTTCTAATTATATTCGTCTCTGGAATTAATAATTGATTTGCCAAATCAATATTCATAATATTTGCATTATAGTCCAAGCTAATAACAATGTTTACCTCTCTTCCTTGAATATTTCCCTTTAATGTTGAAAACCCGCAACATACGGTTGGAAAACCTTCATAAGTAAATCTTCCTTTCATCATTTTAGAATTGTCCATTTTGTTTTTTTTGTCGAATAATGGAATAATAATTTATTTATTTATTTCATTTGACCTTTATGACTTTTACTTTACTGGGGACTTAAAACCCTTTTACCTCAATGTGAATTGTTAGGAAATTTGATTATTTTCCTTACTAACCCCTTTTAACTTTAAAGTGGAACTTAGGGTTACCTTTTATCCCTCTTAATTGAACTTCATAATTTTCAATAGTGGGGACTTTTAATTATATTGAACTTTTTTAATCACCTTTAAGAACTTCAATAGCCCTTAAATAATTAAATAATTAAACTTTAATATAAGGTTAAATATTAAAGTTAAAGCTTTTAATAACTTATATGATTAACCTTTAAAAAAAAATTAATGATTTACAAATTAATTTTTTTGGGGGGGGCTTTATGAAATCGTACGACTTATTGAAAAGACACGTGAGATGATTTATGCAGATTGGAGGGAACAACGAATTTATGGTGGTCGGCGGAAGTGGTCGACAGAAGATTGTGACGGGCTTAGGGAGTCACRGGGGTGGTGTGGGGAGGGTTACGGGAATGGACGGAATCGGGAGTGGAGGTGGTGTGTCRGGGTGGGGATCCACGGAAGTGGGGGTTTGTTGGGGGTTGTAAGGCAAGAGTGGAAGGTGTTACGTGGTGAGGTGTTWCGTGGGAGGTGTTAGGTGGTGAGGATTTACGTGAGGTGCGAGTGAGTGGAGAGGGGTGGGAACAGGTCGTGGGGGGAATTAGGATGTGTAGTGTGTGGGGGGCGAGGRCGGAAGCTACGGAAGCTACGGAGTGTGTGGGGACGTGGTTGAGCAGGAATGTGGTTGGGGGTGGGCGAAATGGTATGCACGAGAGTGTTGGTGTACGAGACACACCGGAGTGTTGGTCTGCAAGGGCGCGGGGATCGACACACCGGAGTGTTGGTCTGCAAGGGCACGGGGATCTGCGGGGGGTTTAGACACCGAGCGAAGGGGATACGAGAATTAGGTAAGGGGATACGGGTTAGGAACAGGAACAGGAGGGACGGGGTTACAGTAGTTTTTAGGAAGGATGGGGTTACGAGAGCAGGTTATGATCGGGGTTTTTTTTTCATTGCGCAAGGCGGGCCGCTCTAATCTTCTTTTTTTTTCTTCTTCAATGAATTTTATTTTTTTTTTTTGAAAATGGCCAAAAGTTGGTTAGTGGTCAAAGACCAAATCAGAGAAACTTTGAGATGATGGGTTTGGCCAACAGCAAATAGATTGTTGCCAAGGACAATGTAA
>JZKD02S2342971.1:71020-101808 GCA_000966675.3 Picea glauca
GTGTTGGTCTGCAAGGGCGCGGGGATCGACACACGGGAGTGTTGGTCTGCAAGGGCACGGGGATCTGCGGGGGGTTTAGACACCGAGCGAAGGGGATACGAGAATTAGGTAAGGGGATACAGGTTAGGAACAGGAACAGGAGGGACGGGGTTACAGTAGTTTTTAGGAAGGATGGGGTTACGAGAGCAGGTTATGATCGGGGTTTTTTTTTCTTTTTTTCTTTTTTTTCATTGCGCAAGGCGGGCCGCTCTAATCTTCTTTTTTTTTCTTCTTCAATGAATTTTTTTTTTTTTTTTTGAAAATGGCCAAAAGTTGGTTAGTGGTCAAAGACCAAATCAGAGAAACTTTGAGATGATGGGTTTGGCCAACAGCAAATAGATTGTTGCCAAGGACAATGTAATTGACTAGAAGTCTAGTGGCCAAAGGCCAAGATCAGAAAAACGAAGCTCTAATACCACTGTGGTGAACCTACTGGTTCACTATGTAAACATCCAATATAAATAGGATAATACGCAATAATCCATTTAAGGATAGTAAATATATTTAATAATAATTGTATAAGAATGAATAAGATGGTTACAAATGAGGAATGAGGGCTTGTATATATATCTCGCACAGGGGTGCCCTTTCATAAGAGACATGACCTTTCATATGTCATGTCTCTTCATAATTAATTATTACTTATTAGTTATTTATATTTACATATTATATATATTTATGTTTGTTACAGATCTACCTCATAGAGTTTTCATCCTTAATGCTGAAACTAATTTCTTCAACAGCCCTGACAGAAACTTCAAAATATGCCCAACACTACTTGTAGGAAAACTCAAGAATGTAAACAACTCAAAGACTTCAAGCATAGTGTTGGACACACAAATTAGATAAGCGAGAATGTGCTTTTTATTCATAGATATGATACAATATAAATACATTTGAATGACCCTTTGATTCATCTTCCAAGGATCTCTTGGACTCCCGATGACGTTTCTTATTACTTGACAATTCAGATTACGTCAAGTAACCCAAAAGGATTACGTTTCCAACATTCCCCCCCTTAATCTGAAGGGGCGTATATGAGTCCAAGGCGAGAGCTAAAATCTGAAAGTGTGCGGCTGTTGATGGTTGAATGTGCTCTTGAAATCTGGTGGTTTTGGGATGACCACAAACCGAATGATGATGGTGGTTTAACGAAGACCACAAACCAATCTGGTGGTTTAAAGATGACAACAAACTCTGGAACCTTGCTCTAGGCTCAATGGTTCCCAGAACATTTCCTACATTAGCTAGAAGCTGGAAGTTGATGTCTTCTGCTAATTGGAAGTGCTCCCAATGATGGTTTAAAGATGGCCCATAAACTGTGATGTAGAAGAAGCTGAAAGTCTTCTACCAAGTGGAGGTTTAAGGGAAACCACAAACCATTGTCTAGCAGAAGTTGTAAGTCTTCTACTAAGTGGTGGTTTAAGGAAAACCAAAAGCCAATCACGCTCACTTTTTGTTGCTCAATTGATAAGACTTTGAAACTGGAAGCCTGACTGTCAATCGTTGATATTGTTCCCCCCTGTCAGGGACAAGGTGACAAGACAAAAATATGTCCACTACAAGATGTGACAATACTTGAGAGTGAATTCCTTGGTATGATTGGCATATCTTCTTGACTATTGATGACCATCGCCAAGAAGTCATCCACCCATAGTGGTTCTTTACTCTTGCAGTTGTCTTGTGTTTAAAAGACCTATCTCAAGGATGATTGTGTTGTCCACAATGCTCGCAAGGATGGAGATCAAAGCATTGATCTTCAATGTGGTCAACTTGCTGACAATGTTGGCATATCGAAATCTACTCTTGAACTGGAGCAGGTGAATGTGAACTTTCTTGAAGGAGTCTAGCACTTTGGAACTGGATTGGTTTGGTGTAATCCGGATTATGAAAGGTGACTTCTTTTCATATCCGAAACCAGTTCTATGCTTGTTGTGCCTAATTTCTTCCCAAGGTATGATCACTAGCTTGGAAAGAGGAAGTTGATCTTCATTTGTACTTGAATCTGGAGCTATCTCACTTAGTTGTTGTTGTGTTGGTTGTTTGTCTAAATCAACATCATCATTTTCTTTGTCTTCGAAAAGAGGGTTCTGAACAGGGACTAGTTCATAATATTGTTGAAGATTCTTTCGCTAAAGTGCATCGTGAAGAAGTCGAGTCTGAGTTTGAAGTATTGTTGCTTTGGCCTGCGAAACTTGCAAGCATGTTACAATAGACTGCAGAGTTGTTTTGTCAATGGTGATTGTGTTGTCTACAGAAGAGAGGATTAGAGTGTTCAGTAACTCTAACAGTTCCTCAACTCGAGCCATAGCTCAGACCTCACAAGGTTTCTTGCAACTCCACCCTGACTTTACAATGCAAACTCAACTGTGCAGACTCAGCAAGTGAAGGGGGTCGGCTTCTACCGAAAATGCACCCGTTTACAGAGAAACACAAGTAAACCTATGCAAGTATACCTTGATTTTCATGAATGTGTTGTCCAGCTTCAAGGAGTTGTTTGTGTGTTGTTGTTGTCTCTCTCGTCTCTATGATCTTCAGCAACAAGTAACAATATGGAAAACCCTGCGCTTAAATAAGAAATCGCAAAGGTTGGCGTGACAAAAACTTGCATAAAAAACTTATAATGGAAACAGCTCCAAACGGGCAGCCAAATGAAAATCACTTCAAAAATATCTAGACCAAATTTCACAATGTTGGACCAAGTGATAAATTGGTGTTGTACTTTCAACCATGTGGCTAGTTTTGGAGCAGGATCTCATTTGAATAGTCGAGGTTGAGAGTCTTCATCAATACCAAGTACTATAGTTGCTACTCCAAGTGGTCTTGTGTATGCATGTTGTGTATAAACTTGAGACTTATCTGCAAGCCTTCTCTACATATCTACAATTTCTTCGTTCAACACATGACACAGGCACAAGGATGGAACAACACTGAACAATCGTTCTTCCTCAAGCGCCATAGTGGATACAGCTCCATACTCCAACATTTCTATCAATATTCGAACATTTCTGTCAATACCGACAAAGACTCGACCAAGAGGAAAATTTAGAAGCCAAAAACCCTAAAGTGAGCGATGAGAATGGCCCTGAACTAGGGCACGAAACCCAATCAAGCATGTTGTGAAGGTTCTATACGTTGGCCTGAAACATCAATTCCAATAAGATTTCTAAGAAATGAGAAAATGTATTCGAGTTCTTCTTCAAATTCTAGACAAACTAATGTGGAGACTTCCAACAAAGATGAACGCGATGCTGCCAACCAAGCGCCTGAATTTTCCTCTGTAATGCATGAGAAGAATTGTGTGATTTCCAGGGTTTAGTACGCTTATAGAATGTCACACCATGATACCGTGAGCTTCTAGATCGTGGTGTTTGTAATATTTCTTTTTGTACAAATTGCACAGAGAGATCACCACGGGTTTGTCTCCCTCAACCACTCGAAATGAAGACCAATATGGTCAATCGCCCTCACACATCAACAGTCACAGTCTCGTAGGTCGATCCCTATCACAGCACGCCTGACCAATGACAATATTTCATCAAGGAGGGAAGAAACGCTCATAGCACCGATAGTTATTGAAGCAGTAACGTCTCAAGGAATTGCAAAGGAGGGCAAGGCAACAAAATCGCGTTTGGTTTTTCATGAAAAATTCACCCGCACTCGGATCAATGGATCCTTAAAGAAACAATAAGAAATTGAGCAACTCACAAACTATAATATGCTTGAATCAAACTCGAATGAGCGGCCTTGGGTCAATGGCTAAGATAGTGACAACTGACGCAATGAATGTGACAACCTTGGTTGCGATCATCGCAGTTTCAAAGAAGATATATGATTGATAAAGTATTTGTCTTTCACCGTGATCATGGAGATTATCAACAACCCGCTAGCATATGAGTTCTAAACTTCAACGAGGACCATATAATGGGCTAGGTGCTTGTGATGTGGCACACTGGAAAGTGAAAAAGTATGAAAGGGTTTTGGCATTCTCTTGGCAACATACTTTGAATAAATTTGCTATCATGGCCAATGAAAATGACGTCTACGACACAAACCAGAAAGGAAACCATTCAAAGCAACCCTAGTCGTTGTCTTTGTTGGCTACATCGTAAATCACACTCTTTCGACCATATCACTTCCTTCGGCACTGCTGCCAAATGTTGTGAGATTAAAGATATCTCTAATAGACCATCCAACAATGAATGATAAGAATACAGGAAACCCTAAGCTTCACACAGAAAAAGCAAGAATACGAACTGAACGGATAGGAGAACGGGATGAGGGAAAGAAGGTGTGCATTCAAAGAACAGGTGAAATGGTAGTCGTTTAGCAAAACAGAGGAGGTGAGTTGTCGATTAGATTAGGGTTTTATGCAGTTAGATAATTTTTGAGCATGAGAAGCATGAGTAAGGACTGAATTGTAGGCTAGTCATTGGCAACGTATTTAGAGATGAGGTAGAAGCCAGATAATTCAAACCTTAATGCCTCTACAGGGAATAATCAGAGAGCGAATGGCAGGCTAGCACAGATTGGTAGGAAGACAAGGCATTTTCTAGTGACAAATCAAAGTAGGGTGTTTCTGCACACTGGACAGAGGTGCTTCTACAGGAGAATGAAAACGCCCAAGGAATAACCAGACAGAAATCAGCTATAGAAAACCCCCATAAGATAATTTGGCATCCTAAGAACTAAGGCGCTCTAACACCACTATTGGACACATGGATTAGATAAGCATGAATGTGCTTTTTATTAATCATATGATACACATATATATACATGATGTGACCTTTGGATTCATCTTCTAAGGGTCTCCTGGACTCTCAGTGACGTTTCTTATTACTTGACGATTCAAATTACGTCAAGTAAGTAACCCAAAAGAATTACATTTCCAACACATAGATCATTTCAGCAGCCCTTAGGACAAGATCTATCTCAATACATAGATTTGAAAATTACTTCAATTATAATGAAAGTATAACAACAAAAAATCAGATCTGAAAGTTTCATTAAGCATGTTAAAACAACATAGCATTCAGCCCCGCTATCATAATAAATCAACATACTCAAACAGCCATGAAACTTGCTCAATACATAAGAAAAATCAGATCTGTAATCTCAGATTTAGGGCAGCAATGGTACACTTCATATTATTAGAGTAGTGAAAATAAAGTACAATATCTTAGCTCATCCAATGCTGCTACAACAAGTCCTTTCAACGCATCCCAAGCAATGTTATTCAAACCGGATCGGTCTAGCAAAACCGGTCGGTTGAACCGGTTTGGAGGGGAAAACAGTCTGACCAATGGGACAGAACCGCTTTTGACTGGTTCGATATTGAACCGGCCGGTTCTATACAAGAAGTAGATGGTTCGGTACTGTTAACCCCTAGATTTTCACCCTTGAAAATCTTGAGGGTTAAGAGCAAGCATGCACTATTTTGGCTGGCATTCTGAGATTCTCCTAGAGTTTAGCACTTGTGGTTAGCAGAGGTTGGTTCCCATCAGAGGCAGGCATATGATCGGTACATGGTCGTTTGGTTCAGAGTTAGAGTTGGCTTGGTTTCCCATGCATTTTGAGAGAGATCTCTACATACAACAGGCATTGCTGCTTTTTAGGAGACACGGTTTGAGTGGGTCTCTTGACAGTTTGGAGCAGTTTTGAGCATACAAGGAGAGTCCTTGCATGATTCTAGGCCTGATAGCACTTTTCCAGGCGACATGCAGGAAATTTCTATTTTTGGTAGTTTGGGCTCGAGGCCCCAAATTCAGATTCCGAGCACATATTGTGGATGCTTGCAACATGTTGTGTCTTTTGGATCTTTTCCAGGATGATTTAGCACAGTTTACTATTTTTAGCAGGTTGAGCACAAGGGCTTGCATGTCAATTCTGATTGCATATTTGGCTCCCTTACGAAATAACCAGTTCAATGAGTATAAAGTCAAAGGAATTCAGACAACTTTCTATTTTTAGCAGTGTCTATTTTTAGACAGTGACATGTGGTGGTGTTCTAGTCTTCCTGGATGATTTGGACAGTTTCCTAAAATTTACGAGTTGGATTCTATTTCTAGAAAGTTTTATATTTAGCAGGTACGGTTATCATCCATGCAGTGCCCAGTGCCACCCTCATAGGTCGACATGTGGCAGATCTACAGAGTGATGTGTCATCCACCTAGCATAGGGCACATTTTCCCAAGACTTGAGCATATAATAAACAAATTAATTAAGATAAGGGAGTCGCATAACTGGGCCTAAATTTAGTCGTATAATCACCTCTCCACTTTCCATGCATCAACTCCATAAAATTGAAAATTCGCCTTCAGTTGAGTTTAAACCGGAATTTCCTAAAAAATAGGGAATCCCTAAAGTATAGGACGAAATTCCCCAATCAAGGATTAATTTTCTCACTAACTTTTCCTCACTCGACATATCTTCACTTTCCATGCATTAATTTCCTCGAATTCCTCTTAATTTTGTTTTAAACGCAAATTTCCTAAAATTTAGGAAAATCCCTAAAAATAGGACGAATTTCCCCATGGCTAAAACTCACTCATTACTTGGCCAAATTTAGCATTTGAACATGCATTTGATTCCCAATTTATTCCCCCATTCATTAACTCTCCTATTCTTCCCATGAGTTAACTCTCTTTCCATTCCCTCATGCGCATTAATTCTTAAATTTCTCACTCACACTTATTCCCTCATGCACATTAACTCCTATTTTAGTCACACTCCTCTCCTATATATTGGATGTTTTGCAGTGGTTATTGGCGGGTTCATTGCTGCAAAAGCAGCATAGTGTCGATTATTGGCGGGTTCATTGCAGCAGCAACATAGTGTCTCTCTCATTCTTCTCTCTCTCTTTCTCTATTCTAGTGGCTCTTCTCTGAGCAAAGTAGTCATTGTACCAGTTGTAAGTTTGTCAAGTGTGGCCCAATCAACTCTCTCGTAAGCTTAATCAATAAAGAAGTGTGTGTTTGTCTTCAAACCTCTTTTCTTGGCAGTACTATGGTAAATTTGTGATCTGATTTGTCATTTTCTGAACTGTTTATTGTGATTATTTTGATCCTTTGAATAGTTTTTCTTCTCTATTTCTAGTCTATCATCATTGTGCTAACCCTGCAGGTTCCCTCCAAGCGAAAATAATCACTTTTAAGTTTTCCTCATCGTTTTGGGCCGCTTTTACATGTTGTCCAAGACGAACAACTTGCTGATTTTTTTGTTTTTTTAACGCAGAAATCAGAATTTAGATCAGCAGCAAGGCACTTCAGTGTGCCTAGGGACTCCCCCCCTAGTCTAGCAAGCACTAGCACAAACAGAGAGGGGTTCGGCCAATGACAATTTGGGGCCCTACTCCTTTAATTAGCTAAGTTTTTACCGTGGTTTAACACATATATCAGCTCAGAATTGGAGGGTAAAAATTTGTGCTAACAGGTACCGAACCGGCGAGTTTTTTACGGCATCTGTACAACGCATCTAGGCCCACGGATTTCATTTTTTTTAGAAAGAAAACAATTGTTTAATGGAAGGGGGGCCTATTACCTAACCCTAGGGTAATGGTAATGTTAAATTCTTAAAGTAAAAAGTGGCATTCTCCTTTATCTTTCATTTTCGCATTCTCCTTTATCTTTCATTTTCGACATTCTCCTTTATCTTTCATTTTCATCCTTTTACTTAAATTTGTAATATTGCCATTAATTGTTTCAGGATTTTGAGAGTGGCTCCAAACTCATTGGACTTCATATGGAGAAAATAGAATTTTAGGTCCCATTTAAAATTCAGCAAGCTTAACAGTTTTCAGGATTTCAAAATTGGTAGGATTGCAATGTTTCCACTAGATTCTATCATGTATGAGGGTATGGAAGTAGCATTTAATCGAGCACCAAGCCCTCTATGTACCTCAATGTTGGTGACATTGATTGTTGAACTCTTATGTGACAACCCTAGCAAAAATGTACCCTTCACTCAAATAAAATCACTTATTAGGCATGTTAAGTTTCTTCTATCTTATTTTAATGCTTAGAGGGTGACACTGATGATGAGGATCCTAATATAACTAATGATCTTGATGATATGTAGTTATTTGTTGTAGCATGATTTTTTTTGGACTCTAGAGGCCATTTAAAGCCTCGTTGTTGATGTATTTTGGTTCAGAGATGGATTGCACTCTGTGTTATTTTGGTTATATCATATATGCACTCTTACTTGCTATATAAATTAGAAACTTTGCATATTTGTGTATAAATGGTTTGGATTCATATGGATGCACGTGAATATATATGGTTTTTTTTCGACACTTGAATATTTTATGTAGTTTCTAGTCGATCGGTTTTTTTCCGCCGGTTTTACATTTTTGGGGTCGATCGGTTCGGTTCGGTTCGGTTCTAATAACATTGATCCTAAGTAAGGACTCTTCAATGCATCCCAAATCCTAGATAGGGCATCCACAATCACTGCAAACCCTAGCCATCAATACAAATGCCAAGCAAGCGATCCCACCAAGCTCTACAAGCCAATTCTTGGAGCTTCCAAACAAGCCAACATCACACCAACTATCAAACCCCAGGATCTCCCACTTGAATCACTCAAGCTATCAAGGAGATTCACACACCTGCATCCCACAAGCTATGGCACTCAACCCTTGCATCTCACAGCAACTATCGATCCCTAAGATACAAAGTAGTTGTTCTTAACAAAGACACTCTCCTCCATTTATATAGACTACGGTGAAGGAGACCAACGATAAAACATGGACCAAGTCCACAAGCAACCCTAGGATAAGTCAACAAACAAACCCCCAAATGGAGTGCTCCTCAAAGCAAGGTGTCCATATGTCACACTAGCATTTGTCAAACCACAAGGTGGTGCACCCTCCAAGCTTGGTGTATATAGGTCAAGAAATTCTGCTCCAAGATGGTGCGCCCTCCATGGCTCCTCAACTCAGGCGTTCCTCCTCAAACTATGTGTAACGTGGTTACATGCTCCTTGACTAAAGCACCCAACCTCCAAGTGCCTAACTTCCTCCTCCAAGGTGGTTACTCCACACGTGCTAAGCGCCCATCCTAGTGAACAATTGTGCCCTTCTAGTAAATGTCGAATATGACACATGTGCCAACTACCACATCAAGAAGTGCAACTCCCTAGAATTGATCCCAAGGAAAGCATATACCCAATCTAAGCTCTCCAAATGTCAATCAAAAATAAACAAAAGGGCTAGGAGACCACAAGCCCTTCACATCCCATGAAACACCCTCCTAGCTAGGTGAAAGCAACCAAACACTATCAAGAAGAACAATAAATAATGAAAACGAAGTTCATGAATGATAGGACTATGGAAAAACCATTTTATAGAATGTTAAAAAGGCTTGAAAGCAAAAAACTTAAAAAATGCAAGAAAAGTAAACGAATTGATATATAATAGAGGTGACGCTTGGAGTATAACAAGATTAAACTAAATGAGAAAAACTAATGCAGCACAGTCATGTGATTGAAAGATTGCTCCAATACCACTTTTAGAGGACTAGAGGATCACCATGATCCATTGGGGCATTGGGTTATTAGGCACATAGCCAAAGACAAATATGTATATGTAAATAAATATAGAAACATGAATTAATAAGAGATACTACATATTGGAAGGAAAGTAATTTTCATATCTCGTGGTACCATGGTAGTGACTCCTACTCATTGCTAGTTAATAGTATTTAATGTCATTTGTTATTAAAAGTATCATTACATACACAATAGAAAACAGTCCATGAACAAATATGCTTTTACAATCTCGATGAACCTAAAAGGACAACAATTACCTATGATATTGTTACTAACTAGTCTCCCTAAACAATGCAACACAACTATAAATATATACTTCAACCTACTCAGACTCTAGTCATAAATTGGCGATACATCAATCATACAATTGATACAAGTCAAACATGAAAAGTTTTATTTCATGAGGTCACAAAGAAAAGAAAAAATCCACAAGTAAAGATGCAAGGGTCAAAAATCAAACCCAAAAAGTTAGGGTTACGAACCTACCAAAACATTGTAATAAACAATGATAATTGATAAAAGTTGCAATGCAACTATATTACAACCCGACAAGGTTTTTTTGATAACCCATGGATAGATTGCAAAAAGAAGTTGTAGAATGTAAACATTAAGATTTTGCATACTTGCAAAGTTTAGGTTACAAACATGTGCAATAGTTGCAAGAAATGTTGTGAGTTGGTGAAAGTTACAAGCAATATTGTACCATGTGCAACATGAGAGGGTCCCAAAAGCATATATTCTTAATATATGATGTAACGTCTCTCCCCCTTCGAGAGATTCGTAACACTCAATGAGATCAGTCTCATGAAGATAATGTCTTCTTTGATCTTGCTCAATTCTATATGCTTACACTATTTAGGAAGAACATTTTGCAAGATACTTTGATTTAACCACATAACTATAACATTACTCCATGGACAAAAACTCATTTGCTATATTATCAATACATGGATACAAAATATTTGGAGAAAAATTTGAGTAATATATGTTTGGATATGGCATATATAAAAATGCATATAATATAACCCAAGGAGTTAGCTCAACCATTGGTCGCCAACATTAATGGGCATTTGGCCAGTTCTGTGTCGACAAGTGACCAGTTTGAATCACCCTTGATGAGGCACAATAGTTTACACTAATGAGTTTACCAGGGATATCATCCTTCAAAAGGCACAATAGTTTACACTTAATAATCCCATAATACCACCTTAATAATATATGGGATTATTAAGGTGGTATTATAATATATATATATATATATATATATATATATATATATATAATTGGATAGAGATAAAAGTCATTTAAGAAGATGTATATATATACATATTTCCTTCTAATCTTCTTTATAATGTTCTTATTCAATATTTTGACTTTGATATGATTCCTTGACGCTTATAACCTTATATATAATAATAATAATAATAATAATCTAATTTTAAGGTCATGACCAAGCCAGACACCAAATTGCCCTCCATGCAGCAATTTGACTGCTAAAGTCCACGGAGGTATACATACCCTACCCCCCTATGGATTTGAACTTATGACTTCTTGAGAGAAAACACATGTTCTTAAGCAGTATGCCCACTCGGGCTATATATATTAAGAACATGTGTTTTCTCTCAAGATGTCATAAGTTCAAATCCAGAGGGGGGTAGGGTATGTATACCTCTATGGACTTTAGCAGTCAAATTGTTGCATATATATATATATATAACCCTTTAACTTCATAGTTTAAACCATGAATCAACTCTAACTCAAATCTTTAATATCTGGAAGGTTGAGACTTAAAAAATTGATGTTTGAATTTTCTTTCTACAGTTGGCAACGGAATGCAAATCCAAACAGACTTGCTATTACTTAATTGTTTAAATAATTGGATTGGTAGCAACCTTACTCTTGCCAAATGTCACGACACTCTATATTGGCGACCTCCATGGTGATTAGCTTGCAGATATATGAATGACAGCTTAACCCTTATACACTCCACACGATACCCGATATTCAATGTGAATACTCCTAAATTCCGTGGAGTTGCAGTATTACCAATTTATGTTTCGAGGGATGAATATATTTCGTTGTAGGAGTAACACTAATGACCTGTAAATATTCCAATATGGCAGATGTACGACGACCGTACCGGATGGATGGCAGCCATATCACAGTGCAGCGGTTTAGTATTCGTATGTATTCCTTCGATGGGTATATTCTAATGTATGGTTGACAATAAAACCTCTCAACAGCTTCATAGGGATACAACGATTACTGACACGATTTGCCTCCCTCCCATGAGTATGCTTTGCAGTGGCAACTTGATTCTCCAATAAATGTGGAAGGTTATGCGACGGCTTATAATTTCCATTGTTATTTAACAATCGATGTGGTTAGTAGCGGGACTTACAATTTTTGGCATCGCCCATACGGACTCCAATGGCAACCTATTTCCTTGACAGCAATTATGTAACTTTATTTGGCTAACCAATTATTTTTCCCTTGATTATGATTTTCATAGACTTGTAGTGAAATAGTTTTTTTCTTTTCTATTTCTTTTCTTTTTTTTTCTTTTTTTAATTTTTAAGAAGGTATTTATTATTCTTCCACAAAATTCGGTTTGTGCTTCGAAACTGTGACTTTCTAGTTCTAACATTCTTTATAATCTTCTTGAGATTTTCCTTGCAGTGGACTAATTCTTTTTTCACGGAATTTCCGAATTTTTAATGGCCAAAAAGCCCAATTGTGGTCAAAGACCTAAAAAAATCAGAGAAACTCTAAATGAAGTGTGGCCAATGGTCGGGATCAGAAAAACGAAGCTCTGATACCAAATGTGACAGAACCAATCTGGTTCAAATCACAAACATCCAAAATGTTTAGAACGATATAAAGAAATCCACGAGGATTAAATAATATTTGAATAA
Organism: Picea glauca; assembly: GCA_000966675.3. Taxonomy (NCBI): domain Eukaryota; kingdom Viridiplantae; phylum Streptophyta; class Pinopsida; order Pinales; family Pinaceae; genus Picea; species Picea glauca. Next base: position 83,524 of record JZKD02S2342971.1, read on the forward strand.
AAATGTATGAGAATGATAGTATGATTACAATGAGGGCCCCATATTTATACTTAAGCGAGGGCACCTTTTTACCAAGAGACATGTTCTTTTATTAAGGTGTGTCTTCATAAATTAGTAATTATTGTTTATTATTTATTATAATCTATATTTTATATTTATATATAATCATGCTTATTACAATCTAGGGACAATCATTCTCTTAGCTTGGAAAAATCATTCAAAGAGGTTTTGTCTACCTCTGTTATTAAAGAACACTCTTCGGGTCACTTCATCGTTCAAAATGCAAATTCTTACATGACCATCTGCATCAGCAAGGAATCCCTAGATCAAGCTCATTGGTTGATCTGCCACTTCAACGGTTTTTGGTTGTCTCTCATGAATCTTCATAAGTGGATCTCCCAAGTTTGCAAGCCCATTATCCATGAGGAAGTGTATATTTACCCATGTGCTCATGTGTTCATAGTGAAATTTTACTATGTTGAGAACAAAGAAAAGGCACACAAATAGAATACCATATAAAAAAACACAAAAAACAACAAGAAATAAATAAAAGAGTGTAATTTACAAAGTGCAACTAGCATAGCTTTGTGTTGCCTAACATGGATGAAATAGTCCTAAAAATAACTTGCTCTCCACTCTTCTCTCTCCTCGCTCTAAAATGAGTAAAGTAATAATTATGATGTCTAGACTCCAAAGTCCTAATAACGGAAGGGGAGGTTGGGAAGATCCTATGGATGTGAGATGGAAGGTTAATCGCTTGTTGTGGGAGCCAAAACGTGATTTTCCCCTTCTCCTTGGTGAAGTTGTGGAAAATCAATGAAATGGAAAACATTCCCAATAAATAGTTCCAATAATGAGCATTGTGTTTCCTAGATGACAAAAAAACGAAGACAATGATCCCCTATTTACACCATTTTGGCATAAAATTTGAATGGACCACTTCAACTTGCATTGGAATAGTCAACTTGAATTTCCTAACTTGCATGTGGGCATGCCAAAGTGTATTCTTGATTCGTCAAGGAAACTTGCAGCAAAATAATATACATCATTGCATTTTTGCCAACTAAGTGAGAAACTGAAAATGCAGCCATGATAGATACATTTCTCCCCTCTAACATATAATTGCTTTGTAAAATGCTCCTTAGAGTCAGCTCCAATGCATAATTTGTGAGGTTTCATTTTCAACACTAACAATATATGATAATTTCCAAACTTACCCAAACTAACACAACTCCAAAAGGCAAGAACCATTGGTTGTCTTGCCCACCAAAAATTCAACACTTGTTTGCCAACAATGGCATAACTTTGTTGACAAGAAAGATAAATAATCAACTTGAATTCCGCGATGCGCATGTGGACCCTCAAAGTGTATGTTGGTTCCTAAGGGAAACATGCAGCAAAAACAGTCTACATCACTGCAATTTTTGCCAACTAAGTGAGAAAATAAAAATGTAGCCATGACTACTTCATTTCTCCCCTTTAACATATAATTTCTTTGTAAAATGCTCCTTAGAGTCAGCTCCAATGCATAATCTCTGAGGTTGCATTTTTGACAATAACAATATATGATAATTTCCAAAGTTACCCAAACTACACAAAATTGCAAAACTTAATAAGCAATGGGTCTCTTGCCACATCAAAGCTTCAACACTTGTTTGCCATCAATGGCATAACCCTGTTTACAATAAAAACAGATAATCAACTAGAATTCATGATGCACATGAGGACCACTCAAACTGTGTCCTTGGTTACTCAGGTAAACATGCAGAAAAACAGCATACATCAGTGCACTTTTACCAACTAGATGAGAAAATAACATACAACGATGATTGATACATTTCTCTCTCCCCTAAGACTCATATTTTCTTTGTAAAATGCTGCTTAGAGTCAGCTATAATGCATAATTTGTGAGGTTGCATGTTCAATGATAACAATATATGATAATTTCCAAAGTTATCTAAACTACACACAATTGCAAAAATCAATAATCATTGGTTCTCTTGCTCAATCAAAGCTTCAACACATATTTGCAAACAATGGCATAACCCCTTGACAAGCAAGGCAAACAAGGTCAGTCATTCGAAATCATGGCCTCTTCCTTATTATTCCACAAATATTAGAAGAGCACAACAGAATTGCAAAAATCAATAATCATTGGTTCTCTTGCTCAATAAAAGCTTCAACACTTGTTTGCAAACAATGGCATAACCCCTTGACAAGAAAGGCAAACAAGGTCAGTCATTTGAAATCATGGCCTCTTCCCTATTATTCCACAAATATTAGAAAAGAGCACAATGATCTTGTACCCAATGAATCATAAGATTTTCTACAAGGCTTTGAAATTTGTATAGGATAAAGAAAAGTACAAGATGAAGTCTGGCTCAATATTGCACGAACTTCTGGTTCAAATCCCAAGTCAAGCATTCGATCTGCTTCATCCAATACCTGTGAATGAGGATAAACATTACAACATTATTCAAAGACAACAATGACTACTTGGGTAAAGTACTTCGGCAAGGAAATATGATGTCTGCATGAAGTAAGAAAAAACAGAGTTCATACTTTTGTTTTTACATTCTTAAGATCCGAGGAAGCAACAGCACATAGATGACAAGTATAAATCACATCAAAGAAAATGAATAGTCTAAAGCAAACAAAGGCTAGTAATCTTTGCCCATGTCAATAAGTCCAGAATATTTAGAAATAAAAAAAGCCTACTTTAACATATCAAGAAGAAGAACAAAAATCTAACAAAGAGCATCTTTGACCCTTTCCAAACATATTAATATAATGTCATTATATAGAGTGGAATAAAGTTTGACCAGAGTTTGCTCCAGCATTATATAGAGTGGAATAAAGTGTGACTATTGCAAGGTCAAAGGCACAACCTGATTTCAAAACAGAATGTTAAACATGAGATGTCGAAGAAAGAAGAAAGCCAAAGTAAAAATTTCATTAAAGATATCAGCAATAAGAAAGGCTACTTTGCAGCTTAGTGTTCAAGGAATTTTGATCCTAGTCCTTCCATGTTCTTGGCTTTAAAATCAAACTGATAAATTTGGACTGTTGAAAACTGGAAGTATCTTGAGGATGATGCATGTATGCACCCTCGACCTCTCCCTCTCTTAAATATATTTCAGCTGTTAAGTACCTTAGATATGAAAATCCTATCACATACAAGATATCCAAGGATAAGATAGAGAATCCCCTTTACTTGATTATATAAATATACCCTTAAGGTAGGGCAACACCTTACAATTAATCAGTTTATGGAAGGAATCCACTCATCTTCACTTGTCTCTTTATGTAGGGTGACCTCTCAATGAGCGAAGCTCCAATACAAAATACTTCCACGCATCTTTAGGACTCCATCCTTATTTATAGATAACAAGAGAACCCTAATCATAAAGTAGACCTTCTTGAATAAGGCCACATTACATTTATTCAATACTAACTACTACAATGGACCTTATTTAATACAAACATAATGGACCCAGTCCACCTTACATTGAATGACCTCCACTATTATTTCTCTAATGGGCCCTTCTGCCCCTCATCACACCCCTGGGGAGGATCTCCATACTCCACCCACATAGAAAAGTGTTTCCCTCAACGCTTGTTGCGAGAAGGTACAACCATAAACCAGGGCCCCATGAACAAGTGTTGACCACAATGCTGAAGTAAGCCAGTGAACCCAATGTTGTTAGAGCGCGGAGCGGAGCGGGAGCGTTTTTAGGGAGCGGAGCGTCGGGAGCGTCATTTTCAAAAAATCCTCGAGAGCGAAGCGTCCCAGAAGCGTCTATTATATGTGTGTGTGTGTGTGTGTGTGTGTGTGTGTTGCGTTTATATTAAAAAAACATGCAGAAAGACAAATTAGCTGCAGAATGAATGTATGAAAACATGCATATTTGTACACTGTAACATTAAAATGGCATCCATAGTAGTAAGTAGTAGTACATCAATGATTAATCATTCGAGCATCAACCATCTATAATCTAGCAATTACAAACTTACAAACCAACATACAAATTTTTAAGCCATATAATAGAAAGTAGACCATTAAGTTATGGAATGAAATCAGTCATCTAGCAACTATCAACAATAACATGAGTCATGACCAAATAGTTATGATTACAAAATAGGCCATCTCCACTGAATTATGAAGATCGAAAGGTCCAAAACAATAAAGTTTAAACTGTGCTAGAGTCTAGAGTCCAGTTGTCAAAATGCTATGAATCTATCATCTATAGACTGACATGTAAAGTAATGAAGCGCCCCATGGAGCTTCCTAAGTGTTATTTTCCAACATCTTGGCTTTAAGAAAATATGTGCTTATCTTCTACAGACATGAATGCATTGTTTTTTGTTTTGTTGAGAAGTTATTATGCTATTGCAGTGTGTCCAACTACACTGAAAAGAATGTGTAGGCAGCATGGAATCTCCAGGTGGCAATTTCTATTATCACAACAATTTAACCTCAAGCCTGCAGATTTGACAATGAAAAATCGCCCTCAAACAGTGACAACAGAGGGTTAACTCATCCCTTTAAAGGAGTTTGTTGGCTATTATTGGACACCGATCTAATTCCTAAAATTGTTTGAGACAAACATACACCAAATGTTTGTCAAAGGAGGGGTTCTACCATCACTTCATCATTTTATCTATCTGCAGATTTAGATAGTTATGGAAACCCTTGCAAAAAGAGTGTAACGTTTTGCCCCTTAAGGAAGGTCGTTGGGTTCCTTTGGGTGTGAATTCACCTTTGGAAATAGTAAAGAGAAAGGTTGGAGCCAAACATTACAGAGATGATGATAAACCAGTGAGAAACTTGACCTCAATCCAAATATATAACCAGAATTATAACTAGAGATAAAGACAATGTTGCAGGAAGCGCCCATTTTGCACCCAAAAGCGGGCTTCTGGAATCCAGAAGCAAGCTTCCGCATTTCGGAAGCTCACTCCAGGGGAAGCTTCCATGGAGAATCCACTTGGAGCGGGGTGTCGAGGGTGGAGCGGGGGGTGGGCTTCCTGCAACATTGAGTGAACCAAGGTCCAACGTACAAGTGCTAGCCACCATCCTAAAGTAGTCAAGGAAGCTCCAACATAAACTCGAGTTGTATGTACGAGTGTTGATCGCAATGCCAAAGTAACCAGAGTCCCATGTGCAAGGACTAACTGCAAGGTTGAAGTAATCCAAGAAGCCCATCAATAAATCTAGATCCCATGTCCAAGAGCTCATGTTGCCTCTCCACTAAAGATACATGAGCTCAATACCTAGTTGACATTGGTGCTCCAAATGCCTACCACAGTCATGTGGATCCAAATATGAGATCCATCCATATCCAACAAATATTCCACATAACACACTACTACTGGAGAATAGGCATGTTGAACACTGCTAGACATAACAAGCTCCTAACTTCCCACAATAATGTTCTCTACATAAGGTGGAGTAAAGTCATCAAATAGAAGCTAGCAGTAGTTATTCTCCCAGAAATTACAACTATCCATGTATGAGTCATCACAATACACCTCTAAATCATACCATGCATATCTTTCTCAGTTATACTCCTCATTGATGACAAGATATGTGTTGTCAATGATACGGCTCTTCTTAAATTTATGGAATGTCTCCTTAATTGTCTCCTCCATATCTTTTTGATACATGTCAAATCTATTCATCAAATCCTACAAGATTCTATCATTTTCTCCCATCCTATATTCCTCAACAATGCCATTCTTCAGTTCCATTAGGGTTTGAGGGAAAAAATTTGCAAGCGTTGTGGCCGCAATGGATACTGATCGAAAGCATAACACATAATATACCAAATAAAACCCCCGAAAAACATCTATCCAATGGCGTTGGTTTGGTTACAATCTGAGCAACCTATCAAAAACTACCTTCTCTGCATTTGCGCGGCCGTCATGGAAAAACCCTAAAATAGTTGATTTTAAATCAGCAATATCTTCACTTTCCATGTTCCAATTTGGATGACTTTTTTTGAACTTGGGTATTTTTTTGCAGGAAGCTCATAGATACAACTAGTTTCTTCAAATTCTACTCAAAATTATACAGGAATTGATCTGAGCAACATGCCTCTCTTTTTCCCTTTGAAAACTTGTAAAATAGAGAAAAATATTCTCTCTTTTGGGCCCGAAAAAGAGCTAGCATACCACTAGTTAAGTACCTTTGATCTGAAAATGCTATCACATACAATATATCCAAGAATAAGATAAAGAATCCCCTTTACTTGATTATAGAAAAATACCATTAAGGTAGGGAAACACCTTACAATTGATCATTTTATGGAAGGCATCCACTCCTGTTCACTTGCCTCTTAAGGTAGGGTGAACTCTCAATGAGCTAAAATCCAATACAAAATACTTCCACACATCATAAGGAGGACTCCATCCTTATTTATAGATAACAAGAGAACCCTAATAATAACAACCTCCTAACTACCTAGTGGACCTTCTTTAATAAGGCCACATTACATTTATTCAATACTAACTACTATTGTGGGCTTATTTAATAATAACAAATATAGTGGACCTAGTCCACCTTACATTGAATGGCCTCCACTATAATTACTCAAATGGGCCCTTTGGCCCTCCACTACACCCCTAGGGAGGATCTCAACATCAATGATGCACCCTCATTCATTACTAAACGAATCTGTACAAAATCTGCTAAAGGGTCGCCATGTTGTTATACAAACTTGCACAATCAAAGAATCAATCATTGATTCCACAATCGGTTCTATAACTATCTCCTCAAGGCTAGAGAAACCCTTATGCGTCATGCCAGTTTGCCATACCTAGTCAACTAGATCTAGGAGTAGCCTATAAAGGCCACCTTGTTACACTCCTTTAGCCAAAACTCGACCAAATCCATGGTTGATATTTATGATGGTGACTTGTTGACCATCAATCTCAATGAAACATTGTAAACTTGTCATGCAAAAAACTGAAAGCAAACTCCTTGTTAAATTAGGAACATACAAGACAAACTCTAACTCAAGAACATCACCCAAAGGAATCTAGAAAGATATGGATCCCAATCCCTTCATAGGATATATGGCATCATCACCCAAATCCACAAGCATTCCTCCCTCTTGCTCTTAAAACCTGTTGACGATCTTTCTATCATAAGCCATGTGTCTCGAAGTTCCACTGTCCACATACCATCCAAACCCTAAAACCATGTAACCAAACACCATGGCAAAGTGGGTATCTAGCTTGGAAATCAAGTTGTCTGCAAAGGAAGCATTTGCACTCCCTTCAAGTAGGAATTGCACTCCCTACAAACTCCTACTTTTTGTTGTTGCTTACCATTTCCCTTCTTCCTCTCAAAACACTCAAAGCATATCGATCATACTTCTCACGCCTGAAGCACTTGATATGACTCAAGTCTTTCTTCCCCTAATAGGAAGAGTATGAATCTTCCCCCATGCCCTTCTGACCCCTCCTGGGTCCTCCTTTCCTACCTCCTCTCCTCACCCGACCAATAAGGGCCAGGTCTAGTCCATCATCCCCATCCTTGTAACTGGTTGAGACTTGCTCTAGTCTAATCTCCTCTCCAATGAAAGCATACCACGACTTCTCAAAGTTAGGTAGCTTCTCATAACCACAAATAACCTAGAAAAAGTTATTACAAGATGAATTATATCCATTCAAAGCAATCTAAACTAGCTCATCATCTTTGACTTCATCACCAACTACACCAACCTGGCCTATTAGCTCCACTAGCTATTGTATATTTCTTGCACATGCAGGTCATGGTGAGCATGTTCCTTAGGAGCATCTTCTTGGATACATTAACAATCTGGAATAGGGTTCCCAAGGCATAATAACTCGCCTTAGTAGTGCTCTAGTTACAATATGAGGGAACAAATGATCTTTCACCAAATCCAGCAAGACTGTCTTCACATTCGATGCATTCTTGTTGTACTCCATAGATCTTTGGGATCTACAGGAAGTTTGACCTCCTTCTCCACAAGGTACCAAAGATTTGCTACTTCTACAAAGTTTTGCAGTGTGCACTTCGAAGACACAAAGTTAGAGGTGCCCTCCAATAAGTGACTCTCTTGAATGTTAGGAATGGTCATTATTGCAACTCTGCTAAGCAAGCTTCAATCTCCACTGACAGGATCAACTTGGGTTTCACACCTTGTTATCTCTCAGACACTCCCTAAAGGAAAAGTCCAACCTTTAAAGAAAGGGACAACCTAAGAAAACTATTAAGTGGGTCACTAGTTGTCACCTACATGACTCACTCCTCACTTTAGGCTTGGATTGACCAAGCCAAGGGAGGGATCCTACGTAAATATATATCAAGTCTTATCAGTCGTAGTTTTGAGAGGTAAGTCAAGCAATGACTAGATATAGTATCACAGAGCACACTCCTATAAAATCTGGGGAATTAGCAAACAAATCAATTGTTTTAAATGGCCTTCCGAAAGTCAAACCTTAGGGGGATGTCAAGTCCCCAAAGACTGACTAGTGAAGGTACGAGAAACAATTACGATAACCTGCTCACAACGTTCACCTAAGGTGCAAGTACCCCCAAGCAAAATAGGACTCTCCCTAGGAGCCGAAACGGTGATTATCCATCTGCCTCAGGTACCACGGGTATTTCCCCCCAACAATCACCTCTGTAGTTTTCCTAGGACATACCACCAAAGTCACCACTTCACATTCAGCAACCGGGCAAAACAGTCATAGGTCGGACAACACGTATGGTTCGGGAAACAAAGCCCGAAATTCCGAAAGTGATTCCACCTAGAGGGCCTCCCACTTCCAAAATCCCCATAGACTTAGTAGTTCAAGTGATCTTACAAACACCAAAACAAGCGGAGAGGGGATATCTTCCCCACTTGTTATAAGTCCAACCTCGTGCTTAACTCCTATGTTAGAGGAGCTTTCCTGACACCCACTGCTACTATCGGATTTAGCACTCCCTAACGACCCCTAGTTAGTTTTATGGCCTTGGAGAATTTACTCTCCACCCTATACCAAAGTCATATGTCCTAGTCTAAATGTCGGTTCGCTATAAACACAAGATGTCTGTTAATTTTTAATATTAAGTATGTTTTGGGCTATTGATTACTCAAGGAGCTTACTTAGGTGTACTTTGCAAAAGAAGATGTTTCTTGAATTTTTGGAAGTTTGAAAGGTGCAACAAAGGCAATTACTTTACTCAATTTCTCCTAAATATTTCATTAAACTATCAAATGAAAACAAATGACATACAATGAAGTATTCTATGTAAGGTTTGCCAAAGATGTAAAAGCACAGTATATGGTTTCTTAGCAATCTCTACCCATAAGATAATCCATCATTAACAAGAGTGTTAAGAGCATACTTGCAAACAAACACTTGGTACGAATTCCTAACGAAATGCAACTATCCACTATTTAAAATGTCAATAAAGGAATTTGAGCTAGACCTCAAGAATGTATGTTAACTGTCCTTTTAAATCAGATTGTGTATATGTGCTTACTCGAGGGAATGTTTGTACATCAGCAGAGGCATATGACAAAGTATGTTTGTAGAATTAGTGTGTGAGTGACCAGCTCTTTTGTAAACGTAGATAAGTGTGCAGTGAGTATGGATCATGAATACAACAGCACTGGAATACAAAAAATCCTTTTAATATTCCTAAAGTTGCACAAACCACAAAGAAAAATGTTTCTGTAACAAGATTGTTTCATACAGATTGCAAATCACAATTTAATTCTTATACACAATGCTCCAAAATTTTGATGTGAGAGGTGTATTGTCCGCAGAGAGTTTGAACTATAACATCAGTCTGTTGGGTCTGCTTAGATTATAAAGAACAATAATGCTGAGCCAGCCGTATGACTTGTTTCGTTCAATCCTTTAAACTTTACAATACAATACTTGGAACAAATAAATGAAATCAACTAACTAATGAGGTATATGTGAAACATCCCAGATAAAGCTTGCAAAATGCTTAGTCCACAAACTATTCATCACCATTCTCATGTTACAACCATGCATTGCTAACAAATGAAATTTTGAAACTGTAAAGAGAGAAATGCTCGAACCACAAGATATCCCAATCAGATTTTAAAATTTAAATTTAGTGAGACCATCCTCAGCAATGATATGTATAGGGCCCCAAATTCAAGTTTTAAACCATATATAAATCAGTCCAAAGTACAAGCATGGCATGAACCAAATTAAGTAACCAGGCATTGAATTATCAAAATGATGAGTGCAGAGAACACACTAAACACACTAACTGTTTGAAATCAGGACCAGCAAAGATTGATAAGTTAGAAACGGTGACAAGGGGAGCAAATCAGTGAAATAATGGGATGAAGCTTGCTGTCGACCCCCTTTATCAGATCAGATATGAAACAATATCATGGTTAAGAGAGGTGGTTTAGAATTGGTTATTTCAAGGGAAAACGAAACCACTAAACGCTGGCAAGAGGAACCTGCTTAATGACCTGAGTACTCTGCAGTTTGTGACAGTTTTGGGCAGAGGATAGATTTGATGCAAGTATGTTAACGCCTTGAGAGGATCTGAGGTTGTTTTAGGGGGTTTGAAAAGGCAAACAGTGTATCCAAATGACCCAGAAAAACAATTGAAATAATGCTGCCAGGAGACAGCCTCCTTAGACAAACAATTTAACTCTGAAATTTTGCAAATTTTAGACAGTTTTGGCAGAGATAAAGTTGAGGCTAGTGTGCTAACGCCTTAAAGAAAATCTTGGTCGTTTTGGGTGATTTTAGAAGGTGAAAGATATAGCAAAATAACCCAGAAAACCAAATGGAGAATGCTGCCCAGAGACAGTCCTCCAACAACCATTAAGTTCTGCAATGTATACTGGGTATGTTCGGTATTCAGGGCAGTGAAATATATAAGGGGAATACAAGAACGCCCTGGGGCAGAATCAAGTCGTTTGGGCCAATTTGGAAAGAGTTTTAATAAAGCAAGACAACCCAGCAATCAGATTGGGCATCCCTTCCCAGATGATGATGACTGCTTTATTTTGACCTCTGAAAAAATCTGCAGAATTGACAGTGATAGCAGAGGCAAAGCTGAGACTAGTGTGGTAACGCCCTAGGGAAAAATTAAAACTCTTGGGCAATTTTAAGATGATTTGTATGGTGGAAAGATAACCTAAGTCACAGTTTTAACAAATTCCTTATGCAAACAGTGTTGTAACCTTGCCCCCTTTTCAGAATGTTGTTTGATTTAATGACAGTGAGCAGATCAGCCTCAAGAAAAATGATAATGCTGTAGATCAGACCTGCAAACGAGATTTAAACCTCTTGGATTTCATAAAAGATGAACCAGAAAGCAATCAAACCCTTATTTTGTTGGCTATAGGTGGAAAGATTGAAAAAATCGACCAACAAATAATCTGAGAAAGATTTAACAGTTAAACTCAAAAAAAAAATTGATGTGTGAAATTTTTGTGTGGGTTTGACTGAAAAATAGGGGAAAAGAGGGCCTACCATTGGGCCACGGGGTCATTCAAATCCAAAGATACAATGACTAAAGATATGGCAGTGTTTTCCCTCACCAAGAGCTGGGGGAAAAGCACCAAACTAAGGTGACTAGGGTCTAGGCAATGGGGGTTGAATCATGAAATGCAAAAAACCTATCACATGCTAGTATTCAAAATAAAATTGATATAATATGAAAAAATCAACAAGAGCTTCTTCCTAAATATATCTTGAGCATAAAATTTCAGAAAAAGGTAAGGAAGTAGAGTTACATCCTACTTCCTTGGCTTGTTCCTTTAGCATGCAATAATCTCCACATCAACACTAGACATTCAATCTATCCCTTCAAAGAAGTAGAAATGCCAATAGAAATGATAGACAAAAACTTGTGACAAGATATCCCTTCCTTTATTCTCCAATGATTAAAAATGAAGAGTGCATCATCTTTTATAGGTGAAGAGGAGCCTTAAAACAACTTTACAATACCATGTGCCAACTCAATACCATGAGAAAAAACCATTTGCTCTTATAAAACCATGAGCAAAAGTAAATAATAATAAAATATGTTAATATGTGCCCATAAATTACATTATCCTTTTAGAAAAGGTCAAAGGTACAATATAATAATGCTCAAGAAGGTCAAATGATCAAGTCAAAAAACTCCAACGTCCACATGGATGCCACCAAGAGGTCTGCCCCTTCTAGAAGATTCTAGGGGCTTCAAATGTATGGCTCCAAAACGCAGAAATAATTTTCGCCTGGCAAATTTCAGCAACAGTGTAACTTAGTCAATTTTTGCCTGATTTTCTATTATGACCCCATTTTGGAAATCCCGCAACAATTATGCATCTATTGACGATGAGCATGTGGAATTCTAGGCACTCTATCAAAAGATAATTGCCCCTGAAGTTGGCCACCCGAAAAATGTGTTGAAACTTGAAATCACCTTATAATCACTTCTAACCACCCACATGTGTGAGAATATTATTCGAAGTGGTTCATGCATGCTCGACGTGTTCAAATTGATGATGTGGCATCTAGTCATGGTCTGATGCACTGTCACGAATCCCAATGCAGTGACATGTATCTCAATGCAATACACAAATCCCAAGGCAAACATTATGGATCCCAAAGTAGTGTCACGGATCTCGAGGCATGGTACACATTCCAAGGCACAATACCCACTTGAAATGATGGGTCTAGCCTCTTAGCTAGTCATTAATTGGTGGCACCTAGTGACAATTTCTTAGCAAAACATAACAAAATTGATTAATTTTAATACTTACCTAAGTCTTACCTAGGGGAACATTATTAACCATTATACATAAATCAACTCCTAAGAAAAACCCATATTTCCTAAGGTTTTAGGTAAAAGATAAGCAATTAATGTGTTTTAGTGATGAAAGGGAAAGGAAATGATTCCATATGATGACCCTCAAGTCTTAGACATGCATAGGTCATATTTTTTCATTTTTTATTCTTCTAGCTTTATTTTGGCTAGGCATTTTTTGTAAAAGCCTTCTAGAGGGAGCTTATCATTGAGTTACCTACCTCAGCCTGATTTTTACTACCCATGTTTAGTCTTTTTCTTTAAAACGTTCAGTTTATTGAACAGGTCCCTATTCTTTACATATTCTTTAGACAATTAGGGACTTGGGGCATTGGCCTTTTAGTGAGGAGCATTGCTCAAGTTTAATTTTTTTGGCTTTTTAACTATTTTCTCTTCACGTCTTAGCCTTTGTGGCTTTATTTAATTTAGGTTTTTGACTTTGACCTTTCCTTTTGACCTTCGAGAAGTCAAATATGACAAGATGCAATTATTTTTTATGTGAATGGAAACGAATGATACTAGGGAGATGGAAAGTGATTAGCATGGTTAGGATATGTATGGCACTATCTATTCTAAACACCCAGTAGTACAAGTTATCCTAGGAAAAGACACACTTCTAATAGAAAACATGCTCCCCAAGGTACTACGATGCAGATAATAAAATTATGTACGTGTTAGCACACTTTTTCACCCTTCAATTGAGCTGATATAACAGAAAAAACAGCGATGAAAAAGGTTCTAATTCAAAAAGAAAAGCCCTAAATTGTTGCAGGCTAGACCCCTCTCTGTTTGGGCTAGTGCGTGCCAACCTCAGGGGGGGAGTCCCTAGGTACTTTGTTGCTGTCCGGAAGTCTAATTTTCTGCAATTAATGACAAAAAACAGCAACAAAATTGCTTTGGACAGCGTGTAAACACGCCACCAAAGGTAAAAGTGAGTTTTATGTAGCTTGGAGGGATCCTGTAGGGTTAGCACAAGAGAGATGGAAGAAAATAGAAGAGAAACCACTTTAAAAACAGTTTAATATCACAATAAATGGCATGAACTACTAATCTAATTGTGAAAATTCAACAAAGTACCAACAAGAAGGAACGTTTGAAAACAAACACAAAACTTCTTTATTATAGGCTTGCCAAAGAGTTGATTGCACCACAATCAACAAGTCCACAACCGGTACAATGATCACCCTTGCTCAAAGAGAGAGTAGCTAGACTAGAGAGAATGACATAGGTGAGAGAGAGAAAGTATATGCCGCTTCTGCAAAGATCCCACCATAATCATGTAGAAGACACCTCAATATATAGTGTTGAGGGTGCACATCCCAAGGAAGAGAGAACATGGGCGCATAGGAGGTGGAATAGGGAGAGTATGGCGCATGGCGAGAGAAAAGAAGAGTGGGAAATAAGGAAACACATGCGCACTAGTGGAGTATAGTGGAAGAGTGAGTCAACTCCACAAGGGAGGGTGAAAGATAGTAAAGGCATGGTAAATGGAGAGAGGAAAAGAGACTTGCACACTAGCTTGTATGAGGAATGTGCATGGGAATGTGGGAAAAGAAGTAGTGTGAGGGAATAGAGGATAAAGAATGAGGAAATGGGAGAAAGAGACAAGGGAATGAACGCATGTTGGGAAGAGGGATAGTTAATGTGATGGAAGGAGAGAGTGCATGCGCAAAACATAGGGAATTGCGCCCTAAACCTTAGGAGCATGCGCACTTGACAATGGGAGAAGGGAAATAAACCCCCATGTGTGAGAGAGTGGGGTCTAGAGAGGGGTTTTGGTGGAGTAATGCACATAGAAATAGGAGAGAGGTAGTTTAGGTGGTGCACACATGAGAGGATGAAGGAGTGTGACTCAAGAATGTGCCACGTGAGAGGGAAAGAGAGGAGTGAGAGGGCGCACTTGAGGAAGAAGAGGGAGATTTAATGCAAAGGATCAATGTGCATTAGCTTTAAAGAGTGAGGGAGACACATGGGGAATTAAATTAGGAATCCAACGCATGTCCAAACAACCAATTTGGCAAAGGCATGCATAAGTTAGCCATTGTAAGGATTTTCGCCATATTTTTTTAGGGATTTCCCTATTTTTAGGAAATTAGCATTTAAGAGCAAATTAAGGGGAATTTGGAGAAATTAATGCATGGAAAGTGGAGTTATGGTGAGTGAGAAAATCAAGCCTTGATTGGCTAAATCATCTCCATCGATTGCCATCTCACCTATGCACCACCTCTTCACTTGATTTAATTCTCATTTAATGTTTTTGCCTTGGCAAATGCGCCCCTCTTTAACTAATGCCATGTAGATGCCACATCACACTGAAATTCTACCAAATGTCGGAAAGTGACCCTGTCACTTGTCACTTATGGAGCCAACCACCTTTGCTATAAATAGAAACTTCTAAAAATAGGGTTCGGCTCCTAAATTTTAGGAAACTGTCAAAAACATCCAGTATGACTAGGAGAACACTGTCATGTGTCAACTGTCTATAAATAGACACTGCTCAAAGTAGAAGGACTCGCATGTCAATGATATCATACTCATCGGATTCAATTTCTCGAGAGTATTCCAAATATACAATCAAAATCAACATGCAAGCCCCAGTGCTTCACCTGCTAAAAATAGAAATATCATGCATGTCACCCGAAAAAGGTCCAAAAGACTCAAAATGTCTCAAAGAATCAATAATGCACACTTAAAATCTCAATTTGAGGCTTGAAGCTCAACCTGCTAAAAATAGAAAGTTCTTGCATGTCGTCGAAAAAAGTGTCATTGGGCAACGACCAAATCTGTATGCTCAAAACTGCTCAAAACTGTCAACTGAGTCTCTCAATCATTGTCTCCTAAAAGTAGGGACACCTACTATATGTAAATATGTAAACATCTCTCTCAAATGCATAAGAAACCAAGCTAGCTCTAACTCTAGAAAAAAAACAAGCATATATCGATCATGTACCTCTCTCTGATGGGAACCAACCTTTGACAACCACAAGTGCTAAAGCCAAAGTAGTGCATGCTGGCTCTTAACCCTCAAGATTTTCAAGGGTGAAAATATAGGGGTTAACAGTACGTTATGAAATGCTCATAAAAAATCGTTAGGTGTTTACAACTTCACGACATGCCAGATAGTTATATCATCATGTCTGAATAAGCATTAATACAGGGAATGCCAATGAAATAAATTGGACCATCAAAGTGCATCTGACATCTGAAGATCTGGACTGAACTGAGCTATATCATGGTTGAGCTAGCACGATCATGTCTCAAATGGAAAAAAAGGAAGTAGTTTGTCTGGATCTGACGAAGAGATGCATGATATCTCATGCAAGCAGCTACATGACATCGTTGTGAGGGTATCCAAAGGTTGTTACCCCTGGGAGGGTAACACACCCCACAACCTTTCTCAAGTCCACATGCCCATATGGCATAGATACGATTTAATCATTGAACCCTGGGTATATAGCCCATTTCCCATTGCTCTACTACCATGTTAAATTTCTAGACCACAAATCCTAACTTTAATCACTCACTGCTCTCTACTAAAATTAATCAATAAAACCTATACCCCTGCCTTCTCCTTTGTAGACTAGGAGGTCCAATGAATCTCGACACATGCACAATGGTGCCTACTAGACTAAGTAAAACCCTACTTAACTAATCCACCTCCTTGCATGGATAGAAGAGCCAATAAGGAGTGTGCCTCAATTGGAGAATATGCTAAGCATGCAAGCTTGTTATCTCCTTGAGAGTTGCACCTACTCCAACTACCTTCATGCAACCACTACCTAGGGATCAACACTCTCTTAACTTACAGTGCATGTAGAAATAGAATTGAACTACTAAAATAAAAAATTGCATCTAACAAGAACTAGATCTGGAAATAGCATCCAACTAGAAATGAACAAAACCACTAGTTTTAAATCTAGAACTTACTTTTCTCAAACTAGCAAAGAAACTAATAAAAACAAACTACTAAACTTGGACTATTGAAAACTGGAAGTATCTTGAGGATGGTGCATGCATGCCAAAGGTATGTATGTACCCTCTACCTCTCTCTCTCTCTCTCCTAATCAATGTCTACATTGCACCCTCATTAACTGTTCTATGAATATGTATGAAATCTCTACTAGAGGAGGGTTGCCCTGCTATTTTGCAGAACTACAAACCTATCACGTGCCTATACCTAATTCGTTGTTGTCCCTATCACCGTACCTTCTCTGCATGCGCCAAGGTCTTCTTTGCTTGCTATCGTCATTAATGGCATCTACTAGATACTTTCTAAGGTACTAAAAATCCAACACTGATTTCTTTAGAATGGGTACTATTAGCTCCCAAACCTGCACTTCAAGCGATAATGCCCTAAAACACAAGTGCAACCTTAGAGGACTAAGAGGGGTTGTACATTTTCACCAAAACAACACCCTCTCTTACTTTAAGCCAGCTCTCCTCCGACAGAAGGGGGGTTCGATAGAAAAATGTATGATAAACTTTAGAATTAAATGGATGGTGGGACTACCAAGAACAGTGCCAATCCAACGGGTATTGGAGTCAAGCTTAACAAGTAAGATACTTGGTGGAGTGACCAGCTTTGGTTAAGAGTGATTTCTAGCTAAAAGTTGGTGGCTAGGGTTTTCATGGTTTCCCTATCTAGGATTTGGAAAGCTTGAGATTATACCAGCTTGTGACAAGCTGTGAGCATGTACATGTACTTCATCTCTTATATATTAATGAAGTGTTTCAGCTGTCCAATCATTGTGTTGGATTTTCAACTTATTTGTCTTCTTGATTGGATAAATTCCAACACTTGTTCATGCTAATCTGACATAACATAGGGCTAAAATTGCTAAGGGATTTAACATACAACTTGAAGATAAGAGGGTTGATTTACTCTTGTAAGAAAGTTATTTAAGATCTATTATATGAAATATCCCTGATTCCACCGATCGAGATATTTGCTACTGATCTACTATTCTGTCTTGCAGATCTGATACACTGGGGGTTTCTGGATGTGTTTCAGTTGTATGTTTGAGTTCTTAATGGTTATTGCATGTGCATGTGGGTTATTTCATGTGCATGTTGGTTATTACATGTGCATGTTGCATATTTAAGGTTTAAACCAATGTGGTAAAACTCGTTTCGGGGAAAAAATCGTCGGGGTCCAGAAAACAACGTTTCGTAAAAATCGGCAAAAAATCGGCAAACTTAAAAAAATACAAAAATATTCTTTTTTTTTTAATTTTTGAAACATTTAAAGCAACAATAGCATCAAATAGACAGATTGCCACATGAATATGGAAAGAAAACTGATATATAAGATATATAAGATGTCTAGTGATACATCACACATCAAAAATGAATCATGTCCTCATTCCTGAGTCATCAAAAAATATAATAAATCATAAATGTATCTCATGATCGTCATCATGACTCATGAGTATGAGTCATGAGTCATCTACAATGAAATCAAGTAAATAAAC
>JZKD02S2342971.1:106587-119579 GCA_000966675.3 Picea glauca
TTCCTAGTGAGTTAACAATAAGCCCTAGTTGTTATCACTGAACAATTTTACATTGAAAATTATTGACGGAAAATATATGCGGTGGAAACAACAAGATCGGAGATGAATCATCAATACACATGAGACACAAAATTTATGTTCTGTAACTTTATCAAATTCAGAAATTCTGAGGGCAAAACCAGCCCTCCCAGGCAATACAAATCCACCAAAATCTAAGGACAACCTTGTCCTCCAATAACCAAATTCTGAGGGCAAAACCAGCCCTCCCAGGCAATACAAATCCACCAAAATCTAAGGACAACCTTGTCCTCCAATAACCAAAAAAATCAGAAAACCAAACCTCAGCAAATCCCTAGAGATTTATTTTGCCCACAAATCTGATACAAACCAATTGTACGCCATGCTGACGTCATTTGTATTGCTGCTAATGTAAGCTTGTACGGACCTACTCCTGCCCAGAAACCTTGTACGAATGTACGCGATTCACCTTACTGCAATCCGCGTACATACGCAACTGTGCCCACTACAACCTGCGTACATACATGATTGTGCCCACTGCAACCCACGTACATGTATGAACACTTCCATACGATTCGCTCCACTCGTACAGTTTCTTCCTTCTGCGGCTACCTCTCTCCTAGGCCAGATTTCCCAACGTTACAGACATTCCCTTGCTGAAATCACCAAGCTCCTTGGCACAAGTGTAGACTTACTTATGCCAACTCCGTCATGTCTCCACACACTCTACACCATGAAATGTCCCAATGACTTCTCTCCTTTATATACAATCCTTAGGGATCATCATAGAAGCCCCTCCACAAGTCAACATCAAATTAGACTTTCTGGTGGGTGTGAAGCCCCAACACAAACCCACAAAACCCACCACCAAACCCATGAAGCCCCGGCTTCATTCCAATGGTGGTTTTCTTCAACTGAAGACTGTAATGTGGTGCCCAAAACGATTTCCACATGCCCAACACCTAGGGCACGTGAGAATACATGCCCGAAGCTACAAAAATCAACACAGCCCCAACAATGAAAGCTCCCAAGGATTAGATCCAGGAAGCCTCTATTGAGAGGTGAAATTTCTGAATGTGCAATAAAAGTCCTAAACAGAGATTTTCAAGCGAAGATAAGGCAGGTCATATTTTTTGAATGTAAGTTACTAAAGGAGTGGTATAAAAAACTTAAAAGACATGCAAACAACTCATCAGTTATGATGATAAATGTCATTAAGCCATATATGTGTTGGAGATTTGCAACTTCGGGAAGTCATTCTCCGCAAGAAAGTACAAGAAGACCCATCTACACCATTACAGAAGCCCCAGGAAGACGTAGAAGAACCAGGAAGAGAAGTCAGCCCCACACGAAAAATAATAATAAAAACGAAGACCCGGAAATTAGAAGTCGGCCCAGACTGGCGCCCAGATCAATATAAATACATGACTTGTTCATTTCATTTTGACAGTCAGACAACTCCTTTTGCAGTGCGCACAAGGAAGTCACAGCTGCAATTTTGGCAGTTTCATTATTTCTGGGTTACTAGTTATCTTGGAGAGTATGCCACACTTGGAAAAGATCTTGCTTGGTTATTCTTGGTCATATTGTTGAGGAGCTAGCTCTTGGTGATACTAGCCTTGGGAAGGATCTTTTTTGCATGGTATTTTGGTTATTGATGGTGATGTACTGGTAATATCTTGGACTGAATTCTTCTAAGAAAGGTTGTTGGGTTTTCTCCCAAGGTTGGGCTTCCCAAGATAAACTCATGTGTTCTTGTGTTGTGTTCTTGTGTCTATTGTGCATGGTTAATATTTCTAGAACTCATTATTTTCGCTGCATTGTTATAGTTGAGGTTTTTCAGTGTATAGTTATTCTATGATAAATGATGTATGAAAGTGAATCTTGTTATTAATCATAAGGCAATAACTATAAGATCTGAGAATCATATAAACATCAACATGGTATCAGAGCTAGTTGAAATATTGCCACTACACAGTTTTTGTTTGTTGTTGCAATTTGCCGCTGCAATTTGTCGTTGCACAGACCTGAACTTGTAAATCTCGTTGAGCAACTTATTAGAGGACGTTGAGTTTAATTTTGCCATATAATAGCTCTCCCTGGGAAACATGCACCCCCTAGTGCTCTCAGATTAGTTGAAATATTGCCACTACACAGTTTTTGTTTGTTGTTGCAATTTGCCGCTGCAATTTGTCGTTGCACAGACCTGAACTTGTAAATCTCATTGAGCAACTTATTAGAGGACGTTGAGTTTAATTTTGCCATATAATAGCTCTCCCTGGGAAACATGCACCCCCTAGTGCTCTCAGATTACATCTTGGTGAAAGTTGAAATTTCACCTAAAACCCACTACTGTAGTTGCAGCAACTTTCTTTGTGAAGCTTGTTGAGAAATTATTGGCGTGAGTTGAGGAAAACTCCTTGTATAGAATAACTCGCCTTGCCCTAACGCACTTACTGCACTTCTCAGTTTGACTTTCCATCCAAGTTGAAATTTTTTTAGGGTTTATTGACATTTTTCTGGACATTGAACTTTTTGCTATCTTGGTTTTGTGATTTCCTCATGTACTGATGGTGTCCAGTTTCAGATTAAAAGACAAGTTGGATGGAGTTACAAATTTCAGAGGTATGCACTTGTATATGTTTCCAAGTTATATCATTCAGCAGAGTAAGAGGGTACAGAAGGATTGTGGAGGGGCTTCTATGATGATCCCTAAGGATTGTAAAGACTGTTGATAGTAAAAAGTACTCAGTGGAGGGGCTTCTATGATAGTAAAAAAAGTACTCAGCAGTAATAGAATTCTAAAGAATGTTGTCCCGGTTACAATATTTATTTGTAACAGAAGGACTTCAAAAGCTTCTTGCAAGACTTCATCCGAGACATGGTACAGAAGGGAGCAGTGAAGCTCCAGTACTTATCCACAGATGAGCAGATTGCAGATATCGGCCCAGAGTGGCCATGCTAACTTGGCTGAGGAGGATGATAAACAGGATTAGCCATGCGAATTTGGCTAGTAATGAGCGTTGATGTTTCAACATCGAGCAGACATTCCCCAAGATTGGTCATACACGAGGCTATGCTAGTGCTGATATGACCAAGTGGAGAATGACTCATTCACTCACGAGGCTCTGCTAGTGGTGAATGGCCCAGGAATGTTGATAGCATCAAGCAGACATTCCCCCAAATTGGTCATGCATGGGGCTATGTTAGTGTTGATATGACCAAGGGGAGAATGATCCATTCACTCACGGGGCTCTGCTAGTGGTGAATGGCCCAGGTATGTTGATGTTCTCCAGGTTCGGGTAGACATTCTTCCTAGATTGGTCATGCACGAGGCTATGCTAGTGTCGATATGACCAAAGGAGAATGATTCACTCATCCACGGGGCTTTGCTAGTGGTGAGTGGCCCAGATAAGCATCAGGTAGACATTATCCCACATTGGTCATGCACGGGGCTATGCTAGTGTTGATATGACCAAGGGTAATGATTCATTCACTCACGGGGATCTGCTAGTGGTGAATGGCCTAGGTGTAGTTCATCTCTTGTCAAGGAGTGGATGGACTCTAGATAATATCACATGCATATTTCGGGATAGAATGCATGTGCGGAGATGGCACATCAACATGGCTCATGAAGAATGACAAAAGAAATCCAAGCATGGAGAATGCCTCCCTCGTTGAGAGAGACTGTTGGAGATTTGCAACTTCGAGCAGTCATTCTCCACAAGAATGTACAAGAAGACCCATCTACACCATTACAGAAGCCCCAAGAAGAAGTTGAAGACCAAGGAAAAGAAGTCGGCCCCAAAGGAAAAATAATGATAAAATTGAAGACCCAGAAATAAGAAGTCGACCCCAAACTGGCACTCAAATCAGTATAAATGCAGGACAAACTCATTTCATTTTGACAGTCAGAAAGCTCCTTTTGCAGTTGCAGTTTTGGCAGTTTAGCTATTTCTGGGTTACTGGTTATCTTGGAGAGTGCGCCACACTTGGAGAAGCTCTTGCTTGGTTATTCTTGGTCATATTATTGAGGAGCTAGGTTTTGGTGATGCTAACCTTGGGGAGGATCTTTTCTATATGGTATTTTGGTTATTGATGGTGATGTACTGGAAATATCTTGGACTAAAATTTTCTAGAGAAAGGTTATTGGGTTTTCTCCCAAGGTTGGGTTTCCCAGGATAAACTCTTGTGTTCTTGTGTTGTGTTCTTGTGTCTACTGTGCATGGTTAATATTTCTAGATCTCGTTATTTCTGCTGCATTGTTATAGTTGAGGTTTTTCAGTCTATATTTATTCTATGATAACTGATGTATGAAAGTGAATCTTGTTATTAATCATAAGGCAATAACTATCAGATCTGAGAATCATATAAACATCAACAATACGTTCTCTTCACGTTCTTTCATATTTTAATTTTTTCACTTGTATTTTCAGTTCTACAGTCTACCTTTTCTTTTTTACCGATCACCAAGGAGCAAGGATCAAATAGTCAACCTGGTGACAGCCTAATGATAGCCCCACAATCTCAAGGGTGAGAGACAACAACCCCACCACAAACTCAACAAAACAAAAACTCCAAGAAACCCTTGACAATGTTCATGACGAAGATAACTAAAACAATACAATAATAGCGGGGGTTGTGAGGAGTGGAAACGCATGTTGTGCATATGTGTTTAAGGGTAGCTACACTAGGGCATGGCATCATCTCTTGGCCATACCCAAATTAGGAGTGAAGTATTTCATATGCAACTTTAAACAGAGGATGGAGATAACCAAGATTTACACGAGTGCCTCAAAAAACACTAAAGCAAACATTGGTAACACCTCATCACCCAGTAAGAAAGCTAGACTTGGAGAGCATTTCCAATCTAGGAATGGTTCAGGTAATGAGCAAATCCACAACCAATCTGACTCTGTGTGGGGTCTACTACTAAGAGTAGGCTTGGTGCAAATAGTGTTTTAAAACTCAAACCAAGTTGACTCAAACTCAATAAACTCGACTGGGTTGACCCTTGATTGTACCGACTCAGCCAATTGCTCGGTTCGAAGGATCAGTTTGGCACTGAACCATCCCTCCTTGACCGAATCCATACCTACTCGGTCGAGTCGATCCTCGACCCCACCATGACAAATAGTGCATGAAAAAGTCAAATTTAAAAAAATTAAAATTAAAAATTAATTCCTAGCAACCTAAACCTTACCAAAAATATATAAAGAGAACCCCCTTGCCCCCTCTATTTGCCTCACACCTCTCTCATTGAGCATCTATGAGCATTTGGAGTTTTGGAGCAGCATGGAAGAGCAATGATTTAGAGTGAACCTGGAGCTACTTTGGCAATTATCTTGGGTTGTTTGCAATGGATTTGGAATCTTAGTGAGAAGGCTACAACCCATCTTCAAGCTTGTAGGAGTTCTGGACCAAATTCTTGTGCCCATTGCCCATTCTTCTCATTCCCAGGAATATTAACAATTAAATGATAAATTTTTCCTTCGTTTTTTTAAATTGCAGATCTGAAATATGTCTTTAAGTTTAAAGTTTTGTACATTTAGCCTTCTACTAGTTTGCATATTAAGACAGGGTTTGCAGTGTTGCATATTTTAATTTGCAAATTTCTTTCCATCTAAATACCATCGCCCCAAGAGTCAAAGACCCTAAAAAAGCCCCATTGATCTTATTGTTTAGCAAATGTATTGGAAATATTGCAAGAAACACATAAACGAGAGGGGGATTCATAGGTTGAAACAACATTTGGCTAGTGTAAGAGGCCAAATTTCCCCATGTGATGCAAACAGGTGATTGGATAGATTAGAGTGGAATTGCTAAATCAGTTTGAGAAATTTGAAGAAGACAAGACAAGCAAAAGGATATAAACAATAAAATATGGAGAAAGAAGCAACTTGCTACAATGAGAGCAAAAGCTAATCTTGAATTCGAATTCTCTTCCTCCATCCCTTCTACCAATGTTATGGACCCCTTCACTTATGTTCCTCCCCCTCCTAAATCTGACAAGCAGCCTAAAAAAAAAGAACACTCAAAGTTATTTTACACCTTCGCCCATCTCTGTTAGTGCCTCTCAACCAAGTCAAACTCCACCCACCTTAGATAACCATTGGAAGAAGCAATACAAAGATGTTATTTTTTAATACATAGCTAGATGGTGGTATGATGTAGATATCCCCTTCAATGTTGCCTACTCACCTTATTACCAACCTATGTGGGATTTTGTTATTGTTGCAGGAAAGGGCTTCAATGGCCCTGGTATGCAAGACCTGAGGGGATCTCTTTTGCGAAAAAAAAATTGTCCATAGAGGAATACCAAAAGGATTTTAAAGATTCATGGACCAAAACAAGTTGTACCATCATGTCAGATAGATGGACTAATGGAAAGAACCATACAATCATAAATTCCTTTGTCTCTTGCCCTCAAGAAACCATGTCTTTGAAATTGGTTGATGCATCTCATAAGGTGAAAGATGCAAACCTATTATTTCAGCTTTTGGATGAGATTGTTGTGTCAGTGAGGGAGGCAAATGATGTTCAGATCATCACAATGCCTCTAACTATGTTCTTGCAAGTAAGATGTTAGAGTCCAAATAAAAGACCATATTTTCGACCCCATGTGCTACACATTGCATCAAGCACACTATAAAGCATACCAAGTGCATCACAAAATACATCTACAACAACTCATGGGTATTGAACCTAATGAAGAAAAACACTGAGGGCAAGGACCTTGTTAAGCCATGCATCATGGGATTGGCAACTACTTCCTCACATTGCAATCTCTCCTTTCCCGAGCACAGAACTTGAAAAAAATGTTTTCAAGTGATGAATGGAATGGATCTCAATGGACTTGCATACACGATGGAAAAATCACCAAAAAGAAAGTTTTTGAAAGCACTTTTTGGAAAAAAGCAGCAGAGGTTGTGAAAATTGGTGAGCCCCTTGTTAAGGTGTTGCGATTGGTGGATGGGGAAAAATTGGCCATGAGTTACATCTATGAGGCTATGGATCAAGCAAAGGAGTAGATAACGATAGCCTACAAGAATAGAGTAGCTAAGTATGTGCCTATATGGGAGATTATTGATAATAGATGGAACAATCAATTCCATCGACCTATACATGCAGCTAGGTATTTCTTAAGCCCAAAGTATCATTACAGAGCTCAGTTAGAAGAAGATCAAACTGGGGAGGTCAAAGATGGAATGTATTCGTGCTTAGAGCGCATGGTCCCTAATGAGACAGAGCAGCTGGAAGTGCATCAACAAATTAGTGCTTTCACTAGAGCCACGAGTACCTTTAGAAAAAACCTAGCAAAGATTGCAGGGGTTGTCAACCAACCAGGTAAGCAATTCCAAAGGTTTTTTAAGTTCAATTGTTTAAACTTTAAATACTTGATTTTTAGCCAAAGTTGCAATCTAATTTTTTGAGCTAACTTTGTCTTTACAGCATTTTGGTGGGAGTCATTTGATAACCAATGTCCCCATTTGCAAAAATTTGTAGTTCAAGTCTTGAGCCAAACTTTCGATGCTTTTGGGTGTGAGTGCAAATGGTCTATCTTTGAGTGGATTCAAACGAAGAAGAGAAACCATTTGGAACAAAAACGATTAAATGATCAAGTCTTCATGCAATACAACCTTCGACTAAGGTGCAACCAATTGTTGAATAGAAGACCTGATACAAACCCCATTATGTTGGGTGATATTGATCCAACCTTACAATGGATTGAGTAGTCACCTAGCAGCGTTTGATCTTGATTTTGATATTGATGAGTTGGAGTTGCGGGGGATTGGTTTGGATCTGAATCCACTAATAGGTGTTGAAGTAAGCGAAAAAGTAGCAATAGGAATGACACATGCAAGCACTAGTTGTGCAATTTGGTCAGCTCGTGCTTCTACTAGTAATACTACTGCAGTTGCAGATGTCTCTAAGGAGTCCGAGGAATCCAAAGACACTGAGCCAGAGGCTGATTTTGTAGCTCCTACTGAGGATCCCATTTCTAGCAGTGGTGATGAGCTAACGATTGATCATGTTGATCAATGATTTTTACTACATACTATGTAGTAGGCTAGTAGCTTGTAGCATGTTTTTTGGAATCTAGAGGCCTTTTAGAGCCTCATTGATTATCTATTTTGTTGTTGATATGTATTGCACTTAGTACTATTTTCATATATTCACCCTTACATGATATATACATGAGCAGACTTTGCATATTTTGTCTCTAATGGTTTGGAATCATGGTTCAGAATCTTTAAAATATTTTTTCATTAAAATTTAAATATTTTATGTACTTGTAGACTTTAGTAAACTGAGTCATGGAAATCGGAGCGGTCCAAGTCATTGTGAGTTTGAGTCCGAGTCCGAGTCCGAGTTGACCCTCAACCAATTTCGAGTCCAAGTCCTTTTGAAACATTAGGTGCAAATGAATCCATTCAATATGTTGCATAGTGAAGATGCAGGTGATGTTATGGAAGAACTCATTTAATGCCACTTGTTTTCCATATTATAAATAAATTGTGAAAAAAATCATAGTTATTGGACAGAATAAGCACACACAAGTTACAACAAAAGGAGGACATCATTGTTAGATAGGGAAGTGACAAGAATGCAAGGGTTTATGGAGGACCTCAAACAATCTTTTCAACTCCTTGTTGCATGCAATCCCTTGATAATGTCCTCAAAGACATTGGAAAAATACCCTAGATTAGCAAAAATCGTTTCAAATAAAAGAGAGACACAAATCTTTATTTGCAACTACTCTGCCTCATTAGCAATCTGTGGGATGAAATCAAAGAAGCAATTCTTAAAACCTGCATAGATAAGATATGCCATAGACTCCATTCTTATTGAGCATATGGTTAAGTTGCATATGGCCTTACAATCCATTGTTGTCTTTCATGAGTGGAATGCTTGTTTCGGGTCTAAAATCACCTCAAGGGAAGTAGATTGGTGTGTCAATTGTAAATATGTTGTCTCTTTCACATCTCCAATTATATGGAGTTGATTAGGTATGTAGATTTATATTCCCCTGTTCTTGGAGAAATATATGAATGTATTGTACGGGGTGGCAGGCACAGGTAGGTGTAAAAATCTACCAGACAAAGGCTTAGTCAAAAACTTAGATTTCAACCTCCAATAGTTATTCACCAATAATGCAAGTCAACTCAGCATGCAACTAGAACTATGAGCAGAAACACTAAATGACTAAGATCTTAAACTCAACAACGGAAATAAATGAACAGTGAACAATCATTCAGACACAATTAACACAAGAAATTTATAGGCAATGCCCCTGGAAAAACCTAGAAGGGGAAAACCAATCAAGGAGATTCTTCTTTTATTGAGCTCATAAGCAAAAATATTTTTGAGTTACAACAATAATATTATAGCATTAAATATAGCAACATATCTCACAAAATCTGCACAAAACACCTCGATTTGCATGCCCAAACTAGTCTCGATTTTTGTGCAACTGTACAGTCCTGTACAGGAGAAATACAACAGTATGGCCCTCGATTTTTGTGCCCATATCTGATTGTATGGTACAATACTCAATTGTACGGATTTCTCTCAACAAAACACCTTGAAAATCATGCCAAACATCAACAAAAAGGCTGCCTCGATTTATGTGCTTTAAATCAGTTGTATGACCGGCAATAAATGTTGTACAACCCACCTTCAGTTGTTGTACGGTACAGGACTATAATAAATGTTGAATATCTCCTTGGGGTGCATTCCAATGCTCTCTTTGGGATGCACGCCATTCCTTTATTACTGCTAATCTTTCCCTTTCGGCTCAATCTTCCTTGGAAAATGTGTCTTCACTTTCCAACTCAAGCTCTCCTCAAAAGATGCACTCCACCTCTCTCAATGGCTCCTTTTGTTCATTCTTTAATGAGTAACGACCCTAACCCTAGATCTCCAAAGAAATAGACGATCAATATTAGATCTTTCCCTCTTGAGATTAAGGGTCGTGACTTAATCTTTCGTTGAGGTCACTTAAATCAGTTAAGTGAACCAAATATCATAAAATCACTTTAACCCATTAAATATTAAAAGGGCCCAACTAGACTTTATAAAATCACTTTATAAAGTCACTTTATAAAATCACTTTATAAAGTCACTTTATAAAAACACTTTATAAAGTCACTAGAGAGAGACCTTTGCTCGTCACTTCTGCATGTTGGGCACCGCCAATGCCAAAGTACCTACGAACTATAAAACCTAACAGTGGAGTTACCTTCTACCTTAGACCTTTTTAGGCTTACCTTCTCAGGGAGTCTGGGCATAGTAACCAATAATCAAGCTGAGGTGTATGCACTTCTTTTAGATTTGCTTTTGGCTCAGCAACAAGGTCTGGACTCCATTTCAATCTTGGGGGACTCAAAAGTGGTTATAAACCATGTAACGAAGAAAAATTTGTCGCCAGACATGAAATTGAGAGCAATATTCACAAGAATTCACAAAGACTTGGAATTCTTCCACACTCTTGTCTCTTTCCATGTACTTCGTCACAACAATGTCTATGTGGATTTTCAAGCCAATCAGACTATCCAAGACGAAATGGAAATTCTCTGTGTAAACGAACAAGCCGCACTACAACATATTCCTTGAATTTGCTCATGGTTCCCCTCCTTGATACCTATGAAAGTCCCATATGGGACCCAAATCCACACCCCTTTCCTGTAGAGCACTTTTGGGCTCATCCCTCAGCCAACTCCATGTCAGCAATGAGCTTGGCTCTGTCGTGTGGCCTCCTCCTTTCTAACACATTGAGTTCATGGGCGCTCACACGCGGGTGCCTCTCCAGGTTCTTCTCTCCTCCCTCATCTTGGCACATTTATTTCGTAACTCTCCCTCGGTTACAAGCGTGCACCCTCACTTCCTCTCAGGCCCTTTCCTTTCTCCTGGGCTAGTTTCCTCATGGACGCATGGATCTTGTACTTCACTTCGTTCTCATTGCCTCACTCCAACCCCAGATATCATCAACCATGCACTGTAATCATGGTACTTATGCCCCGAATCGACAGGTTAAGGTGTGCAAGAGGATCAATCACTTAATGGATTTGAAGTTTGAAATGCTTCATATTTCGTGGTGGCTATCATTTGCACGAAGGCAAGCTAAAATAAAAGGAGCTCGTAGGAAAATTGAGCAGAACAGGATGGTTTTCGAGCAGCAAGTTGCATTGCACCAGAATTGGAAGGTGGGATTACCAGAAAACCCAGATTTGTCTCAGTTGGAGCTTGTGGTTACAGTTGCAGTCGTGGGCATGGATACTCGTGCCATTGTGAAGAGAAGAACTAGCAACGTGTTTTGGAGACAAGAACTACACGAAGAAGAGCATGCAGAATTGGATAATTCGGTCTAGGCTCTCCACATCCAGATGAACAATCTATCTGCTCAGATGCTTACAACAATGGAATTGTTGGTGGAATAGAGGCAAGGACAGCAGCAGCTTCAGGATGAGGTTGCAGCTATCAATTCTGAGGTCGAAGAGATGTGTTGTCGATCAGCTTTCCCATCGTCGAATAGCACTACTACAGTGATTTCAGATGCAGCCTCCTCCCCAGGTCCTCAATGAATGGTTCTTGATCTGAATTCGCCCCAGGGCCTGCTGAAGCTGAACTTGACAGGAAAGACCCACCAAATATGTAATTCTCTAATGTTAAGTTTTTGTATCTTGATCTTAGGATTATTCTATATGTTGTATAGCAGGAGTTATTTTAGATCTCAGTATGCTCTGAAGACAACAATTCATATGCAGGTCAATTTAGCTAGTTTACAGCCTATTTTTGCCTCTGTAAACTTTTCCTCTGAGTTTTCTCATAGAAGTTTTGAATAAATATATTTCCTAGTTCTATTAAATAAATAAATATATATATATATATATATATATGACTCTATTGTTAGCATGGTGGGTAAGGTGAACCATATCATGCATCAAAGAAACCCCTCGGAGTTTTTCAATAGTCCACAAGCTGATAGAAAAGAGATGGAACATACTCAATACCTCTCTTCATATGGCTACATATGACCTTAATCCAAAGCAGTATATGGAGAAATTGTTATCACACAAACCTACACAAACAAATCTGCCTAATAATTCTAGACAGCCAACATTGTCGTGGTTGATTGCCTCTCCATTTGAAATGGTAATATCCCAGCCTTAGGCAGGTGTCCCTAATAGGTGTATGTTGCTATCTAAAACAATATTCTGCACGTATTTCAAGGATGATCCACACACTAAAAATCACTCTCAAGCTGTCAAAAGACAGTCAAGAGTGAGAATAAATTGAAAAGATGGTTTTTAATGGTTGAAATCAGATTCTTCAGAGACACTTATAACTACAAAAGCAAATGATAAATGAATGAAAGAAATGCACTTTAACTGAAATTCTTTCAAAATAAATGCATAAAAACACACTACCATTAAATCCATTAACTCAACACAGCCAAGAGATTAGAGAGCTAGAACAAAACATAACTATATCAAATCAGATATTATCCAGAAGATTGTATGCATCATGATGGGCAATAGATGACAGGCTATCATTGAGTCCCTTGCTTAAAGTGGAGTTGGTGGTCAAAATTGTTGAGATTTGGGTACCTTGGAAAGTGGTCCCCTTAAAATTTGTGAGCCTCTAAACCTATGTTACCAACATCGCGATATTATCGCCGTTTTGAGGGTTGGCGATATTATCGGCTGAAAATATCGTGATATTTTCCTTTGGCGATAATATCGCGATATTTTCGAAAATAGCGCAATAATATCGCGATTTGATGAAAAATGTCGCGGACAGTCATGGATTAAAAGCCAATTTTGGGTTTTAAAGTGTCATTTTGCAAACAAAGTGTGGGGTTTGGAGAGCAAAGGAGCAAGAGACGAAAACGTAGTTAAGGAGGCTAGTAATATACTAATTAAGTGACATTCTCCTTTATCTTTCATTTTCATCCTTTTACTTAAATTTTT
>JZKD02S2342971.1:129109-156545 GCA_000966675.3 Picea glauca
CGCAGCACTGGTTTGGAGTTTGAAACTAGAGATATGAAAGCTTTGGCTGGCATCATTTCAGACCATGAAACACCAAGAGGTTATAATTTCTATATTTTTTAAAAAATGCTTGGTATGTCTGAAATACATGGCCATTCTGGAGTCCACGGGCTATGATGAAAGAATAATCTAAGAAAACCATAGATGATTATGTCAAAACTGTATTTATACACTCGTTTTGTATTTGAAGACAGAGCAGCAAGATGCACACAATCCACTGTATTCTTCTCTATTCTCCCTAGAACCACTGAATGCATGTAACAATTGGTGTGGACGTGGACCTATTCAGTTTCTTTTCAGGATATCATTAGCTTTATACACAGTCTATGCAGACCAACAGCTTAACAATTGGCCGAAGTTTTAATTTCCACCAAGCATATCCGTGAATGAATCCATAGTTGGATCATCTCCTAAATCCAAAACTTCATAGCAACCTCCCATTTATTCTGAATCTAAAATCAAACATCCCAAACCATCTGTCTGGATTATAGATTGATCTTCTCTTTTTAGCAGTTGTCTGAAAGCATTTGATGGGCATCTTCAAGGTGCTTTGTGAATGGCACATAAAATTTATACCATGTTAAATTCTAAATAACCATCTGGACTGCAACCGATTACATTCCCTGAATAAGACATACAATCAGGTACCAACAACATCTTTGCTAATCATATCCAAAGCTAAGGAGAGTCTCCTTCTTCAAACAGATCACCCACTCTACCATGTGCACCTTTACTTTCAAAGCTGCATATTTCATCTACAGGGCTGCTAATGGGGTCTTGGAGTTCTATCTTTTGCCTTGAGGAACTAACCACCAGCAAATCAGCATGAATTTGTCCTAGACAAAGCGATATCTGCATGCCTTGATTTCACCAGTGCGGTGTCCCTTTTGAGGCATCAAACGACATTTTTTGGAGTTAAAACTTTCCCCACTCAGCTTGGACGCCATGACACTATTTTACACATCGAGACCTTTCCAACGGTGCAAAAATCGCGTCAATCGGAGCTCATATGCAAAAGTTATGCCTCCCGCAAGTTGAACCATGTTGACCACCATGGTACGAGAGGATGCCACGTCATCCCCTGTTACTCATGCATATGGGGTTAGCCACATATGTAATTTCTAGAAGATTCTAGAAGGTCCAAAACCCTATCACAATCAAGGGTTGAGGAAGTCAAAAACCTATCCCTAGATGGTTATCGAGCTATGTTAAATAAAGGGCCATTAGGAGGAAAATGGGTTCCATTCTATGTTATTGTATTTTGTTCCATAGCAAAGCAGAACAACTGTGAGTGGGAAATTAGAGAGCATAACAAAAGGGGTTAATCTTTTGTAGCAACCTAAAAATCCACCGGTCTCAGGTAACTCCATAGAGAGTGCCTTCTTCTTTGTACTTGCGTTATTTCCATACCAGAGAAAAGAGAGCATAGCAACCTCACCTTCTCGCTGGGTTTTCTCCCGTAAGGGTTTCCCAGAGCAAATATTTGTGCCATTTTGTGGATGGTGTCTGATTGTATTTTATTGTTCTCTGTTTTTCAAATTTTATCTATTTCATGCATAAGCAGGAAATCAATAACTAAATATTCTGGAAATCTAAAGGAATTTAACCTTCATAGGTAGATTTTTGTTTTATTTATCAGATTTGTTGTGACGAACTGTTCCAGTGGAATATCTGTTGATGTTTGGACAACATAGGGAAAACATTCTTCCAGATATATATATATATATATATATATATATATATATAATAAATTAGTTATTTATTATCCAAGTGATACATCCTTTCATGTGAACTTTCATGGATGGTCACCTTAGTTCTTTATATATGGAACACTCATCATTGTGATAAAACATGGAATACATATCATCTCATATGAAAATTAACATGGTATCAGTGCAGGACTAGGCTTGATTCCCTCACAGGAGGGCCCAGGAAAATGTGAGAGATAGCTTGTGTTTTGTGTGAAGATATCTACATGCCTACATGA
Organism: Picea glauca; assembly: GCA_000966675.3. NCBI lineage: Eukaryota > Viridiplantae > Streptophyta > Pinopsida > Pinales > Pinaceae > Picea > Picea glauca. Next base: position 131,136 of record JZKD02S2342971.1, read on the forward strand.
GAGATGATTCTTAGAGCTGAGTAGGATACCAAACAATGGTGCTCAATAAGGCATATATTACCTACTAATATTGCATTGTAACCAATGATAGAATCACTTGCTGGAGCATTTTTTATCTGTTGTGCGTTACATGAGTAAGATAAGTGGTAGCATTTTTTTTTCTCCAGAAAAATTGATGGATTTGTTTCGAGTTACGCCCGATTTGGCCGAGAATTTAAGGTATTTCGCTAAATCCAGGGCACCTAAACAATCATACAATTAATATTTTTTTTAATTAATATACATATTTTTGATATCATGTTGAACTAGGAACAAATCAAGGCGAAGGTCTGATTTCGCAAACACATAGGAGCTTGCACCCTCTTCAATGAGCTTGTTCCTGGCGGTTTCACAGTCTTCGTGGGCGCTTGAATCCATCAAAAGCAGGGTCGAGGGGTTCTCCATCGACAGAGTTGTCAAGAACGTTTCTGTCATTTTGTTTTCAAAGATATTGGCTTCCAATTAAAAGGGCAACCTTGGGATAATTTTTCCTGCAATATTACCCATTAAAACTCTGCTAAACAAATCTAGAAACGCATAACCCACATGGGAAATGGTTGCAGAAATTGCACGATTGCGTCGAGAATATGTATATGTGGATCTTCAAGGAGAGGCCTAAAAATGTGTTGGGCAAGATGCAACTTCGTAGCTATATGAATGGGCATGCTAGGATAGGAGAGCCACAAGGCCCTTTTAGTGTCGAGAAAGGGTTTGTTCGGTCTCATCGGATGCAACGAAAACATTACACAGGCTTGTTCAATTGTCAATGCCTTCATGGGATTGAGGTTTTGAGATCTCCTAACTTGTTGAATTTAAGTGAATCCGATCGGAAGCGATGGATGGAAGTTACTAGTCGGGGTTTGGACTTCTCTATTCCATTGGATGCAGAGGCATTTTCATCTTGGAGGAATTGTCCTAACATTGATTTTGAGCTTGTAAACAAAAACCCTTTCAACTGCTTGAAGAAGCCTCCTCCGTTGAAAAATTGTCTCAAAGGATCTGGGTTAAATTTGTTTACTAATCCCTTTAATGATGCAGTGGAGCTTTCTCCAAGTAATAAGAGGAGAAAGGAGTTGATTTCTTTGGACAACGAGGATGAATATTGTTTTTCCCACATCTTCACTTTTTTGAAAGAAACCAAGACCTTGAAATTCAAATTTAGGGTCACACACCATCTTGGTCTAATGATTTTTTTCAAGAGTAATGAGACATTCATGTGGACCTGTTAGAGCAGCAAAGACTATTTAAATATCTACGTGGCACAGTTAGTTATGATTTGAAATATGTTTCAAACGATGATGTAAAGTTGCAAGGTTATACAAACTTTGACTAGGCAGGGAGTGCATTGGACAGAAAGAGCACTTTAGATTGTTGCTTTAGCTTGGGTTCTGCTATGATTTCCTGGCTTAATAGGAAGCAGAATTCCATAGCACTCAGTACATAGAGGAAGAGTACATAGCAGCTAGTGTGGCAGTCCACGAAGTAGTATGGCTTTGAAAGCACCTTGCAGATTCATTCGATCGGATGGTTGAGCCTACGTTGATTCACTGTGACAATCAAAGTTACGTGAGACTATCGATGAATTCAGTTTTTCATTACAGCAGTGATTGTAGTAGACATTGGGCAGCAAAACAACTCGCAGCAAAGGTCATTATCCCTGATACGGGAACCCTTAATTCTTTGAAGGACCATTATCCCTGGTACGAGAGATCGGAAAATGTATTATTATATTTGAGCCACTTTCCCTGGTACGGGTGCTCAATATTGTTATGCATGTCATTAATATTGCCAGTGTGCAGGCAATGAAAGAGAAAAGAAGATCAATCCACTTGATGTTCTCTTTGGTGCAGTCTCCAAAAAGGGAAACCTGGTTAGTGGACAGTGAGATCACATGTCAAGTAGCATGATCTATTTTGAAGTCAAGACTCAAGGGGAATCATCTAGCTCATGCAAAGAATCAAATATGGAGGGCAAGACCTTCCAAACATGATGTCATGGAGTGATATCACCAGAAATGATGCTCAGAGACAGGTAGTCTCTAGGAGCAACGTACCTCCCAATACGGGACCATGTCAAATAGCAGAGACATTTCCAGTGACCATGAATGCAAGCTATGGTGATGGACCCTGTGATGGAGGAAGATACACTATGAGACTCAGAGGGAATAGTTGTAGCAATATCGGTACATGAGTCAAGCCATGAGATGTTGAGGAAGCATGCATGGCAGCAATTCCAGTGTATGTAGAGGCACTCCCAGAGAGAGAGGCAGTACTACATCCAAAGGGAGCAGAGATTGAGTTACCTCCAGAGAAGGAGGAAGAGCCACCTTCAGTGTTAGAGGGAGCAAAGACAGAGCAGGAGTCACCTCCAGCTCAAGAGGGAGCAGTTATTGAGCCACTCTCAATTCTAGATAGAGCAGCTACAAAGGAAGCAATTGCAGAGAGAGAGTGGAGGAGCCAATTCCACAGAGAGAAACCCCAAAGGAGGGCAGTTGCTGACAGAGTAGAGAAGCTACTCTCAATCTCAGTGTTTAGCAGTTATAGAGTCCCAAGGGAAGCAGTTGCAAAATCCCAGAGGGAGTAGCTGCAGAGAGAGTGGAGGAGCTACTCTCAATCAAAGAGCCAGATAGTGCTTTGCAGTAAGCACCCTAAGCAAGCTCGTGATTTGAGCAAACTAAGTTGCAGCAGAGAGTGTACGAGTGTGGTACAATTGGATATGTCTCAGGAGATGAAAAGAGGCTACAGAGATATACAATTCCGACCAGGCAGAGAGTGCAATTGAAACAGACTTCTATAGCACTCAGTACTGCAGAGGCAAAATATATTGCAGCCAATGACGCGAGTCATGGAAGTAGTGAGGCTTCAGAGGCTTCTCGCAGGATTTCATCCGAGACATGGTGCAGAGGAAGGCAGTATTGGTGCAGTACCTTCCTACAGATGAGCAGGTTGTTGATGTTCTTACCAAACCCCTTACCAAGACAGCAGGCATGGCAGCAATTCCAGTGTATGTAGAGGCACTCCCAGAGAGAGAGGCGATACTACATCCAGAGGGAGCAAAGATTGAGTTACCTCCAGAGAAGGAGGAAGAGCTACCTTCAGTGTCAGAGGGAGCAGAGACAGAGGAGGAGTCATCTCCAGCTCAAGAAGGAGTAGTTATTGAGCCACTCTCAATTCTAGATAGAGCAGCTACAGAGGAAGCAATTGCAGAGAGAGAGTGGAGGAGCCAGTTCCACAGAGAGCAACCCCAAAGGAGGGCAGTTGTTGACAGAGTAGAGAAGCTACTCGCAGTCTCAGTGTTTAGCAGTTATAGAGTCCCAGAGGAAGCAGTTGCAGAATCCCAGAGGGAGTAGCTGCAGAGAGAGTGGAAGAGCTACTCTCAAGCAAAGAGCCAGATAGTGCTTTGCAGTAAGCACCCTAAGCAAGCTCATGATTTGAGCAGACTAAGTTGCAGCAGAGAGTGTACCAGTGTGGTACAATTGGATATGTCTCAGGAGATGAAGAGAGGCTGCAGAGATAAACAGTTCTGACCAGGCAGAGAGTGCAATTGAAACAGACTTCTATAGCACTCAGTACTGCAGAGGCAAAATATATCGCAGCTAATGACGCGAGCCATGGAAGCAGTATGGCTTCAGAGGCTTCTCGCAAGATTTCACCCGAGACATGGTGCAGAAGAAGGCAGTAGTGGTGCAGTATCTTCCTACAGATGAGCAGGTTGTTGATGTTCTTACCAAACCCCTTACCAGGACGAAGTTCGAGTACTTCTGTGATAGACTTGGCGTGGTAGAGAATGCATCCCTCGTTGAGAGGGAGTGTTGATGTTTGCAGCTTCCTGAGACATTCTCCAGATCATATTCCTCTGTGACTAAGTTGAGTTGATCTGTGAAGACACTTATCTGAGAAGGGATAAGTGGGTTTGGGCTTATAGCCCAACGTCCCTTGTGGAGAGCACATGAGGACATGTCAAGGGAGTTGACCTTGACGTCACACATTATGTGGAGTTGACCCTAGTGTTTCTAAAGAGAGTAGCCTCTAGAAGTCCACATGGGAGTGCCATGTGTGACAGACATTCTCCAGATCGTACTCCTCTGTGACTAAGTTGAGTTGATCTGTGAAGACACTTATCCAAGAAAGGATAAGTGGGTTTGGGCTTATAGCCTAACGTCTCTTGTGGAGAGCACATGAGGACACGTCCCTTATGGAGAGCACATGAGGACATGTCAAGGGAGTTGACCTTGACGTCACACACTATGGGGAGTTAACCCTAGTGTTTCTAGAGGGAGTAGCCTCTAGAAATCCAAATGGGAATGCCATGTGTGACAAACCCTCTGCTACTACAGTGGTTGTGTACCACTGGCAGTGACTGTGTGTCATTGGACAATAGTTGTGTGCTACTATTAATGGTTGTGTACCACTGGACAGTAGTTGTGTACTCCTATGAATCAGCGCAGTCGTGTTCTATTGGATGGCAATTTTAGTAATTGTATGCTACTAGTTGATTGTCATGGAGACTACCAAATCACTTGGAGCAGTTGTGTGTTGCTTGATCACAGAGACTGTGACGGATGATTCAAGCTATCGATGGCATGGAAGTAGTTGTGTGCTACTAGTTGATTACAGAGTAGTCAGTGAACTACTAGATGAAAACATCATGGAAAGATACCTCCCTAGCTAAGAGGGAGTGTTGATGTTTCAGTATCAGGCGAACCTTCTCCTAGATTAGGCTGCAAACCAAGGGAGATAGGATACATTTATCATAAATGTGCACTTGTGGTAAATGGGCCCAGGCGTAGTCCTTCCTTGATCGTGACAAGGAATAATATGGACTCGAGGTGCTTGAGGTGTTTTCCATGTATTAGATAGCATTAGGATGACATTCACTCATAGGGGTGTACCTGTGGTGAACGAACTTGGTGTAGTCTTTGTCCTAGTCATGGTGATTTGATAAGGAATGATAAAGACTCAAGATGCTAGATGCTATCACATGCAGACCCAAAGTAAGCCCGATCTCAAAGAGAGTCGATTGGCTCAGAGGGAGGGTTGCAGAGGGAGTTTTTCCCTCGATTCAGGTGGGAGAGAGACATCTCCCAAAGACTGACAGACAGGTATCACGAGTCTAGGGTGAAGTTTGTATACTTCAGAGACAAGCTTTGTCATGATGAAGAATGTCTCCCTCATTGAGAGCGAGTGTTGATGTTTGGGCAACATCAAAAAGACATTCTTCCAAATATGAATATATCTATATAATGATATTTATAATACAAGGAATAAATATATATAATAAATAAGTAGTTATTTATTATCCAAGTGAGCATCCTTTCATGGATGGTCACCTTAGTTCTCTATATATAGAACACTCATCATTGTAATAAAACATTGAATGCATATCATCTCATATGAAAATCAACAATATCCACGACAGTTTATAGATCAAAAACCCAACAATATGCAAGTGATACTAGAGAATTCAACCCAAACTCCTTTTTGTTTGATAGAATTGGCCATATGGGAGATTTTTCATTGTGTTTCCTGCTTTCCTCCAACCACAGTAGCTTTATCTATATTTTTAGCTTTTCATTGAATGGCATGATTTACACATGAAGTCAACCAAACGCTTTGACTTGACTTTGTCATCATAAAATTGCCACTTGTGCCTAATAGATCAAATACCCTTCCATGATCTGCAAAACTATAGAAAATGCCAAGAGTGGATAAATAAGGAAACCAAGAATTTTTAATGGTCGACCATGCCCATAAATAGACTTGGTCCACCACTTGGAAGCCTCATGAAAACCTATGTTGCACGGGGACCCGTCCCCCCCAAAAAAACTCACGTACCCGTCGTTCCCGCGTTCCAGGATTTGAGGACCCTTGGAAACTTACCCAAATTGTTGGGGACTCCATTGAGGACCCGGGGATTTGTTGGTCATCCCTAAGATGTTTCGGGCAGATTTCAAGGTCATTTCGAACAGATTTTGGGGATGTTCTCTCAGATTTCAAGGATTTTTTGGGCAGATTTCGGGGATATTCCGGACATATATCTTCAATCTTGACAATCATGGAAATTGATGATTGGACAATAAGATCATTTTTCCCATCCATTACTTTTGTATTGCATTGAATCTAAATATGTTGTAAAAGTTGCGCTCAAAATATGGGTTTTGTATGATGGGTTTCAATTTTGGTTTTTGGTGATTTAAATATTGCACTTTCAGCAACAACGTTACAACAAGCAATGCTTCCATGTCAAAAAAACAGAAAATGCAACATGTCAAAGGGCTGATCCTTGTGGTTACTGCTCTTGTTCTTCTCATTTTTCTAGTCGTCTTCGCTTTTACAAATTGTACATGGGTTTCCAGGAGTCATTCAAGTCTAGTGCTTCCACCATCACAACCTCAAGCATTGTGAAAACAATCATATAGTAGTGACTTTGATTGGGTACTAAATGTTTGAATAAATTCATATTGAAACACCTTCTTAATCTGAAATATGAATCTAATCTCTTTATAGAACCTGAGTGTTTTATAGTGGTTTTCAATTCAGCCATAAAAATCTGCAAAACCTATTGAGAAGGGAATGCCTTTTATGTTTTAACATAGTCATCATTAGCAAGAAATATGAGGAAGAAAAACTGCTATAGAGATAGTTCTCACTTAAGTTTCCTAAGGCTAAACTGCATTTTGCTCAAGTTTCGTATAGCTAAACTGCATTGTGCTCTTGTCGAGCAGCCATTAATGAAATGTCACTCTGCCCTTTTTAAAATTGCTCAAGCTTTTTCAGAATTGGCAAGTGTAAGGGTTGTGCATGATAATATAAAGTATAGTTTGCTATGCTTACAAGCTTGAAGCAACTACAAATGTTATGATGAATTTTAAAATTTTAATATTTTTTAATATATATATATATATATTATTGTCATCCCCAACCCGATGTCCCCTGAAAAATTTGGGGGTGCGCTCTAGCTGTCCCAGGGACGCGTCCCCCCATCCCCGTCGTTCCCTTGTCCCAAAAACCAATGCAACATAGATGAAAACCCTCAACTAGCTAACTGCCACATGTCAAGCTCACTGAAAAAGGAACCTACTCAAAGGATGTATTTAACTTCTCACTCATCCAACCACCAGAAACTCGAACCACAACCTCATTGTTCACTTGGAACCACGACATCCACTTGTACTAATCATACATAGAAACTGCTAATCATAGGCATGCCCAAAAAAGCAGTCTTTTCAAAAAAAGAAAAAAGGGAAAAGCAGGAAAACACTGATAATGGCTAGATGGAGCAGTAACCCATCTTTGACATAAAAACAAAAATTGAAAAATGAAAGAGCAAAAATGTGATCATCTCACATGTGAGCGAAAGTCATTTCATCGAGCTCGATTTTTATAAGGATCAAGAATATGTAGTTATCTTTGTCATGCAGGCCACAAATCTCTAGATATCGGGAAAAAGCAAAATTGCTAAAATTGACAATTTCCTAGAAGCCAATGAAAATGAATCGAGGGACCTTGATCAATGTGGATGCCTGGATGCATCTGAAATAAGAAAAGTGTGATGGAATCTCTACCTTGATCAACTCTTTCAATGGAGGAGGTCATCTCTACGTTCCATCTCTGTCTCAGGTAGGAACCACATACCCTCTTCAAGGGCTTTCTCTTAGGTTTGTAAGCTAGAGAATGTCTTCACATGGTTGCAATGATCCACATCTCAACGGGTTTGTAAGTTGGAGAATGTCTCACATAGTTGCAATCATCAGCACTCCCTCTCAGCTAGGGAGGCATTCTTCATCATGCCAAGTCTCACATAGATGTACTTTGAATTTTGTCTTGGCTAGAGTCATCAACACTCCCTCTCAACTAAGAAGGCATTCTTCACCAAGTTGGTTTGGTGAAGATGTTTGTAATCTACTCAAGTGTAGGAAGGTACTGTATGTGTACGATTTTTCCTCTGCATCATATCTCTGATATAAGAATATTTCATCTCATCATGTTTCAATTCATTGGGAAACACTGGGTTCTCAAGGAGCTTTATAAACAACTCTTGGTTATCATCATCGGATCCATCTCATGATCAAGTAAGTCTGTCAAAAGCTTGTGAAACCATACTGCTTTGCACACTCAATGGTACATACTCTGCTTCTGTGGTATTCAAGGCCACAGAGATTTTTGTTTCCTGCTACATTAGAAAACCATGGCAAACTTCATGGTAGAACATCAACCGGATGTGCTTTTCTGGTTCACTGTACTTTCTGCTCAATTTCAATCAGCATATCCAACAAACTCAAGTTCACTTTGGAGGCATATCTCAGACCATATCCAACCGTGCCTCATGTTTTGATGTTGTCTAGTGAGTCTGTCTCGGTTGAATCATGAAATGACTAAGCACATTCACTGCATGGCATGAATCAAGGTTGGTGTTAGCCAAATACATCAGTGATCCAATGTGGTTCAGTATCGTCTAAATCATCATCAATCTTCTCCTTTTAAATTTATCACGGTGGATTTTGTATTCTGTCATACTTGAACTTCTTTAGTATCTTTACTGTATATTTTCCTTGATTCAGAAAAATCTCATTGATCCTTTGCCATTCTTCTTGTCCCAAGAAGTAGTGCATCATACTCAGATTCTTCATCTCGAATTCAAAAGTCAAGGATTACTTGTATCCAACAACAAGACTTCTTGAATAAGTTACCAAAAAAACAGGCATTTGTCCTCAACACTATAATGATATAGGTTTGGATCAACAATACTCTAGTTGTACTCCAAACTCATCAAGAATTTATTTTTCTGATATAATTTCCAACTCATGGATGGTAGTACGGATGGAAGTGTAACAGGTTTACTGGATCAAGTGTCTCATCATAGACAACTCCCTTTGTTTGTGAGAAACCTCTAGTTATAGATCTTGTTTTGTATTTCTAAACACTTCCATCAGTTGCATGTTTGATCTCATAGATCAACTTGGAAGTTACTACAGACTTCCCTTCTGGTTCCTGAATAATATCTTATGCATCACTCTTTAAGATATACTGGTATTCTTCCTGTTATGGCATCTTGCCATACCTGTTCTCCTGTGGCTTCTCTAAGACAAGGAGGCTCATCATCAATAAGGTGTCTCATAACTGAAGGATAGCTTTGAAGATCTCTTTTACTTTCTCGAGATGTGCCTTGAGAGGCTTGTATGTTTCTCTGCCTCTTGCTGAGTGAGTCTAGGTAGGCCTTTTATGCCCTACTGCAATATCTCTGAACATATCAACTGAATAAACTAGATCAACTGGAATAATGTTTGTCTCCCTCTGAACTACTAAAGGGGGAGAAGGTATTGTCTCATTGTCAATCTCCATCTGAGATTCTCTAGGTTTGTTTGAATGAGTATCTCTTCTTTAAGGACAACATCTTTGATTGTCTCGTATAATAATCAGTCAAATATGGTTTGGACTCCCATACCAAGGATAATGGTCCAAGTCATTGAGGGCTCCCATACTAGGGATTTATTCAAAAATGTAATCAACTATAAAATTTGAAATCAATTGGTTTACCTGGTTTGTAGTCATGCTTTAGTTTTAGAGGAAGTAMTTCTCCTCTCTCTTTTCTTCATTCTTTTGAGGTGGGTCTRGATCAATGTCAGCGGTGGAAGYATATTGTCTTCCCTTCTTCYTRGTTGGACAGTTTCTTGCATAGTGTCCATARYTGTCACATCTGAAGCAYTGAATTTYTGAAACATCTCTTCTTTGATAACCTRGATTTGATGAAGACTTTTCACCWTTAAATGTTTGCCTGAAATTTCTTTTGAATTTTCCTCCYTTCTTTGTATGAAGTGCAAGAGCATGATTTTCTTCTGAGGAATCTTCCACTCCTCTATTTCTAAGTCTAAGTTMTTCTTGAGTAMAATCTGTCCATAGACGATCAAAGGTTGGTAGAGCTTCTCTTCCACTGATACTCTGAAKGWAAGGCTMCCACGATTTTGGAARATTCTRGAGAGTGGTTRAGAMAAGTTCTCTATCAGACATGATTTCCCCRATGRTCTCTAGYTGTTCTTTAATSTCTGRTAGCTTCATAAAGAAGATGGCAACTGTGTCACCCTTCGTCATCTTGGTACTTTGAAGTTGGCTCTTTAAGGTAAGARCTCTGAGGGTGTTGTCACTTTCAAACATTCCTTTTAAAGCTTCATACATATCATAGGTTGTCTTTAGGTTGGCAATACGAGGTAAGAGGTGATCTCTTACTGATTAGATGATTAATTTTCTTGCTTTGACATCTTCTTCCTTTCTTATCTTCTTCTCTATATTTGTAGTTGTGGCTGGTAGGGTTTTAGTTACCACATCCAAGTGGTCATCTTCTTCAAGGATGACTTGAAGCCTTGATTTCCAAGCGCTCAAGTTGCTTGCTCCATCAAGCCTATCTTCTACTAATGCTTTGTTCTTCATTTGATTGGTTTCTTCAAATTCTCGCCAACCGGATTTTGAAAACCTAATGATTAGGTTGAATTAGCAACCTTGGATTATATTGGACTTATGACTGCCAACAATCAACATGATAGTGTCACAGAGATGCTTGCTGATTCAGGAGAACGTTTCTTCAGAAATCTAGAATTAATATTTTGCAAGAAATTGCAACACCCTAGAAACCCTAGGGCCAAAAATCAAAAATTCTCGGAATTTCGTTTTGAGAGCTTTTGGAGATGCGTTGGAAGAGGTTGTACTCTTCTATGCCAAAAGTAGCCCCAGCGTCCAAATATTAAGGGTTGAATCACCACTGAAAGGAAGGTCGTACGAAATTATCTAGAAACCCTAGAAGGGTCGTACGGTTCTGCAAAAGGTGAGCTAAGACTTGGTGGATGTTTGTGCAATGGGTTCTTTCAAGACCTATGCTCTGATACCATGTTGATTTTTCAATAAGCTAGGTTAAGCATGAAGTTCATTCCATTTTAGCATTTAACCATAACCATAAATGTTGCAGCAACCAAGATCACAAGAAGAAGCACCATGCACAAGAAGTATCCTGGGAAACCCTTCTCAACAAGGGAAGAAAACCCAACCAAATCCTTTGCTATATTCTTCAAGACAAAGACCTTCACCACCAAGATAAACCCTAGCACACAAGAGGGTGCTCAAAGCCTAGAAGACTAGCGCCCAAGAGAGGTGCGCACTTTTCCCAAGGAAGTGTACTTTCTGAAATTTCCAAACTCACATGAAAGATATGGTTCCTCGATGGGGAATTTACCTTTACTTATACTACCTAAACCTATCAACAGAAGTGTCTATTGGCACAACAAGGCCGACCTCACTAGCTTATAGTATAATTAATATTAACCGGATTAATTATCTTTTACATTAATTAACAGTCACATTAAGGTGGGGCCGACCTGTACCCTTTACATTACAATTAGGGTTACATGTAGGTCTGACTCTTGTACAACATAGCAAAGGATCTGATACACCCACTAGTGCTCATCCACTAGAGGCACATCCATAGGGATGTCCATATCTCTGGCTCACTGCATTACACAAAAGAACCAAATCTTCACACATTCTCATGTGCTCGTCCACAAGCGCATCCACTCTATAGATCTTCTTTCCCACTACCTCACACAGGAGAATCATCTGGAGTTTCTCGTCAACTCTGCTGCTCAGAGGAGGCTAACACATCATCTTCATTTCTATTCTCATGACGATGCACCCAGCACTTTGGGGTTTCACACGTTCACCTTGTGCTCAGCCACAAGCACGTCCAACTCAACAGATCGCCTTTCCCACTGGATAATCATCTAGAGTTCTTCTCAACTCTCTGAATGGAGGAGGTCACCTCTATGTTCCAGCTCTGTCTCAGGTAGGAACCACATACCCTCTTCAAGGGCTTTCTCTCAGGTTTGTAAGCTGGAGAATATCTTCACATGGCTGCAATGATCCACATCTCACAGGTTTGTAAGCTGGAGAATGTCTCACATAGTTGCAATCATCAACAGTGGGTTCCTCAACAACTCAAAGGAACAAGTCTACTTAAACTTTATTGTTTTTCACATTATCTCAAATTATTTAAAGTTTTAATTTGTTAATTTCAATTTTTTATATATGTTTCATTTCTGATATATAATTTGTTTTGGAAGCCTTTGGCTTTCATCAAATAGATCCAATGAACCATAAACCATCACTACAAATTGCTACCAAGCTTGACAATGAAATAATATTGAGATATTGTCCAATCTATACAGACAATTTTTTAGCAGAACCTACAACAAGATAGTTGCCCATCTAATGAGCATCAAGAGGCAATCATTATTGGCATGTTGTTGTTTTGAATGGCAACACCACTAGATAGTCCAAATTGCAAATCAACATTTGGGAAACAATAATTGATGGGCCATGGTTTCTATTTTAACAAAGTCGTGATTTCTTCATTACTATTTTGAGCTTGTTACTTTATCCTTTATTCTTTTTGGATTTTATCCATTTTGGCATTTACCTTTGCCTTTTTTTCGATAAAATGCTTCATATTTCTATTAAAATAGAGAAAATGTAGATTTTACCAAAAAAGGGCCACATAGCAGCCACCACAAGATATAGCCAAAACACATAAATCACTGCAAATCAAAAAAGGCCATTAGGGCCACTCAAATTTAGTCATAAAGTGCCAGATTGTTGAAGGCAAAAAACAATAAACCCATAATCATCAATCCAACTAGCCAAATCGAGCAAATATATCAAGATGTTGTAGGGACAAGACCACATTAGGAAGAGGGTCTTTGTTCTTGGGAGGAATCCCCCATCCTTCTTTGCAAGCTCAAAATCAGCCACAATGGGCTCCCATCTGTCGTTTCCCTAATTGGGTTCTTCAAGATGCTATGGTTCTAAGATGGCTAGAGGAACTGTAGGAAACTCTTATCAAACCAAGGGACATCTAGGTATTTTGCTAGAGGGCATCTCTTTCGCCTCTCTCAGCACTCTCTTACAACTTGGCTTCTCTATGCTAGTGTCAATGGTTGATGGAAGCCTGGGTGTAAGCCAAGTGCACGGGAATGCTCTTCAAGAGGCACCTTTCTCATGGTACATGGTGTGTTGGTCCAATAGTCCATTAGCTCATGCAGGTGAGCTACTTCCATCTCCACCTTCTAAGTCTGCAAATGTATCTAAAATAGCAACAATTTTTTCAAATTTGAATATATCTCTGTTGAAAATCCTTGTTAAAGCCAAGAAGGAAATCATGCAAATGTGGGAAATTTGGGGTAGTTTCTAACAAGGGCTAGTTTGAATCTCTCCTCTGAGTCATCCCTGGGAGTGAAATTAGAATCTCTAGTTTTAAAAAGAGTTTATATTCCCCAACTTGTTAAATTCATTGTAGAAGACCTACAAAGGTGATTTTTTTGTATTTCCAATATAAAACTATGGAGAATGGTCAACGTTGGTTGCTTCTACTTTCCCACCAAGTTTCATCAAAAAATATTGAGGAGCTAGTTCAAGTTGGGTTGGAAAATGTGTCCTCCATTGGTTGTCGCCAAAGTTGTCAAGCATTTCAAGCGTGCATTCTTGATATGCTTCTGATAATTCTCCAAGGTCGAGCTTATTTCAAAGTTATATAAAGACACATAAATGCAAAAATAGTGCGATGCAAAATTCAATTTCGTGGGATTTCTCTACTTATGTAAAATATATTTCTGCAAAAAGCTTCTCTTTGAAGGTTGCACCTTGCCATGAGCCAAGAAAAATAAACAAGTAGAGGTATTTAACCCGCGAGCTTGGAAATGCACTTTTGTACATACAATAAATGACCAAGAGCCTATGTCTAATTGAAGACAAATGTGTGCCCTCTCTTGATGACATCATTTTTTATTTTAGGGCTTTCTCCATCTATATGTAGCATGGAGGAGGGCTCGGTCAACTCCCTTTTTGTGCTCCTAAACAAACTCTTTAAAACTCTAGCCATCTCATATTCCATTTTTATGATGGAAGGAGAGTTCTAGACAGAACCATATTGCATCCTTGAAAGTGAACTCACTTGGTTGGCTCCATATGAATTAAATCTGGTAACAATAATACTAGACCTGTTGCACATGACCAAAATTCCAAAAAAGAAAAAGAAAGTACTAGCCATGAAAAGCAAATAAGTCAGGCAACAACGATCGTCAAGTTGAAGTACTGGGAGACTTAGAGGGAAAGGGTTTTCATTGGTTTAAAAATAACAAATCCCTTTAGGCTTTAACATATAAATTATAAATAACATTTAAAAAGCAATCTTTGTTGATTCCAAATAGAAGTTTGGAGGATCCTTCTCTTGTCGAGGCCAAAACTTTCAAAATAATCTCATTGGAGTGCCCTCCGTACTGAATTTAACAATTTTTTAATTCGTTCATGTATTCAAGAGGTCTCTCAAAATATGAACTAAACTTAACTAGACTCTGTCACTAAGATGATTTCCATGACCTCCAATAAAACGTCACCCCTATTCCCTGGAATCTCTGTATGGAAGGGTCCTTTTACCACACACTTCCTTGTATTATCATCAAAAAAGAATAGAGAAATCCATCTATGCATTTCGAAAAGAATAGAGAAATCCTCCTCAGCAAGGGGTTATATCTAAAGAAAATTTCGATGGGCCATTAAATAGGGACTTGACGGCAAAGGCAATGACAAGCTAACAAAGCATGAAAAAGTAATGTTTCATGTTCTATCCCGATCATTTTTCCCAATATATCTACAAAATTTCCACCCTCATCATTTTTAAATAAACATAAAATCGTCATCCGGGCCCGGGTTTTTTGAGTGAGTCATGCAGTTTGAGAGGGTGGAATCAGATCAACTACTAACCCATAGGCACAAATTAGAGATCCTAAATTTTGCATTGTGTTGAGTGTTGGTGAAAAGTCAATTATTGCTTGTTTTCCAAAGATAATATAGAATTTCATGTCTAATCCAATGCCATCCTATGTGAAAAACAACCACCCACGAAAGAGAACCTCCCAATAAGGCGACCTTTCAGGTAATATTGGTTAAGAGCAAGGAATGACAAAATAAAAAAGGCTCAATTCCAAGTTGATTGGGCATAATTGCAAACCCTAAATAAGTGTTTTGAAGTTTCAATCTTGCCATACAGTGGGCATTTAGTGTGCACAATTCCTAAGAATTTAAAGTGTTGCCTTATGGGCAATCCTTAATATAGCAAGGACCAAACAAGACATGCTCTTTTAGGATCAAGGTGCCTCCTCCAAATGGACTTCAATGTATATAGCCGAGTCTTCTCCTTCAACTTGGTTCCCCAAGCATTATTAAGTTTGGCCTCAAGCCTAGGCATATTTGGCAGTGATTTGTACCCATCAGGTAGCTTGTATTTCATAAACCCCTTTCTTTAATTCCATCTCTAATATATCCACGAAGGCCTCACAAGCCAAGCTTATGAAAGTGGTTATCAAGGATCATCCCGAATTTTTCTATAATAACCTTGTCCACAAGGCCAAGCACAAATCCCATCCTGAAGCATCTCTTCTGGTTTGTGGACTAAATATCATAAAGATCTCCTGGACCATGAATGCCTTTCTTGTACAGCCTCTTCGCTAAGAATTAAGTGTCTTCAACCAACAATCTCCCTTCCTGAAGAACTTTTGGAGACCACCATAGGGAATGGTTGTTGAAGGAGAGCCCAAACTTAAGCAAGTCACATTTCCAAACCAACTTGCGCTTGATAGTTTCGTAGGCTTTCCAAATATTTTTGGCTACAAAAGTCCATGTGATTTGGACTGGAACCGGGGTGCTCAATAGGGTCTAGATATTTTAGTCGTTGCAAAGATTCTAATCAAATGGGGCCCTAGTGGTAATGCAATCTCTAAGCAGGAACTTCGAAGCTTCCTTACCTTCTACAGCGCTAACGAGTCATTTGGCCAACTCTAACAAGTGGCCAAAATACTCATTCCTCCTTTCCCGCTAGGGGTGCAGCAAAGGCCCCAAGTAACCATGTGGAAACCCTTGTTTATATTAGAGTTGGCCCACAAGAAGATTTTAAAGCTTAGAACATGGATGAGCTAATGAAACCCAACAAAAGGAAGTACACATGAGCAGTAGCTAATACCATGATGCAAATTTGAAACTTCCCTGCAAGACATAAAGGTATCAACACCCATTTATCAATTTTCTTTGAAAATTTCACCAACAATGCTTTCCCATAGTTCCTTAGTAACTCTTTTTAGTCGCATTGACCTATTATTGTGATCATTTAAAGGACATTAAAAAAATTATCTTATCTTATCTTAGGGAGGCTACAAATGCAAAAGGAATACCTAGGAATTTGAAAATGTGTCCAAGTTGTAGCCACGCCTATCTTTGGCTTAACAACCATTCAAGGTTCTCGTGTTGACTTTGTCAGTGGCATCGAGTTTTGGCCATTTGCAATTTTGACTCAAAACTTTCACAATATTTGCATGTAGTTCAAGGTGTTGTCTAGGAATTTCTTTTGTTCAATAATAATAAGGAAAAAGTTATTTGCAAAGTGCTCATTTACCACCATTAGGCCTAGCAAGAGGAATACATTTGATTAGGCCTTGTGTTATTCTATTGTGGAGAAGATAGCCAAGGCTTCCATGCCCAATAATACATAGAGGGTCAAGGTGAGTGTACAACCTTGTTAGGTGGACCAAGAGAGCCCTGTCTCTTCAAACTTGGCCTAATCGATAGAGAGACGGGTTGAGGCCTCTAAGAATAGCTTTTCACCTTTGACAAAAAAAGAGCCATATTCAAATGCCTTTAGCATCACGAGGATGAAAGCCCATTCCACTATGTCATAAGACTTTTCAAAATCTACCTTAAAGAAGAGGGCCTCTAGGCCTTGGCTTCTTGCCCATTCCATGCCTTCTCAAACAACTATTACATTACACATAATGTATCTGTCTCTAATAAACTTTGTATGCCCCCGTTTGATGAATTTAGAGAAGTTATGTTTCACCCATAGAGAAAAAGCTTTAGCTAGAAATTTGAAAGATGGTTTCAATAGAGTTATCAGCCTCTAGCTTGTCATAAGCTCTGGATCTCCCAGCTTTGATATGAACTTGATTAGCCCTTTGTTAACGCAGTTGTTGAGTGTACGACTCAGCATAGATTCTTTGTGCACTTACAGACAATCTAGGCCTACAGATGCCCAAGGGATCTATAAAACTCACATGGGAAAACAGCTTAACCAGGCAACTTATCATCTAACATCTCTTTAAGGGCCATAGTAAATTTGTCCATCATTAGCCCTTGCTCTCATGCTCGTCATTGCTCTATTGTCAGCATCTGAGGGACTACATCAATACAAGTTTATATGGCCACCTTTCTTTCCTCCATCATAACTTGATACTAAAATACCATTTCAAAATGATCGACAAACTCCCTTTCTATTTTTACTTGTTATGTTATTCTACCGTCCATAGATTTGAGGGATTTGATGCATTCCACGAGTTCTTTGAAATCGAGGGCTTTAAGAAAAAAAATCCTTAGTTGGTCTATTGCATGTCTTGAGCCAATGCAATCAAGCTCTATTTTGGGATCCCCTTGCATTACATGTCTCATCAACCTTCAATGAGTGTTGCAACTTGATCGTTTTAATTTAAAGTTAAGCAGTAAAACGGTTAAGCTACAACATCCTTGACACCTACTCCAACCATTATGTGATTGCCCTATGCTTCCTCCTAATTGTCGTGAGTTGTCTGCCATATCCTCTCTGAAAGGATATGACCCTTCTTATAGCATCCTCCCACCAAAAAATCCAGTCTATATCTCCTTAGGGATATGAATAAGGTTCCAAATCCTTTGGATCGTTTCAACACAAGATTCATGTTTCTCAATGAGAGAAGTTCAACATGAGCCTCATGTTCTGCAATATGAGCTTGTCAAAGCCCCATGATATGGAACTTACAATCAGCTGGTGATCAAATAGGGTGACTCCTCCCAACACATGAATCGGCCTTCTGCCTTTGTGCTTTAAAAAAAAGAAATTTTGTTCAGATAGCATTGTTCTATCCAATCTTTTCAGGACGCCCTTATATAAGTTGGACCATGTTAACCAAACCTCAAGCAAATCTTTGAGGAAGACCATGTTAGGGCCGTAGAAGCCGAGTTTGGCTTTAAGATCGTTCTAGGCCATCTATTCCCTAGGGGCATTCAAGTAAACAAAAGGCCTTGTTTGTCTTCCTGAGTTTCTACATTGTTGAAGACACCACAAAATCAATAGCAAGCCTCTACAATCTCTTCAACAAGCAAGTCCCACAAGGCCACCCTTTCATCGACACCTTATGAAGCATATATATTGGCCAGGCCTAACACATGTCCTTTGAAATCAAACAAAACCTATACAACATGATTGGTCAAGTCCACCCTATGTTAGATAATGGCCATTGCTCACCTTGGAGAGATTACAGTTGTAGCTCCACCTTTGCCTTCATCGTGGTTAGTGGAAAAAGACACAAAAACTAGATAGATTATCCCTTAAACCCAATAATTTTAATCTTTTGGAAACACAAAATATCAAGTTTAGAATTATCCAATTTCATTCTTTGAACCATGGATTTACAACAGGGGTCAATGAGCCCTAACACATTCCACGATACTGTATTCATTGGGAAACTTCAAGGAGAAAATGCAACCCTTCACCTCCCTCCCTAATAGGCCATCAAAGGGATTTGAAGAGTTCAGATTTTGCATTTAGGGCATGAAATAATTATTCAAACAATTGTTTCTTGCATTTTTGTGGGTATCATCTACCCCCATTGATTGGGAAACATCGAGATTTGGGGATGGAGACCGAAACCATCAGCCCCCACCACTTGCTGGGCAAAAAAGATGAGTGTTGCTAGGAGGGTCTCTGGCTACCGTGGAGCTTGCACATTTCTTTTGGGCCAAAGAGAGGGCAATAAACCAAAAATTAAGAAAAAAAACATTCCTTAAAAATTTAGCAATGTAGTTTTTATTTATAGGTTTTTTAGTGTTTTTTAAATATTTTTTAGGTTTTTGTGTTGTTTTTGGGACTTATAGGTTGATAAGTATCAAAGACAGTAAAAAATAGATTGACCATATCGAATCCATATTGTACAAAAAAATCGTCAAATTTCATACTGCTTTTGAATTTTTGTACAACAAAATCCAATATAGTTGAATCTTGTCATTGTGGTTGTTGGGTCTAGTGAGCTTTTCCCTTTTTGAGTCCATCCATCATCCTCTGCATGCAACAAGCACTAGGATGCTTTCCCACAAGGCCCAACATTGAGGATGCATGGGACTCAATTTTGGCCAGTGGGGGACAATCCTTAATTCTATGGTGGGGGATTTGACCCCTGAAACGGAGGTTGTGGAGATTGATATATTGCATTGGTTCTCTAATAACATGACCTCCCACTCAAATGTATACAAACTATTTCAATTCTTTGGAGATGTTAAAGAACTAAGGGCACAAGTTAAAGAACCATCTTAGTTTGTAGCATATGCCATTGCCAATTGGGTCTAAGATTCTTTTCAAGAAAACTAGAATCACAAAGGGGGGCCTAGGAATTTGACCCAAACCAAGCAACATAGCTTAGAGGCTTCTTCACAAGGGAATTCTTCATGTGATTCTACAAAAACAACCAAAGTGCTCTGACACACCCAAGGGGTGTGTGATACTATTACATGACAATGCTTGTCCTCCTCGTAGGATAATTGGAAAAATCCCTTAGTAAGGCTTCAAATAGAGGTATGGATCCATCCATCAGGCCCCCAAACCTCTTTGGCTTAGGCTTTGACCATAGAACAAAATGACCCAACAGTGTGCTTTTTACAAATATCACATACTAAGCAATAGTTATAATCATGAATATCAACATGAGAATCATCAAGAGGGATTTTAATAGATTGTGTAACACCTTTAGGATGAGCTTCCAAAAGGCCTTGGGATGAACCATGCTGGCTAGCACTATGCTCGACTTTCCCTTGTGTGATTGCTAAAATGCCAACATCAAACAATTTAGCCATTTAAATAGCCCCTTGCAACTTATGCCAAGCATGAAAGGCCACACCTTCGACACATGTGAGCCCAACTAAACCCAACACAATGAATGTCACAATAAGGCCAATAACTTCAAACACCAAACCCTAGATCTCTTTGCAATTTGAAATCACTTCATATCCTTAACGTCAATCCTAATGGATTTTCTTTTGATTTCCTTATGATTTGTCCTCTTTTGCTAGTTGGACTATGTAACAACTAGATTTTATGAATATCAAATCGAATTTTGAAATTTCAATATGAATTGGTTGTGGATGGTGTAACAGTGTTTTCAATGTTCATTGAAAAATGGATGGCATTATGATTAGTTAGTTAGTATTATGATTTAAACTTCTATTTCAATTTTTCAAAATTTCCATATATTTTTATGTTATTTTAGTATAATATTTTTTTCCAAGATACAGCACCTGGGGAAAACCCCTAGTACTTCCCCTCATTTCAAGGATGGTACCCAAAGTAAACCCTAGATTCTTTAGGGCACAAGGTCGTCAACAATGGGGGCTCAAAACCATTACAACAATAAGCTCATAGTGAGCTCAACATGTCACTTACAGGAATAGAACCTGGGTGGGGAGGATAACACTCCATCCTACAACAACACGAGCTAGACCCAATTGACTTAGTATAATATTGTCACTCCCAACTTGTCATTTTTTACATAATTTGGGCAAAAATCTTCTAGCCTACCGGACACCCATATCGACGTTCCAAGCATTCCCACCATCCAGAAACTTGTGGAACATAGAGGTTAATCTGTAGTCACATGGAGTCCCTTAATTCAATTACATAAAGTAACTCTATACAAGGTCATGGTCATTACAACTTTAGGGGGAAAAACCTTAGGACATCTCTATTCAAGCACACCATTGCATCAAGATTAAGGTGATTGTAATGTTTTGGAAAAGATCCATGTCTCTAAGCTACTCGTCAAATTCTAACAGGGTGAATATATTTTAGTCACTTCATAATTATTTTCAAAACCTAGATCACCTGATTTATAGCACAAATTGATTCATAGAGAAGCATTTTCTTGAACAAGAATCATTATAAACAAATTCATAAATTTGGGATTGTTTATTACCCAATATTGACAAGATTAGTGATGCCATTATCATATCATAGTACTGACAGGACAAAGTGGCTGTAAATTTGATAACAGCTTTATACATTGAAAAGTCGGAAATTATCATTACAACAAAACAAAAACTACTTTTTTTCTTACCACAAAGGAAGCCTCACTAAGGTTACAGAAGCCACTGTCCATTAAGTCCTTCAAACGCCCTGGAGTAGCAACAACAATGTCCTGCAATATGGTTCTAAATCAGAATCAAGCCTTACCGAAATGAAAATTAAAAAGAAGGTTTTCCATAATCAGCATAAATCTACATCAACTATTCAAGCAATGAAATGAAACAAAGTGTGAGAAGCACTAAACAATAATAAAAGATGGTTTTGGAAAAATGCAGATTCTTCCTAACAATCTACAAGGACAAAAGATTACATAGAGAGAATGATTTGAGGAAATAATCCAGGATGCGTGTCCAGTGTATATGACTTTAATATAGGGCTGCAACTAAACTCATACTATTTAACAGGAAATGGGGTGACAAACTATAAAAAAATTGTCAGAAAGAAGCTACGGAATTAGAGTATCCATTTTACTGGTAACAAATAATCAAATAGGGAATCTGGGATGGGACCAACAGCAAACTAATATGGCATAAATAGTTGAAATTTGCTTCTGAGCAGCTGAAACAAATCTACCCAAAAGTTAAAAATAGAATCTATAGATCCAAATAGCTACAGGACTATCATAATTGGGTGTAGCTTTGCCAAATATTATGCCATGGTTTGAATATATGGCATTCAGATCATTTGGAGAAGAACAAACTCAGAGTTAAAAGGACCAGACTGTTGACCACATATTTACTCTTCAGGCTATTATTGAGGAGGCTAAACAGCAATCTTCCAAAGTCTTCTGTTGTTTTGTAGACTATCAGAAGGCTTTTGATTCAGTCCTGAAACAATCTTTGTTCCAAAGACTGTTGGACATTGGTATCTGTCAGTCTCTCATCGTTGCTATCATGAGGCCCTATAAGACAATTATAGGACAGATTCATACATCTATGGGACTTTCTGACTTCATCAAGAGTACCATTCGGGTCAAGCAGGGTTGCCCCCTATCACCAACTAGACATTGGTATCTCCAATTCTCTCATTGTTGCCATCATGAAGCTCTATAAGACAGTTATAGGACAGATTCATACATCCAAGGGACTTTCTGACTTCATCAAGAGCACCATTGGGATCAAGCAGGGTTCCCTCCTATCACTCAGTATCTAGCATTTACATCAATGCACTAGAAGCAAACCTCAAAGGAGAATACTCATGTTGATGATAGCTACCTTCTGCACCACATCCTGATTGCACAACTCCTGATTGTAGATGATGCGGTCCTCTTGACCTCCTCACTTGGGGGCCTTCAAAGAAAGTTGGACACCCTCACTAGTGTTTGCAACCATAATGGTAATGAACCTTATCAAGACAAAAGTTATCCTCTTCAATATCTCTACGAACACTATGTTGAATTTCCATTTCTTTTTCAGAAGGGGCAAGGTGGAGATCACTACAACTTACACTTACCTAGGGATCCAATTCACAGGCACTAGATTCAACATGAGACCTCCTCACTTGGTGGCCTTCAAAGGCAGTTGGACACCCTCACTAGTTTTTGCAACCATAATGGTAATGAAACTTATCAAGACAAAAGTTATCCTCTTCAATATCTCTACGAACACTATGTTGAATTTCCATTTCTTTTTCAGAAGGGGCAAGGTGGAGATCACTACAACTTACACTTACCTAGGGATCCAATTCACAGGCATTAGATTCTACATGAGACCGGCTTCCCAACCCCAACTGAGCGAGGTGTGTATGTCTCTTTCCGTACTCAAGTGCCAATGTTTCAATTTGCATTTCTTTGAAAAGATCATATAACATATCGTTCTTCCTCGCCTCAAAATTTGGTGGCCTAGTGTGATTTCAATTGATTAGGCACGTTTGGAAGGATTCAACCTATCATGCTCCAACATATGATCTATATCTCCCTGCATGCCATTGTTCTAGATGAGTTTGGCACCCATCCTTTATGCCTTGAGAGCAATTTCAAGCTTGTCATTTCCCTTCACATGAATCGCACCTTGGGGGCTCGACTATTAGTCAAGAGAGACTCCCCAATTTAGCCCTTTGCTTGTTCTCAGAGACTTCTTCACTCCTTCAATGCATCGACATTTTTATTGAGCACCTCCCTCGCTTCAAGGACAACTTTCAAGATGCCCATGGTCACCTTCGCACATCAAAAAGGAAGATCAACAAGGAAATCAGGGATGACATATACCGACAATAGTTTCAACATACTTAAGACCCCCCCCCCAACCCGACTCCCAAACTCCTGGCCCCAAGATGACCTTCAATTAAAAGTATTTTCTGGAACCATAGGACGATCTCATTATTTGCCCCAACTACATTCAATCTGATTTCTCACATAGCCTTAAGATTTTGCCCAAGTAGTTGTGGGTTTGTTCCCACCGCTTACCGTTTGAGTCAAATTAACACATCCCATAGATGGAGAGGATATGTCAGTGATGTCCCATACATTATGATATCTAGGTGAGATAACACTACGTGTTCTATGGTTTTAGAGGATCTTTTGTCACCTTTTATACTATCGCAATCAAAGATCTCTAGCTTTATACATAAGTGAGGTGATCATGCACAAATGGGAGACTTTGTGAGACCCTTCCGAACCTTGCACCAGTAGCCTCATCACCTCCTTTTTTTGGTCTATCTTGATGATTAGATGCGCTAAGCATTGAGCAAATCCCCCACCCATGAATACAAATGACATAAAATCCACAAGACATCACACATCCTCTCACTAGATTAGTAGACATCTCACCTTCATGAGATCGCTCACAAGGTCATAACTGCTCCTTGTGTGGTGATACTCCAAAACCTAGCCACGTAGTGAAAATCCCATCACTAGATTTTCTCTTTAGCCTCAAATATTAAGAGAGACTTGACGAACCACTCCCCAAAGCCTCTCAAGGTCACCCAATCAGGTCCTCTCAACACCAAGCACACCCTAGAGGACATTAAAAGATTTTTCATCAGATTCTTCACAATGATAGATGATGATAGGAACATCTGCACTCCCTCTATTTCTATCTCTATCTCTATCTCCAATGATAGATGATGATAGGAACATATGCACTCCCTCTATCTCTACCTCTATTTGCTCACCCTTTCTCATTTTCTTTTCTTTTCTTGTACTTTCATTTGTATCTTTTCCTCTTTTAGCAATCAAAAGTGATCTTGGCACTCCCATAGTCCAATGTTGACTAAGCATATTTTGTAGTCCCATTGACCTATTATTTGGTCATTAATAAAATTAATGTATCTTATCTTTATTAAATAGGTAATATATCCATTGTAACATATTTAAAAGCAATGATGTTGCCACCTTTCTTACCTATCCACGGAAACATTAGGGGAGATCTGCGGCTAGGGGAAACCCTAGCCGCAGACCCACGCTACTCTTCAACTCTTCGTCGGCTCCGAGGGCTGGGTTGGTCTTGCGAGCTTCTCCAGTCTTCTAGGCCTCGTTTTGGCGGTGGATCACTTTTGTCTTCCCTCCCTCATCCGTTTTCGTTTCTTGTGGAGGTCGTGGTTTGCGTTTTGATGGCGCGGGTACCCAGATGGTGGCAGTGTTCCGTGCTTCCTGTATTTTTTTCAGTGGTTGCACAGATCTTGCTTCTTCAGGCCGGATCAGAGATCCTTTGTCTTAGTCCTTCATATTTGTGCCACCGATGCTAACACTATGGAGCTTCCTCTCCTTATTGCGGACCTTAGTGGATCTCCATCTATTTTCCCTTTCGTATCTCGGGGCATGTCAAAGTTTGATGCACTCCAACAATTTGGTGTCCCTGGGTTCTATGGTTGAGTGTCGAATTCAGCGTTCTTGTTGCTTGGGTTCGAAGTTGTTGGCCCCTCTCGTTTCTGAGAAGTTTTTAAGTGCCACTCAGACCTGGTTTGTCCCACATTTGGGTTTTCTTTGGAGATTTTCTCTGTTCCGCGATCTCGGCTAGGTTTATGGGGGTTTGTATTCTACAGTTCGCATTTTTTCTCTCTAGTTTTGTTGGATCGTTCAGGGTTTGATGTATACTCAGATCATGGTCCTTATGATTGGAGTTCGAGGCCACGTTCTCTTATGTATGGTGATGGGGTCTATGCTTTGAGGTCCTTAGCTTTGGGTGTGCGGTGTTGTTGCAGAGCCGGCACTTTGAGGTTCGACTATTGGGCGTGCAGCTCCTTGGC
>JZKD02S2342971.1:158394-182425 GCA_000966675.3 Picea glauca
TTGGCCGCTCCATTACGGTTGTCACGTGGTTTGACTAGCTCTTTTGTTCTCTAGTGCTACTGGTTTGAGAGCTATTTACCACTCTGACCTGGTCCATCTAGTCTCCGGAATTCTCTTTTGGGTTAGTATTATCGGCTTTTATTTTATGTGATGGGGGCTTCGATTTTAGGTTTTTTTTACTTCGGCTTTAGTGTGGTCTATGGGACCTATATTGTATTTTACTTTGTGGCTTTTTAGTCTCGTTTTTTGCCCTTTCAAGATTTTCATCCTCTCCTAGGATGAGTTGTGCTTTATGCACCTGCAAAATGTAATTTGGTTCTCTTCGGATGAATAAAATTACGCTTTTTTCTGAGGAAAAAAAAACATATTTAAAAGCAATAAGGTCACAAATACAAAGGAGATGAGGCTTATGTCATAGAGAAGACTCCATTATGAGGATTACTACTCTACTAAAATGTAAAATCATATTAATGACCACAAATGACTAAAAGCTATCAATTAAACTCATGCATGCATATCTAAGGCATCAACAAGAAAGTGCATACTAGGATACAAATATGCAACGTATGTTTTACAACACCATAAACTAAATGAAATATAGCACCACAAAAAGGGGAGAAGACAAAATGTTGTAGAAAAAGTTTTAGCCCAACTGATATATGGATGTGTTGAGCTAGCAACAATACCATTTTTTACTCCAACATCTGATGGAAGAAAAAAAAGCATGGGGCCCCTCCTACTTTGGATTTTTGGCCCTTCATGAACTTTGTTGTGTATTGATTTTCTTTACTTTGAAGTTTGAAGCCTCTCATGAAATTTGCTTTGGCTCTTTCCCTTAGAAATCACCAGACATTTTAATTGTTTTTCCGATATTGTTACTCTGAGTTGGTAAATAGAGGGTTATGAATGACTTGTTGTTTTCAAATTAATCTGTTCACTTGTATCATTCATCATTTTTAAGTTTCTACTTTTCTCTAACAGCTAACTGTTTTGGAAGTGCAAGCAAGAGTTTATGATTTACTTTCTATTTGCTTAATTACTCTACCATTCTCGGCCAAGCCATTTTCTGGAGAACTCCAATTCCTATGTGTATCTATTGTGGACTATTCTGCTACTTTTGCTCAACACTAGAGTTGTGTCAGAATGTATCTCACACTGTAGACTATTCTTATGTGTAGTTGTTGCATTTTTATTTCTATTCTCTGGAAATGTTTGTCTAAATCTATGAGCATAGGACTATAGATGGTTGTTTTAATGTTGGAATATTCTAGGTTTGCAATGGTTTGCAATCATTTACTCATATTCTTGTCTATATTCTTAGTGAACTAATTCATTGGTCATTGACAGGAGCATGTGTTTGGTTTATGGTTACTATTAGTCATGTTTGAACGGATGCATTTGCCTCTAAGATTAGAGGCATTTCATTCTTTAGTTTAGAAGACCATAAACGGTGGATTGGAACTAATAAACCCCAAAATCAGCAACGACTGTCGGGCCAAAATTCGGATGGATTTCCTATTCCAAACGATGTGAGGTCTATTCCAAACCGGGGGTAACCCTTGTTGTTGGCCAAGGTCATTTCGACTAGTCAACAGAACTGGCACTAGGAGTGCAAATGACAAGCAAACCTCGGTGGAGCCATTTTTTCTGAAATGTTTTAAACAAGCGATGGCCCATCTCCATATTTTTGTATGGGATCTTCCAAGACCATCAGGTGGCATTCCAATAAAGACAACTAATCTCTTGTTAAATTCGAATTCGCTGGTGAAGGGCAAGTCACTACATTCAAGCATCTTAATCAATTTAACATTGCACATCATAATCTTAAAAAATTTCAGGACAATAAAATATGCGGATTGTTTACCCTCACATTAGAAGGGTGAATTAGGGTTTGGTATAAGACATTACTAGCCAACTCAATTCATAGTTGGAGACAATTTATAAAAATTTTATCATTGCTCATGAAAATTATGATTATGAAGAGAACTCTGTAGTGAATTTGAAGGAATCCGTAAGAATAAAAATGAACTTCTAGATAATTTCTTTCAAAGGGTTATGCAAATCTATTGTAGGTTCCTTGAAAGTGATAAACCATCTGACCAAGAAGTCCTTGATTGGTTTGCATACCTTCTCTCTATCCCTGAAGAAGATAAGTTGCCTTCAGACGATGAGAAAAAATCGCAACATTCCAGGTGTCCCCCACCTGATATATCACCCTCACTGATTTATGATACAAACCCATCGCAGTACCATTAGGAGAGACAAGATCACCAAAAGAAAATGGTTTGCCTCTCATTGAAACTAAGAGTTTAGGAGGCACTGGCCTGAAAAATATCGTAGAAGAAAACCATCTAGAGAATGCAAAGGTTTCTAACCTGCAAGAAGTTATTTCTCAATGCTCTAAATCAGATTTACACAATGAGAATTCAGCCACCTCCAATCACGAGGGAATCACTTCAGTCATAGAGACCCCACATACGGATCTTCGGGTCTCTTGTACTCTGCAATCTCATTTCAAAGTACAATCCAAGGGCAGTGTTTTAAAGGATGATTTAAAACCTATATTTAATGAAGAATCAATTTTTGGGTCTCCTATAGATTTGATTGATAGGTCGGCATTAGAAAACATAGAGCCTATATCTTCCAATGAAATCCATGAACTAAGAAAAGAAGATGGAGGAAACAAGATTTCTAACCAGTACATTGAAACAGAGGAATTTCCATCTGAATCTAGAAACTCCTTAAGCTCAAAGTAGGAACAGACCAATGATGTTTCCTTTGAAATTGTATCAATTGTTCACCCTTAAGATCAAGAGAATAATGAATACGTTGTGGTTTGTGCAAACTCTCCTGTCGAAGAAATCGAGTGCTTTTCAGATTCTGAAAAATTATATGCCCTCTACACAAATGTGTTTCAAAATCCATCGGCTTATCATGCAATAGCACCTTTATGTCCTTTTTCCAGGAATGAAACACAAAGTCACTATGTTTTTTATGACTATGTTTTTTATCACAACCCTGTTTTTGATGACTATGTATCTTTTTCAAAAGTGAGTTTGAGGATCGATATATCATCCATTGATCTTGTACAACTTGGAACTACCAATCTCTTTGAACAGAGGCCAATGGTAGTGGGGACAAAACATAAAGAATCTTCATATCTCCATTGGAGAACAACAATAGATCTACATCCCATCATCATGCACAATAAAGGAAATGACGAGCTAATCTAAGAAGCTTTGTCAGCTAGACTTGTTTCGGAGTCACAAGTTAATCTCCATGAGCGGGTACATCACTTATCCTTGGATTCCTTATCAATACTCCAACATTGCCAAGATTTTGACAATATTATTGGAGATTTCTTGGAGATATATTTTGCTCGACGATTTCCTCGAACCAGTAAGTATCTAATGCTTTTTGTTTTGGACCAACTTCATAAAGTTTTAGTTTTTTCCACCATACATTACATAATACCTCAACTGCACGCACCTACATGATGCCATGATACCCCGGTAGATATTGAGGTGATTAAATGGTTACATTGGCTTTATGACTTCACATAGCATTTGATTGAGCTAGTGTAGGTTAGGGTAGAAGTAGCATAGATTTTATTTTCCAGCTTTCAGAATAGAATTTTGGATTATTTTGGATTCTTAAATAAAAGCCACCAGATGTTTTATCAGGTTTTTTGTTTTGTTTCATGAAAGCTTACTTTACTTCTAGTTTCTTTTACATGTGAGTCTTCTCTTTTTTGAATAGTACATTTCGCTTTGTTTTTTAACTTTAAGTTTGGTTTGATTTTGGTTTGCCTCTGATTTTACAAGTCATGTGCGGAAACATTTTTGAAAAGACTTGAAAGAAGATTTTCCTGACTTCAATAACATTCACCTTAACACTTACAGTCGGAAATCAGTAAGCTGGAGATCACAATTAGGAACTTCTGAACAGGTATTTGTTGTAGAAGACTCTGCATTACTGGGAAAGTTACAATAGGATATTCATGAGTTCCCAGACAAAGAATTGTGCCCTGCAGCACTAAATGGCTCACCTTTCGAATCTTGGGCATGTGATCAGAGAAGAACACTTAGGGTACTAACTATCTAAGTCTTCTTTGCATAATGAGAGGAAGTAGATTTCAATTGCATATATTCAAAGCTACTCCTTCACAATATCAGCAAAGGTGTTATAATGCACCATGCATATCTCTGAATGTGGAGGCACAAAGTTCTCCCATTTCTACTTCCTTTGATGACCTGAAGTTTAAACACAACGCCCAATGGAGACTAGACATTGGTCTACAAAACAATTCAAATTGACAAGGGTGCTAAGAAAGTTGATCACGAATATACATGGGTTTATGAGTTGAAAAATGTACATTAGGCAACCAATTCACCTATAGAAATGCTACCTTTTGATCTGCAATTCCATATTCGGGGACAGTCTGAAAGGGTAAGTTATGGGCAGCCTCTCCCTCCCATTTACCTTTGTGTGTGACGCAGGATATCTGTTTTTATTTCAGAGATGGAATCTGGTCAAGATTCAGCCACACCAAATCCACAGTTCGGCTTTGAAAGAAACAACAGGTGGTGGACCTTTTCCTTTATTCAATAGCACAGACAGGCCTAAGACTGCTGAAAATATGATAATTTGGTCACTATCGAAAGACACAATACCTGCATTCTCCATTGAAGACAATGAAAAGACTGGAGATATGAAAGAGGCATAATTTTTCAAACTTCCTCGTTCCATCTCAGAAGAGGTGCTAGTAGGAGCTTTATCTTTTGATGACCATGTTCAACTTGAAAACATTGAACCTCTTGCAACACCAAACTCTTGCAACAAATACATGGTATGGATCCTCTTACGAATATTGCGACATCTCTAGTAAGCTTTCAGAACCTCGGGAGGAGGTGAAACCAAATTTACAACCAAATGTCATGCATAGTAAAAGAAATATTCAGGACAGTCAAAAAGTTGTTTTCAGCAAGCATCATTCCAGAGCAGCCAATTGACCGTCATAATTAGGTACGTTCTTGCCTTCCAAATTCCTTCCCAGTATTCCAGGATCACCACAGTCACTTTCATGATATCATTGGGACTTGGCTAGAGATGTCTTTTGCTCAAAAGAACTTTTGCCAACCAAAGAAGATTCAAGGTAGTTCAATCTCCTTTTTCTGTTGGGATCTGGGCGACACGAAATTGGTAAGAAGCAAGATTAGATTTGAAGCATCCAAGCAAGTGTGGATTCCTATTAATTCAAGCATTACCTTTCTGCTAACTGTTACATGCAAATCTCGCTATAAGCTTAACTGATGATTTATGTCATAAGACTTCTCTGTCAATCTGTTCTCCTGTAAAGGATTTCTTAGTCAGCCTTGTTTTTCAATCAGGCTCTGCTACACTGAAAGTTGGTTTAAGCTAGGAAGGATTGCTTCATTTGAAGGATGAACCAAATTTCTGTTTATAGATTGATTAACAGAGCAGTCCATATGATTGCTTGATTGGTCTGATCGATTGTCTTCGTTGTATCATGCTTAACTTGTCACAATCT
Source organism: Picea glauca (assembly GCA_000966675.3). Classification (NCBI taxonomy): domain Eukaryota; kingdom Viridiplantae; phylum Streptophyta; class Pinopsida; order Pinales; family Pinaceae; genus Picea; species Picea glauca. The sequence goes on from JZKD02S2342971.1 coordinate 163,946, forward strand.
TATCTTATGAATGCCCTGTATGCAAATACCAATCATTGAAGATTTTTCTTACCTGAGAAAAGGAGGATGGTGTTTTAATGCTGAATTATTCTAGGTTTGCAATCATTTACTCGTATTCTTGTCTTTCTTCTCAGCGAACTAATTCATGGGTCATTGACAGGAGCATGTGTGGTTCTGTGTTTGCTTTCTGGTTACTATTAGTCATGTCCAGATGCATGCATTTGGATCTTAAATTAGTTTCATTTCATTATTTAGTTTAGAAAACCATAAACAGTGGATTGGGCCGCAACCAGTAAACCCCAAAGCAATGGCTGCCGGACCAAAACCCGGAGGGTTTCCCTATTCCAAACGGTGTAGGTCTAAATGGGACTTCTCATCCGGGGTAACCCCTGCCGTTGGCCAAGGTCATTTCGACCCGTCAACAGGATGCCACTGAACTTATTAGTCAGCACCATTGGGTGCTGTATTGGAGCCTAGTCACCCCAAAAAAGCGCTTAGTATTTATGGAGTAAAGCGCTTAGTATTTATGGAGTAGCCTGAATGGAACTATTGGTAAAGTGAGAATCAAAACAATAAATAGGCTCACCATCAAGGCATTTAGTTGTTGAAACAATTGCTTATGTCGGATTCATAGGATGTCTAGAGCAGAAGACTAGATTGACCTTTCCACACCCTCATTTTCGGAAAATTCAGTGGAAAACACCCTGAAAACAGTCTCCTAGCTGTTCAGTTCCACGGAATATGACAATCAGATTATAAAAGATACTGTAAATAAGAACATCAGCAACAGAAACTACTTTGCTGTCAATATAACAGTACTTAATTCTGCATAAAATTCTATGCGAATTCTCAAGATAAATTCCTTAACAAACTGCTTGGAACTTTAAACTGGAGTCTGAGGTATGAAATAAGTTTATATTACAAAAAGTGTAAAGTTCGCTCATAAAATTATAATTTATTAGGAACCTTCACTTTTTGGTCCAACTTTTAACATCTGAAGAAAGTCGCGTCGTTATTGTATTTAATATATTTCTTAGAATATGTCAAACTTTTTATGCATATATCTAGACAAGTGAAACTTAAAAGTACTGTCCCACCAATACGAGTGAGGTAAGGCTAGACAATAGCCCTTTGATCAGGTGACCATGCCTTGTTAAACAAGCCTTCTGTCTGAGGTTAAAGTTTAAACACATGCCAAAAACCCATCTAAGGTAAGGCACGTTGTTCCCCACCAAAAGCTATGTGTCCTCAGGGCCAGATTAATGCCAGAGTTAATGAGAAGAAATGTAATGCCAAAGACATTCTGGTGAGACTAGACATTAAATGTCCTCCAGAGGTTAGGACACAGCTGAAGACAGGTTACATACCTGACTGGCAATGTTGTCTGGCATCAACCGGGCCTTTCTGATGTTTGTACTCAGAGAATGAGGTAAAGCGGTGCATCTAGTGAATGTTGTAGGACAGTTTGCCAAAGGCCATTCCTGCTAAGGAAACTGTGGGGAAACATTCATCATATAAGCCTTGGGATTATCCATCCAGTATCAATACTTTGTTTTGTTCTTATATGGAAACCTATAAAGGACAGTAACTCTCTTTAGGTGGTATAATTGTCTTCCATTAATTTACACTCGAGTGACAGCAATGTTCCACCAAGACTCCGAGACGGAGGGACGTGGGTGCAGGGAGACGCACAGGGGTGACATCTGGAAATACCCCAAATTTTAGGGATTTTAGGGAAATGGGGGATGGGAAGACGTCACATATATAATATAAAAAATATTAAATATAAAATTTTAAAAATAATAATAATAATGATAAAATCTCAACAATAACAATTTATCCCATGCAAATTCATCAGTAAATACTAAAATACTAAATACTACTAAATTAATAAATTGAAAATTCAAATTTGTAAATGATATAAACTATTAAACATGATTCAAAATTCAAATTCAAATTCAGTAATGTAATACATTGATTCATAAATCATAAATGAAAGTTGAAACAGAAATAGTAAAATATTGATACATTGATTTAAAAATTAAATTCACGATTCATCATTTTAGAATCTAATTAATTAGTACTAAACAAAATAGTAGGTACTAATGTCTGAAGTAGTAAATGGGAATTACTCAAACTCAAAAATAGTAAAGAGTGACGAGTCGAGGTCTGAGGTCATCAGTATCTAGAGTCGAGACTCAAAAGATAAAACTGAAAAAATAATGAACATCAAAAATAAATTTTAAAATGACCATCATGGAGTCAATCTCATTGACCGGTCCTCTACATCCATCTCCTGAATGAAGTCATCGGGACCATCAAAGGGAATGTCACTATCTTTTTTTTAAATTTTTATTTTTATTTTTAAATTTTTGTTTTTTAAGCCTTATTAGGCAAAAAAATTCAGGGGGACACCCAGGAGTCCCCCTTTCGAGGGGGGAGAACATCCAGAAGTCCCCCTTTTCAGGGGGGGACGCCAAGGAGTCATCCTTTTGGGGAGACTCATCCCCCACCTTGGGGAATCGCGTCCCCCTGTGTCTCCCCGCATCTCCCCAAAAAGGGGACATGGGGAAACGTCCCCCCAGGAGTCCCCCTGTCCCGGGTACGTGGGAAACGTGCGGGGTGCGACCCCGACCTGGGGGACACGTCCCCATGGAACACAGAGTGACAGTGTAAAAGATATACAGACTGTAACACAATTCCAAAAGCAATGTCTGACGTACATATCAGCTCATAGTGTGGTAAATATGGTTTCGATGCTCTGTTAATGGAATTGTATGTCACTTCAAATAAAACCCCATATCAAGTCCTTTATTCTATGACTTCAAAGTCCCTTTACACTGAAGTTTGTTGCGTAGCCCCAGTACAGTCACACTGCAACACAACTAGATGAGTAACACCCCAACTGCTAGGCTGATTAGGGAGATTCTTTCATCTACTCTCTGGTATAACTTGAAATGTTTCTCTCCTAGTCAATGAGTATTTAAATTTTTACAGTTATAAAGAGGAAAAAGGGGAGATTAATTTACCACTCCAGACTTCATAACAGAAATCTGATGTCCCTTAGAGGTACCACCATACAAGCAAACAGATTTCACTCCACAGGAATCTCCAGCATCAGCCAAAACATCTGCAATCTGTCACAAAAGTTAAACCATTTTAAAATACTCATGTATTTTCCAGAACAAGATTAATGATATTTTTGTCAAGAAACTGTAGAATAAGATTGTTAAGCATTAAGATGAGAAAGGCTACATACAAAGCATGAGACAGAAATCAAATATGTATCAATTATAAATCATTATGGAAGTACTTGGAAAGGAGATGAGTACATCTGAAATTAGATGCCAATACTAAAGTTGCCTCACTTTAAACACCAAGATTAATAACATTTTTGTTGAGGGACTACAGAAAAAGATTAGTAAAATGTGTAAAGCTACTTACGCAGCATCAACAATAAGTCAAGTGTGTGTGTGTGTGTSTRTRTRTATATATATATATATATATCAGGCCCTGATAGGGCATTCTTTTATATAAAATATGGCCTCTTAATCTCTGTCTCGYTCTCCCTTCCTTGGCTTGCCTGGATATATCTGTCCTGTAATTTCACACACTCTCTCACCAAACAACTGAATTAAGTGGGCTAAAATAGGARTGAAATATACTTTTCATAGAGGGTTGTGTCTTCTCTTTATTATGAAACACATGAAGGTAGATAAGTATAAGATAAGATCAGATAATTTTATTAATGTTCAACAAATAACCATAAAAGTAGGCCAATGGAACTGCTGAGTACAATAGTGCCAATACAATATGGGAGCACAAAAGCAGCTCCTATATAAAGCAATATACAGAATGTAAAGTACTGATCTAAGACCTGAAGACAGAACCCTAAGAGAAGAGAGAGGATCTGGAAAAAAAATAAACAAGGAGAGTATATCCAAAGTCCTGGATACAAATAATGTAAGTGTGTCGGGGTCTGCTAGAGCTAGAGAAGTGCACCTTAAAAAAAATGCCAAAACTAAGGTCACCTCACTTCAGTTCACCAGCCTAACACAAATCTTAAAGGTTTGAAGACTAAAATGTAACAACATTCCAATATTCATTCAAGTAACAAGACATTAGTCAGTAACACAATGCTAGGGGAAGTTGCAGGGTCTTTCTGAGTATTATCTATGGTTAAATTTTAGTTCCAGAGCTCCAAGCCAGACTTTGACAGGCTGTTGACAGGTACATATTGACTTTCCTAAAAGGATCATCTCCAGACAACAAAGTTTTTAATACAAAATCTAGGTTATTTGCATGGTATTATACCTACTAAGTGAGACTTGCTTTTTAAAGCTTAGCATCTCGTGAAATCATATGTGAATTCTTTGTGGCAAGTGGACAAAGTTCACATCTCTTTCGTTTTATCCAGAAAACTAGAATTTGTGAATCTTTAAAGGCAATCCTTGATGCGTAGCTTCATTATCTGATAACAAGCACCCATGCAAATCGTTATTTTCTTCTTGTGAGAGAAAACTGCTTACTAATGATAGCAGTCTTTGGAACAGAAATATTTAAAAAATATGTACGACAAAAATATAGAACGAAAAAACAGAAAAAGAATGGCACGTAGAAAAATATCCCAAGCAAATAAAAAATCCAAACTAACATAGAAAATATCCCAAGTAAATCTCCCTATGCGTGCTTCATCTAAAAGATTTGCTTGCTTGCTTCATTTCCTTCTTTTTTAATTATTTTAGTATTGCATCTAATTTAATTCAGGCAGGAACCTTGGGATGCATTAGCCCACCGAAAAAGGATAGTGTATATGACCCACAACCGTGAAGTCAATTAGCATGATTATTGACATCATGGACAAGGCCAACAAGCGAACAGCTAAACTTTATTCCACCAGCCAACAAATTTTCAAGAAGAATCACAAATACTGCTATTATGTTCTTAGCAAAATGACTAAGAATATGTTTCAGTCCACTTAACCTTATCCTTGAATCAATTATGAATAGCTGGAAAGTGGGAAACATTTTAGAATTTGTACCCATCGTAATCAATTTCAGAGCCCTTTGGATTATCAATCCTATCACATTAACTTTGAACAATCCTTGGCTTAATCCTTGCAAAGCCCTTCAGTGATTGCAGGATATTTAAAATACTTCGAAGGCCAGAAACAGTTACATATTCTTTCTTTCATTTCTGGGAGTGCAATCTAGAGTCTAGAGCATTCTCATTGTCAAACAATCACTAAAGAAAGGGCAAGGATAGAAGGAATTTTATGTCCAAATATGACCAAACAGTGGTTAATAGGACTGCTAAATATATTTCATAGTAATCATCAAGGAAGTGCCTAAGATGTCTATGGATAAATATAGAAGTACAAAGGCTAACCTTTAAAGGCATAAGCTCAGAGAAAATGGATAGCATTCCCTTCTATGGTGTTACCCCCTGAAAATGCAAGACTCGTTTTTGAATTTTCAAGGCATTCTTATCAGCCATACTATGATGAGGATGTGAGCTTTGGGAGCATGGTACGAGTCGTGAATGCTAACATAGTCTTGCTCATCAGGCATGGGAGAGATGGAGGATGGAGACCTAAATGATTTTCTTTTTTTCACAGGTTATGGTGCTCATGTCTTTTGAGGCTGTGTGAATTTCGGTCCCCTCCGAATAACAATTGGTGCAGCAACAGAGTGCTTTTTCCTGTGGCTCTACTTTAGGAGAGAATCATTCCAAAAAGCCCACTTGTTCTGATTACAAGGAATGCTCAAATTAGTGGGCAATTAGGGGAACCAGTTTCGCTTTTGCCACCTAGGGGTATAGCTCAAGGATCATGTCCAGACTACAGACAACTTTTGTAAAGCACGGTTGTTGAGGAAAACACTATCACTAAATCATTTGTTGAGTTCTCTCCCTTTTGGTCCACAAGTGTCCGAGACCGATTCTTTCGAGCACTTCCTAGGGAGATTTTAGGCATCACTCGCTCACTCTTAGTTTATACACACAGATGGGTAGTGTTATTCCGTCTATCGCTCACTCCTTGCAAATGGGTTTGGCATGGGGATCCGCAATTAGGGGATTTGATAAAACTGGCATATACATAACATAATATTACCAACTTCTCGGCTTGGGGGTGACCTCTTTATAGAGCTTATTTGTTGGGCACCTGCAAGTACAACCACTCTGGCTAGGAAAATTGAATAGGCAGGAGAAGGCAGTCGTGCACTCTCAGAGGAACCTTTTGATGGAACAGTTTTAATATCTACAATTCCATTGGATGGAGGGGAAACACGATAAGGGGGAGACCTATCAACTAGTTGAGCAGAGTTATAATAGATGAACAAATGGAAATAACTTGATGTCCAAATAATAATGAATCTCAGAAGTCGAGTACTAACGCCATCACTGGATTTGGAAACATATTAATGTTGAACCAGATCTAATATATCAATAGCAAGGAAAATGACATTAAAGGTGGATGCAACAAATGCCCAAGATCTTCAAAAATGTGCCATCAGGTACGAATCTGCATCATGTAAATAAATGTATCGAAGTCGAACATGGGAAAACCCAACAAGTCAGCAATCAATGATGAAAATTGTTGCTAGCCTTGAGGTATCCCATCGATAATGAAAATGAGAACCAAGGTACAAAGTAAATTCCTTCAATATGTGAGTAAATGTGTTGAGGTCGAACACCAAAAGAATCATCCAATCAAGGGCCATTGATGTAAACTCACTGCCAAATGCATGGAAGCCTACCATTGATGATTACAGGCATGAAGGTACTTGAGGACCTCTAGAGAAATGAGCCAGAGTCAATAAGAGTAGACTCTTTGGGGAAAGGAAATAATGGATCCCTTTGTCTAACGAGGTGAAAAATGGTGACGATGTTTAGGGTAAGTCTTGGAACAATTTGAAACGTCAATAGTCGTGTATGAATCTCTACTACACCAAATGCAAGCAGTATAGATGAAGGCTACCTAGTAAATAACCAATAATGTAAATCATTGGAAAATGAACTTCTTGAAGAGCACACCTGTAAAACTTCCAATACCCAGCAAAGAATAAACAGCCAATAGTTTCTCAAACCCAGAAATATTTCAGAACAGAAACAAAACTGAACTATGATAGTTTACTACAGCTGAGTATGTATCGCATGCATGCACAGCGGAAAATAAAAACATTCACACAGTTACACAGTAGATTACCCTGGAAACCCAGTGTGGGGAAAACCAGCAAAGGAAGGCTTTTTATTAGAGGCTTCAGAGGTAAAATAATTACAGCAGAAAATAAAAATTCTTACAGCCCAGAAATGCTCCACTTCTTGAGTGTATGGCCTAGCAGACTCAGCTTCTCAAGGCTGCTTCTGTACGGCCCTGATTTCCTCCTTAGATGGCTGCTGAATGGTCTCTGGAATGACCCTTCAAACTTCTGTAACTCAGCCCCAGTTTCTGCCCTCTGTGTTGAAGCTGTAAGGACCATAACAGTCATCTCTTTGCTGCTGTTACAGGACCCTGCTAACAGCAACACTCTGCTGTCCAGAACAGTCCTGTAGGTGGCCTCTTCTAGCTGCCAGGTCTGCCCAGAAACCACCCTGAGCTTGCTATTCAACCCAGCAAATGCTTGACCTCTCTCTCAGCAACAATAAGCCTCTTCCTCAGCCTCTAGCACCTCCTTCTCTTCTCAAACATGAAGAATGAGAATGCCCATCACCCTCAGCCCCTCTATACCCAGCCTCCCCCACTGGTTGCCTTGGGATTAGCACCGAGCAATGGCTTCAACGGCCCAGATTGAGCCACTCTCTTTCTCTGGACCCCACTCGGCACTAGGCTGAGCACCCCCACTAAGCAGGGCCCCACAGAGCACTAGGCTGAGTGCTTCACTCAGCAGGTTCCCACAATCCACTAACAAAACACAGATATTGTTGGGTTTCCTAAGTCAGACTTAGGCTTATAGACTTAGGCTGATTTGGCTAAGTTTAATGTCCACTCTATGCCTAGGACACATAGGCATGAGTAGACACTTGTTGCTACAAATTAACAACACCAAGGGAGGAAGTTACAATTGGCATGTACTTACACTTGTCCTTGAATGTTTTTGAAGAGAAACACCCATTTTGGGATGTTGTTCTATGCAATCCTTACAGTAGGGGCACATAGGTCCATGAGATCCACTTTGTAGGGAGTTTGTTAGCAACAAATACCTTTTGGCAGAGTGCCCGGATTGTCACGAGATCAGTGCTAGAAGGTGTAGAGTGGCTGTAGCATTTCATAACTGTGGCCATAATAGAAAATCCAACAAATACTGAGGGAGTTACAATGATTTCAAATTTGCCGTAAACCCTAGCCGCATTTGGAGTGCCCAACTTGAAGGAGGTTTTGAAGGAATACCCTAGCTCTACTGAAAATGCATGACATTCCTTTATCATCCCAAAGAGGAGTATTTCCCTATCTTGAAGAGCACTTCTTTGACTTGGCATCTATTGTTATTTTATGAGGGTACTTAAGGAGTGGTTATTTAGAAGGAAACGCTCAACCTAGAAGGTCCTAAAGCAGCCCATTTATCCAAGAAGGAAAGCATCTTCGAGAGTTTGTTCGTGCTAAAGAGTACAAGTGGCATTTCTATACCCTTCTCATAATCTTTTATTAATATTTTATTGTAAAATTAGTTGAGGAGAAAAGGCTATTAAAGGATGAGCTCTCCTCATTTGTAAATCAGAAGTTCAGGTGGAGAGAATCTCCCCTAGAAGGCCAAGGGTGTTGTGAATTTATAGGTTATGGGGGAGGAAGCTTGGGTGAATTATGTTATATTTTGCTAGAGTACAAATCATGTTGAGACTAGGTCTGTCATATCAAATTCTGCTGATACATATCTCTATTTTCAGATCTGTCACACATTTCTTGTGGGTTGTTTGGATGCTAGATAAGGACATTTGCAGAGGTATTCCTGCCCTCCTTGTCCTTTGATGTAATCAATTTTTGCTAATGAAAATTAAAGGCTTCTATTCGCTCATATTTGATGGTTGTTGCTGATCTCTTTGCTTCATTAATTGCATCATATGCAGGTTGGTTTTGAGTTAGAAATAACAGAGCATCTTAATGAGCTTATCAGTAGTTCTTTGCATCCATGTAGTTGAGTTAATTAGTGATGTTCATGTATAACATGACTTGCTGATTTCTCCTTCAAATTACAAACCTCTTCATCAAGTATTGCTTTGACTCCACTTGCTCAAAGGACAAGGCACTTTGCCTTGCTTGTCTTCTCATCCTTTTATTCTAAAGATTATTAAAGACACAAATCACTAATCTGATTTTCAGATCTGCGCTGATAGACAGATTAGTGATATGATCTAGGGAATCCGCCCTTCTGCCAGAGGAGAACCGGCCTAAAGTGAAGGGAGGTTCTAAGGAGGTGACAGTGGGTAGTGTTACAACAAAATCCCAAATGATGTAAAGTCCTAAGCATCAAGGGGATAGTTTTGTGCACTTAGGAAGGCTACCCACTATCACCACAGTGGCTCTTTCTCACAATTTTGGTTGGCTCCTCTCCAACTCAAGGGGTGTTTCCCTAAAGATAAGATTGCTAAGGCTATGGAGTGGAGAGCACAAGGTGATTTTTGAAGAGTAAGCCTTAACAAAATGGGTGGTAGTAATATAATGGATTAATGAGTGGTGTGGGAAAGGAATATGAAGGTACAAACCCCAAGACCAAGTGCTTAATCACACCTTGGGCAAATGCAGTCATGGGAGCATAGATCAAAGAGGGCAAGTGCATGAGAATGTAAGGAAATAGAGGCTGCTATGCATGCCACAAATCAGCCTTAGCTTTCTGATTTTTATAACAGAAAATTACCTTGGAAGGCTATAGGTGCCATAGTTTAGCATTTGTCATGAATGTGAGGTGATGTTCATCTAGCAAAAAATTTGGTTTATTATATGAAAGGTTAACACAAGAACAATAGAAATAAGAGGGGTAAATCCTTACATTATTCTATCCAAATGACACATGGTTCATTATAAAGGCAATCACAACATGCTACAAGGGTTTCCTAATACAAAATCAACACAATCCCCAAAATCCCAATCATACCAAATGAAGGAGAGAGCAAACCGTAAAATAGGTTTGAGCCCAACTCCTCGTACAATAGAAAAGTAATCGTTTTCCTAGATCCATTAGTTCTCCAAGGAATACAATAAAATATCACATTTCTATCTTCCTCAACAAACTCCTTACTAAAATTAGAAGTGAGTTGTCAGGATCCACTCTCCTCTCTACTAAAATTAGAAGTGAGTTGTCAGGATCCACTCTCCTCGCTAGAAGAAATAATAAAATAATCATCCTCCACAAGAAAAACAATATAATAGTGTTCTCATCTCACTAACTCCATGAGAATATTTCAACGATCATAAAATAATGAGTTAACTAGAAGCACTTCCAAAAATAGCCAAGAGTAACAACCTCCTCAAAGCAATCGATCCATTATGGATCGACCCCTTTCAAATAAAACGGCTCCATCAAAACATCCAACTCCATGCAAAATAACATAAAATCTCCCACCATGATGTAACCCCACAATCTGGTCAACTCGTGGAATGAGAGGAAGAGGCAACCCACAAAATAGTACATGTTCTCCTTCATAAATCATGGGCTAAGTATGAGTTATGAAGGAGAACAATAAAATAGTATAATTCTATCCTCCTCAACAAACTCCTTACTAAAATTAGAAGTGAGTTGTTGGGATCCACTCGAGTTGTTGGGATCCACTATCCTCTCTAGAAGAAATAATAAGATAATCATCCTCCACAAGAAAAACAATATAATAGTGTTCTCATCTAACTAACTCCATGAGAATACTTCAACGATAATAAAATAACGAGTTAACTAGAAGCACTTCCAAAAATAGCCAAGAGTAACAACCTCCTCAAAGCAATTGATCCATTGTGGATCAACCCCTTTCAAATAAAACGTCTCCATCAATACATCAATAGAATATACATGTTCCGGACTTACAAAACTTACAAAACATTCTATGAGAAAAAAACCATATATTATGTTAAAAAGAGGCAAATACTATTTTTCAACCTTAGCTTATTGGAAGGAAAGTACAGAATAAGAAAATAATTTTTAAAAAAATCAGCAATGGTATAGACCATCAAGCTCCACATCAATCGATGGTAGGGTTCCATGAAACAACAATGGCAGAAATATAAAAATATGTTGCTTGAAACTTTTGGAGATTAACTATGTGAAAATTTTCTAGGTAGGGGATTTGGCAGTGACTACAACAATGGTCAATTTATACCTTTGTGCTAGCAATTAAGCTTCATGTGACTAAATAACATTTTTTAACGAACACGGTGAACATCGAATCCCTAACATATTATATCAAATTATTTCTCCCAATTTCTTACTTTTTAACAATAACGAGTAATTTTGTATTAGAAAGGGCCAGGTCGGAATTGTAATACAAATATAGCAACATAAGTCCACAACATGAATTGAAGACTATCATGTCTAAGTTCCAAAATACCTGATATTTGCCTATTCAAATCCTTATAATACTAAAATGGTAGGTATATTGCATGACAAACAATCTCAACTAAAATTAACAAAAACCTAGAACTCTTGAGCGGAAATTTCCTCTTGTTAACCTTGCAATTGTGTTATGTTGGGCGCATAACATCTACTTTCAACTAGTCCCTTTCTTCCTTTATTCTAAGGGTGCCATGCAAAGCTAAATTCATGTCCATGCCAATAGCATGAGAATGGGACTAAACCACCTCCAAAAGGAGGTGAATACAATTGACCAATTTGTCAACCAAAGCATCAATTGTTCCCAACTTCAATCCAACTCCAGATATTTCAATCCTAAGCCTTCATGAGTGCTCTAATCTCTCTCTCCATTTCCTTCAAAGTCTGAATCTAAACCGTCGTCTACACCACATTACAGGCCCTTTCCCGCACCTCTACTTGAAGGTTCTCCTCCCACATCTCATGCCAGCAGCTCCATTGGAGAGTTGCTTGAATAACCTCTTTATGAACCTCTAAGATTCCCATTTCATAGTGTTGCATTTGCCTCTTGACCTGGGTCAATTCACACATTACACATCGACAATTCCAACATTGTGCCATTGTATCTTTTGCAATGAGACAAAGCCTAGCCCACAAACAAACCCTCTCAATCTACTACCCTACAAAAACACTCGGTTAACCAAGTTCTAAGCCCCTCGCCTTGCAAGATTGAAAAATGATGCCAACAAAGAGGAAGAACTAAGCAAGAACAAACCACATGCCAGAGGGAATAAATGGAGGGATGGTTTATATAATAATTCGCCACCTTCCCAATGCATAGAGCTATGGGCATGCGGGTTGGCGGTTGGCCTTAAATACACGTCCTTTCGACCTTGGATGTGACCAAACTTATTCATGGAGGCCATAGCTATGTGTTAAAACTTGAATGTCATGGGAGAAGCATCGGATATGGTGTCCCCCCCCTTTATCCTTATGAATCCTTTGCTCAAATGTGCTCCCAAATTTGCAAGGCAATCAACCTCGATGTTATTGGTTTGAAGAACCTTGTAGAATGTAATTCTTTCAAACATCTTATTAGTTCCAAAGTCCTTTAACCCAAATAGGCCAATCCAGAATTTTGAGGGGTAATAAGTTGCAAGAGAAATCACATGATGGACAAGTCTCCAACTATTGTTGTTCTCTTTATCCCATGCGACAAAACTAATTGCAATCCTTGAAATGTCACTAATGCCCCTTCCTCATTGTTGGTGGCAACCCATATTCCCCATGCAAAGTCTAATTCTTGACTTCCTCTAAGATCAAAGAGGATCCCCCCTGCACTTGCCACCCTTATTTCTACCAATTTCTTTGACACATATAGATGACAACAAAATATCATGCCAACATAGCAAGGTTGTTGAGACAATGAGAGAGCAACGACATAATCTTTTCATAATATTTAAATACCCTACTAAACATTGGCATATATTTGGCAGGTCAATCACTTCCACATTAATGAATCAAACCGACACCATATATAGAGATGTCCAAATGAACATTTATTTATAGCAAAGAGATTGTCCAAATGAGCATTTCTTTATAGCAACACCACACATATCCACGACACTACAAAGATATTTATAGTTTACTTTCTTCCTATAAAAATATGTAAAGTCAAACTGCAATTACATTTAATACTTTTAAATGTATGGAGTGTTTTCAATGGGATAGAAACCAAACCTACACAACAAGATAAATTGATTGAATGAATATTTCGTGACCATAAAGCAAAATCAATTATTGATTTAGGAATGTATGATACACAACTACATCATCGTGATTTGTCTAAAAGTTCAAAAGGAATTTGGGAAGAGTTAAATAAATTGTTTGGATCATAAGCTAAGAATGCAAAGTTTATTTTACGAAGCAATTTTTGCGATCTAAATAGTAAAATGGTTAGAAGAGAGACAATGTTCAATCGTATTGAAGCTTTAAAAGCATTAATATAACAAATGCTAAAGTGGGTATTAAGGTTGAAGAAGATGTCGCTAAGGGAATGCAATAAATAGTTTCCCCCAAACTATAACAATATTATATTCACACTCCCGTATTCCTTCGCTATTCTTAGAATCCATAATTTCATCTCTCCTAGTAGACAAGAATCATATGGATGATGAAGAAGATATTGAAGAAAAAGTCTTCTTCAACAAAGAGATAAAAAGTCAAGAAAAGGTGAAGGCAACACTAAGAAAGCAAGGATTCATTTTTATTGTGGAAAATCCAAGCATGGAGCCTAGGATAGCAATCGATATGCTCAAAGGTAAAAACAAAAAGGGGAATGGTGATTTTGCTTGGAATTCAAACGATGAAGATTCAAATGGGGAAGAGGATGATATTGGAATTTATACTTACTACATGTTTTAATTAGCAACTCAGGTAAGTTTCTAGGCAAAGGATGCGGAATTTGAATACTCATTTGATATTCATCAAGGTAAATCCAACTAAATCCTAGCTTCAATGTAAGGAGATGGAAATTCAATAGGGTTCGAAGACTGTCTAGGTGGGATTGGTGAAATTCTACCTTCAAATGAGAGAGATGGTACTAATATAGAGCACCAATTAAGACTCAAATCTAGAGATGAAGATAAGATGAGCATGGAAGACACAACATGAAACCAAGTTGCAAGCATGATAGAAATGCTCCCGAGAGCGAGGGTTGGTTGACAGATGTCAATTTACAATTGATTGGTCCTCATGCAAAAGAATGGAGGAATTTCATTGTTAGTTTTAGCTCCTTAGGTGTCTCGGCATAGGCCCATGTGTCCTAGGCATGTTGATGGACACCTAAAATTGACCCAAATCAGCCTTTGTATTTCAGCCTAAGTTTAACTTAGGCTTGCAGCAATATTTCACCCTTGAGTGGAATGTGGGGCCCAAGGAGAGAGGGTGCACCTCATGAAGGTAGTTGTTGATGGAGTGTGGGATCCTATCCAAAGGGGGGCGCACCACCTAGTGGAGAGTGGGGTCCAACAGCCCCAAATGTCATCCATTGAGGCCAAGCCTTGGCACGCATCTCAAGGTGAATGGGGGGTTGCTAAGAAGATAAAAGGAGGTTGAGGGTGAGAGGACACTCACTATTGTTATTTGTGAGGTTGAGCAAGTGAGAGGAAGAGGGAGCTTGGGCTAGTTTTGGGCTAAGGAAGAGAGGGGCAACTTGGGAGAAGTTGAACAGCAGGGTAAGGGCGATTTCTGGAGCTTGAGGCAGCAAGGAGGAAGCCAAGGAGAGGCCATACCAGGCTACCAGCTTCAAGCCATACCAAAGCCAGATTGTACAGCGCTAAAGGAGGGCGAGTTAAGGTCGTAAGGCCTCAACCAGAACAGTCGAAACTCGACTGTACCTTCCAGCAGCAGATTAGGCCGTTCTTAGGCCGTACGAACAGCAAGGAATAGGCAGAATTTGTGGTTGTACCGAGGTAGTTGTGTTGGCAGAGTTTGTTGGGTCAAATGTTGAGATTTGGGTACCTTGGAAAGTGGTCCCCTTGTGTTTGTGAGTCTCTAAACACAAAGGGGGAGACTATTACCCTTATACCTTTACTTTATGTTCTAATTTCACATTCACTTTATTCATTAAGTCATAAAGTGACAATTAATTCACAAGTGGATGAATTAATAGACATAAAGCAAACTATGGAAATTTAAGTAAAGTGGGTTTCTAAGTGAGATTTATGAGAAGTGATCTCACCCATTGATTAAACTTGGCTAGATCTAATCTAAGCCATTGATCTTTTAGGGTTTGGCCTAAGGAAGGCTAAAGGAGGCAAAAGGGTAAGGATGAGACTCATTCTTCACTTGATCACTTGAGAGATTTGGGTGAGGAGAAGAGGAGGGAAGGAGAAGAAGAGATGAGACAAGGGTTTGAAGAGAGGAAGAGAGGAGGCACACTTGAGAGAATGGCATACTAGGCTTTGGTTGAGGGCGCACTTGAGAGGAGGGTGCACTAAGGCTCGGAGAGGCACACTTGAGGTGTGGGTGCGCATTGTTTGAGGAGGGGCGCACCATGAGTGGTGAGCTTGTGTTGTAGAGGAAGGGTGCACCAAGGTTTGGGGGTGCACTTCATCAACAGGTTCTTTAAGCAAGCCAAGGAGGGTGCCATTCTTCATAATCTAGCAAGCACATTTGAGAGAGGGCGCACATGTTCAAAAGGGGTGCCAACTTCAAGGGATCTCTTGGCTTAGCTTGTGAGGAGCAAGCCTTTTGTATCAGGTTCCATTGTTATATTTTCTCATTGTAGCATTTGCTTTAGATAACCATATATACATCTCTCTCTTACTGGTTTTTCCCGTGGGGGTTTTCCAGGGTCATGTTGACCATAAACTACATGTGTTCATTTGTCATGTTTGCTTAGTATTTTCAGTTGTAGGTTGTTAAAAATCCTAGAGGTGTGTTTGATGTTTTATGGTATATGTATGAGCTAATCTTGGACAGCATAAACCCATTGTTTAACCCATGCAAAGAGCAGCCATAAAAGAGCATCAAACCAAAGATTTGTGGGCAGATTCAAAGGGAGAATTATCAGAGCTGTCATAAAACAGCAGCAAAACAGTCTTAAGATTGGCTGTTATGGACAGCAAGTTGACTGTCCTAAGACAGTGGTAAAAACAGACTGATAAACCTTGAAATAAGTGCCCAACAACAGGTCAAATGACAGGCCTGTTGGGAAGCCCATAGAACCTTAGAAAATCTTCATCAAACAGCCAAGAAAAACAGGTCGTACAGTCAAGGGAGAATTCTGTTAATTGCTGTAAGAAAATTCTGAGTTTAACTGCTGTAAATTATTCCTCTGAAAGCCCATAATAAAGCCCCTCTTACCTGGTTTTCCCCACACTGGGGTTTCCAGGGTAACATCTGGTGTCTTATTCAATTGATGTGTTTGGTTGTGAATGCTTCCACTGTCATTTTGCTGTTTTATATCTCAGTTGTAGGTTATTAGTGTAATTTCCAAATTTATATCAGCAAGCATATATTTCCGTGTTTAGTAAATTACTTGCTATAATTTCATCTGCTGAGATAGGTAAAATCAACATGGTATCAGAGCTCAGCCTCTGAGTACAGGACAGCCAAAGTACTTGTTGTGCAGACCAGAAAGGTAAATCAGAAAGTG
This sequence comes from Picea glauca, assembly GCA_000966675.3. Classification (NCBI taxonomy): domain Eukaryota; kingdom Viridiplantae; phylum Streptophyta; class Pinopsida; order Pinales; family Pinaceae; genus Picea; species Picea glauca. The sequence goes on from JZKD02S2342971.1 coordinate 180,617, forward strand.
GGACAGAAGACCAGATAGTGTGGGTGAAACAGGGCAGCATACTCAAATGGCCAGTGCAGGCTTAAGGGTTGGGGGCAGGCTGGATGGAGCCTCAAATTTTTGTCCTTGGAGGGAGCATATTAGCTTGGTACTAGAGGAGAATGGGCTGCTGGAAATTGCAAAAGGAAAAGTGGAAGCCCCAGCTGATCCAGTACAGCTAGCAGCCCATACCAAGAAGGATGCCAAGGCCAGAAGGATACTTGTGGATGGTGCCAAAGACCACATCATTCCACATTTGTCTAGCAAGAAGACAGCAAAGAACATGAGGGAGGCCTTGGTAAAGCTATATCAATCTAACAACCAAAGCAAGAAGATGTTGCTCAGAGAAAAGTTGAGAAGCACGAAAATGGCCAAGGGAGAGTGAGGAGGAGAATGTGGCTCTTCATGCAACGAAGAGCAATAGAGTGGGAGGCTCCAGGGACATGGGCAAAGTGAGATGCTTTGCATGTCAAAAAGCCGGCCACTTTGCTAGCAAGTGTCCTAACAAGGAGTTGGAGGTAGCAGCTACAACATCTACTGAGATGGATGCGTTTGCAGAGAAATTCGATGACAAATTTTCTCTGGTTGCCATTCTTTCTAGCAGCAGCAGGTTGACTGAGTTTGAGGACAGTGGAGCATGGTTCGTGGACAGTGGATCATCTCGCCATATGATGGGAATGAGGTCGTTTTTCCTTAGTGTTTTGGAGACAGGCTCAGACTGCCATGTGAAGAATGGGGCGTGCACCAGGCATGTAGTAAAGGGGGTTTGATGCGTCAGAGTCCAGCTAGAATCGGGTATGTCTCTGGAGGTGGATGAGGTGATGTATGTGCCAAAGCTTAAGGTCAACTTGCTCTCTATATCAGCTCTGGAGGATGTGGGGTATGAAGCTTAGTCACCTGGTTCGTGTTCGTGTTCGAATTCGGCAAGTTTGAAGTTTGACAAAAATTTGACAATCAAAATTTTGGGGATAAAATTCATCATTAAGTTCGACATACTACAAACTTGAAAAATTTTAAATATATAGATATAAAAATTAAAAATTACACATATTTGGTTGGGTTATAGTTTATTGCTTTAATTTAAGGATATTATTTTTATATTCTAGTATAATAGAAATGAAAACACAAAATATCATTGTAATGTATTAAAAGACATGAGATTTCAAATACTAATTAAGTTATGAAACCTAATAAAATGATGTATTACATTATTAAATATAACTAAGTTAACATAAAGTAAGGTTTATACTTAATTTTATTAATAATTAATTTTATAAATATTTCTTATTAATAAAAATATCTAACTTTTATGTTTTATCTTCCTCACTATACATTTATTAATCTCATGTAAATGGAGCGTTGAACCCTAAAGCCACGTCGCGGTTGGGGGGTACGCTAGAGATGGAGTGCCATCGGGACATGCGACTGCTCCGAGACAGATGTTGGGTATGCGATTTCTCGAAGAAAAATGTTGACCGAAAAATGTTGACCGCTCGACATTGGACAATGGACTGGTCGTACTCAACATTGGACAGGCTTGTGCGAGGGCGAGGGCAAAGACACGGGTCGCAGGTGGAACTGGAAGAGAATCGAAGTGAAAGTGGTCGGTGGCACAGAAAGGGTTTTAGTTCGCCTAAGAATTTAATCGATTACATTCGGGCTGGGATAAAAATCGTCGATTTTCGAATTTGAAGCTTGAAAATTGGCGAACCCGGTGACTAAGGTATGAAGTAATGTTCGTTGATGGACACGTGCTCATACGGGCAGAGGTAGCGGCCTTGGATGCAGCAG
>JZKD02S2342971.1:190011-204604 GCA_000966675.3 Picea glauca
TCTTCAACTTTCTAGGGTTTGTAGTTTGCAGGCCTACTTACCATATCCTAAAATATTAATAAATTCACTAGAGTTTTTGTGTTGCAACCGTACACCTCAAGGACAAAGTTTCAAGCGTTAACTAGGCCCCTAATCCATCTTATCCTAATAGATAAGCAGACCAAGGACAAACACTCATCACTTACGGCATGGCCTACTAGGCTATCTAATCCTATTTGCTCCCCATACTTTCGCACCGCAGCATCAATGAGGACCCATAGAGTTGCCTTCATGGTTGGCGTTCCATTGTATCTTTTGATGTTCAATCTCACTTTTCCGAAGTGAGCTATGTATCTAGTAGTTGATAGAACTACCTTTCCCAAACAATCTTGAGCAGATATATGTCATGAACTTTCACATGCTCCCTCACCTAACGACTTAAATAATTAAGTGGGTTGAATAAAATAGTTCCATTTAACGCCAAGGGGGTTAGCTCAACCAATTGTTACCAATGGTGTTGGGCATTTAGCTAGTTCCATGCCAGCAAGTGCCTCATTCAAATCCCTGTAGGTGAGGCACACTAGTCTATAATGACAAGTTTACTAGGTATGCCATCAACGAATGTGGGGAAGCATCTCTTGGGTTTCCCCATGAGGTTTTCGTTGGAAAAATAAAAATAGTTCCCTTTAAAAATATTGTTGTTCTTTACCAACCATGGTTTCTAATATATGAATCTAACCATTAGATTCCACATTATGAATACAATAGGCTTACCTTTTAGGGATTCTAGGTAAGGCAAGTGCCAAGATTTGAAAAGGGTATTCCAATCTTCGCTACCTAATTTTTTTGATATATATTAGCTTGGTTCATTGGGAAACTCCGTATTCTTCTACTATTTGGCACTCCAAAAAGATATGTTAACCAGTTTCTTCATTATTTTTGCACAAGACATGGATTGAGAGGCCATGAATCCCTTGTTTCCAAAAAAATTTAGTCATAAGGTACTTCCAATGCGCCAAGAGCTAGAAAAATATATTAACCTTGGGGGATGAGCAATATGTTGTTAAAGAAGAGAAGTGTATCACTTGTTAGCAATGTAAACGCTATCTGTTTCACCCCATACTACAGTGTCAAGGAAGGTTGCTTGAAGAGGGGCAAGTCCACACATATATCGTATAATAGTTTCTTGTAATCCTAGTGTCATGTTGGAGGAAGGTTATGATCTTGGACCTTTTTCCGTCCCCTCCAACAGCAAGCGCCACTCTTGTCCCACAAAGAGAGATCAACAATTTACTAGACATTATGGTCGGATAATCATTTTTGCAAGGTATGACACCGAATTCTAGCTTTGATAGAGAGAATAGCTAGAAATTCATCGTCCCAAATTGAAAGATTTTTTCAATCTCCAAGGAGCCATCAAAATCTATATTGGATGACGTTGTAGGAATTCTTAATAAATTTCTTGATTAGCAAGTCTCCTAAAGCTTGTAGGATCACACGCAAACACCTTCCCTTGTAAACAACATGGAAATATTTCTTGTGAAGAACATCTTTCTACTACGCTCCTTCCCATGTTATTAATTCCACACAATCTTGCCCCTAGGTGTTGAATTCATCATCCCAAGATCCTTGATTTCTGGCTGTATAAATTTTTGCAAATTGATATTTCTCGTGCAAATCAGATATTCCACCTCTTTCCTAGAGGTTTCCCGTATCTTAAACTGTGAATTTTCAGCCTTAGGGCTGTTATGAAATATGAACAAAATAGTAGCAACAACAGACTATATTTCAACTCTTAACAACTCCAATCCACTAGGCGATTCAAGAGAAAAGACACCAATGTGTTCCAATAAATTTCATTGCTCTAAGTCAATCTTGTCATGCATATCACAAATCTGAAAACACTTACAACAGTTGTAAATATAGCACCAAACTGCAAAAAAAATATTCTTCAATAGAAATGTTAAATCACTTAACACATTCGCCCTTAACTTATGGCAAATCAGCAAGACATGTAGAGCTAGAAATCACACACCGTGACTAATATATATGGCTGAAAATCAAATCTTCAATTTACACAAGCATTGGACAGCTGGAAACTTCTTTGATGTGCATAAAGATGAAGTTCATGTACATACCTTGCCTTATCACAAGGCTAGTACAATCCTCTAGCTCTTCAAAACCCTAACTAAGGAAAACCAAGAAAACGCTAGCTCACACCAAGAAGATCCAACAAGCATTTATCAAACAAGCATGTCCTCCAAGGCAAGATGTCTCCTCTTCTTCTCTTCTCTAAGTATAACCTAGGGTTTGATCTCAAAACCCTAATCTTGAAATCTCCAAGGAATGAAATCCTAACCCTAGTCTTCAATATTTTCCAAGAAACTCAAGAAACTCTAGCGAATCCAAGAGACAGAGATATCAAGTACAAAAGAAGATCCAAGAGAGAAAGCAAAAGAAGTGCACTCTCTTGATCACATCTCTACACAAGAATGGGCAAAAATGAATGAGTGGTGACTAAATGAAGGACTCTATCCTTCCTCTATATATATGAGAAATAAGGAGGGCCAACAATCCAAAAGTGGGCCAATGCCCTTACAAGCAACCTACAATAACACATGTGGAGTGCTACACTCCAAGGGTACACATGTCAAACTCCAAGATGATGTCGTCCACAAGCAAGGCTCCAAATGCAAGGGCACTCCACGAGGTGTGTCCAACGCTCCTCTTACAAGCCTCCAAAGACTTTAACAAACCTCCTAAGCCATGTAGACCATTGGGTCCACTCCCCCTGCATGAACACTGTTACAACCCAAGTATCCCTGAGTCAACTCCAAGACTCCATGCAAGCATCCAAGTTACCCTATGTTGTCTACAGCCCAATGCCCTCCTCCAAGATGCAAAATGCCCTCCAAGCAAGCAACCATCTCCAAGTGGCCATCGTGTAGAACATCACCAAAATTATCAGGAGATCTCCAACGCCCTAGGGAAAAATACCATGCAAACACTGAATTGAGGTCAAGCAACAACTGAGTAAGCCATCTCTAATGTGCAAATCCATCATGGACCATCTCCCATGTGCAAATTCATCATGAACCATCCAAGGGCTGATCATACACCACGTACCCCAAATCTCATGAAACGCCCCCTAACATGGCGCAAACACTTTCAAAGTAACCCCAAAAATCAACACTAGACCCTCTTCCCATTCCCTCATCTCATTCCCTCTTACTACGAGAATATTTTCTCAAAGCTAATCTTGCCTCTTTACCAAATAGAGTTTCTTATTAATTTGTCTATCCCCTATCCCCTAATCCCTGGAAACATGTCAAGACATCGTATATTGTTAAAAATATATGTTAAATATATGCATGCATGTTCAAACATCATATATTGTTAAAAACAAACATGTTAACTATATTCATGCGCTTATAATTTAAGTAGTTTTTCAAGAGGTGGGAGTTAGCACAACAATTATGAAAGATTCCAAAAATGAAGCCTTGACACAGTCAAGATCTCAGTTTACTAAGATGATGTTTTAGTGTTTTGAGTCTTGTTATCACACAATTTGTACTTGTGCAAAGCCCTCTACAAGATCCCAAATCTTGTGTAACAATTGGAAATATCCACCACTGTCACCTAAGCAAATATTTCCCTCATTTTAGTGAAGGAGAAAGGTCCAACACAAGGGAGGCTTCCCTAGTGACTTCAAGGGATCAAATAGCAAGATTAGCCAAGCCTATAGCCCCCTATCTTGGTCACTTAGATGGTCAAGCTAGCTCTGGAGAAAGGTGAAGGATCAAATTGATTTGAACAAGGTAATTGGGCAACTTATATGAGAAAATAAACACTTCAACTCATAAAATCATCAATTACCAAGTTATATATCAAAATAATCACCCTTACACACTAGATGACAAAAAAAACCTATTGTTGTTGTAAATTTGCAGCAGTCAACCAGTTTATATCAGCAATGAAAGATTTATGACAGCAACAAGAAGTACAACCCTGAAAATTAGCAATTGACTCTCTAAATTTAGCTTACAACATGGGAAATAATATCCAATTGCTAAAACAATTTTATGGGCAAGTTTTGCCACAATTAAATGAATTTGCAGCAAAAATCTGCAGCCCTAATGGCTGTAGCAAACAATTTATGACAGCAGCAAGTAAACAAATGATTTTGCAAAACGTTAGGATAAAATTAGCTTGCATATGATGTCATAAATTGGATTTAAGATAGAGTTTCAAGAGAGAGAAAGTTTAAATCTAACTAGGGTTTTACCCATCACTTGCGTTCAATAGACTAGTGTCGTTTTCCTTTTCTTGGGCAATGGAGTCAAGCACCACACCAAGGAATTGCTAGGTGCAAAAGATGAAAGTTAAATTTGTTAATTTTTCAAGCATAAATAGATACAGAAGATAATAGTAGCGTTCTTTTAAAACTTTAGCAGATAAACTGAAGCATAAGAACAATCATTCACAGAGACACAAGTATTTATCCTAGGAAACCCTCAAGGGGAAGAAAACCCAGCAAACTTCTGTGATATATTAATCAGTCAAACAAGTACAATGAACTGACAAGACTCTGCTTAAAAATAGCACTAAGACAAATAGTTCTTACTGCTGTTACAGAACTGTTTTGTTGCTGCTTATTGGCTGTCCCAAATCTTTCCTTAAGGCTGTCTCAGAACTGCCTTTAGTTGTTGTCCAGAATAAGCCTTAGAACAGAGTACAATTGTTGTCCAGAACACTCTTTATTTGTTGTCCAAAGCAGCCTCAGAACAGAGTATATTTGTTACTCTAGAACAGAGTCAAGTTGCTGCTCCAGAATAGAGTTAACAGCTGCTACAGGATAGAGTAGATGGCTGTCCACCAGAACAAAAATATTCTGTCTCACAACAGAGATATCTTATCTCCTAGATGCTGCCCCTAGCTGCTGCCCAAAACAAAGTAAACAGCCTTCAGAAATGAGCCTCCTAGCTGCTGCCCAGAATACCCTATGCTGCTGCTCCCTCGGAATATATAAGCTGCTAAAGAACTGATGTAAAACTCATATGAAAACTGATCTAGAAACTGATGTCTAGGCTAGGTAGCTTTAGGTTAGGGCCACCTCCTAGGTTAGGATAGGATAGGATTTAGGTTAGGGCAGCTAGGTTAGGGCTGACCTAGGCCGACCTGGAAAGGGGGCAACTTCAAAAGGGCGGTTTAGGAAGAGGCCAGCTTAAGGAGGGCTGCTTGGAGGCCAGCTTGAGAAGAATAACTTCTGCAGCTGCTCAAAATTCAACACTCCCTGTCTGCAAAGAGGGTATTCTTCATGCATCCATTTTCACACAGTTATTTCTAGTCATTGCACATGATCATTGACTTGTTGACAGGATCAATATATCACAAGAAGTTTCATAACCTTAAGCAGATAAGGATCGTGGAATGTGATCATCCAGTTCTCCTTAACCATGGTCAACTGCTAGAGTTATTTCACTTAGGGGTGGCCAGTCCCTAAGGAATGCTCGTAGCTCATCATGAAGACCTAGGAGAACTTTTCACATTTCCTTGTTTTGACTTTTGCTTTGACACACAAAGCTCACAAGACTTGACTAGGCTCACAGAGGTTGTATGTTCCCCCTGACTTTTGCATTAGTCTGTCTATACTCACAGAGGTTGTACGCTCCCCCTGACTTTTGCACTAGACTATCTATGCTCACAGAGGTTGTACGTTCCCCCTGACTTTTGCATTAGACTTACATCTTGACTTTTGTCTTTACAAGGCTTCTACCTTTGACTTGGCTTGACTTACAAGATCATATAGCATCTCGTTCGTCCTGACTTTTGGTTTGACTCACAGAGGTTGTACATTCCTCCTGGCTTTTGTCAATACCTCACAAGACTGGTTGATTCTCCAAATACCACTGAGATGGCGCCCAACATTTGGTAGGTGGTGGAGAAGTCAGAGTCTGTCTCGTAGAGGTGGGGCCATCCGGAGGTCTCATGGCCGCAAGAGTCTAGCACCGTGGTGAGTGCTACGACTGGAGGTCGGCTGAGGCAATCAGCAACTCAGTTGGTACTTTCTGTTTTATACTTGATGTTGAGGTGGAACTGTTGTATGTGGACCACTTCTGATGGCAGTCATTCTGCAATTTTCCTTGGGTCTGCATGAACTGTAGTGGCTTGTGATCAGTGTGGATGATTGTCTCCTTCCCACGAATGCAATGTCTCCACTAGCGGCAAGCTTGCACAATGGAGTACATGTATTTGTCGTAAGTAGGGTACTTAAGGACAACATCTGATAGTGTATCACTATGATATGCCACGGGGTGGTCGTGCTGAGTGAGAACGACGCCCACAACATAGTCTGAAGCATCTGTCTCGATCTCAAAGGGATGTTACAGGTCTGATAATGAAAGTACTGGGGATGAGCACAAACGCTTCTTCAAGTCATCAAAGGCTTGTTGTTGAGACAGGCCCCACACAAATTTTGCCTTACCGCCACCCCTAGTTACTTGGCTGAGGGCCCATGCGATATGAGAGAATCCCAACATGAACATGCGATAAAAATTAGCGAGGCCCAACAAGCTCTGAAGTTCACCGAGTATGGTTGGGACTGGCCAGTCACGGATGACCTGGATCTTGGTTGGATCCACATGCACCCCATGCTGATCAATGATGTAGCCTAAGTAATGGACCCTGTCCATGTCGAAGGAGCATTTTTCCAAGTTTGCATATAGTTTGTGCTACCGCAAGGTGTGCAGAACCTGTTGAATATGCTGCAAGTGTTCCGCCCAGGTTTTGTTGTAGATGAGGATGTCATCCAGATACACCACTACAATAGTATTGGTGAAAGGTCGTAGGATATCGTCCATCATCCTCATAAAATTTGTTGGAGCATTTGTCAAACCAAAGGGCATGACTAGCCATTCAAAAAGACCTTCTTTTGACTTGAAGGCGGTCTTCCATACATCTGTCTGTTAAACTGAAGCATAAGAACAATCATTCATAGAGACACAAGTATTTATCCTGGTGTTAGCACTAGAAGTCACCTCCCAATTGCAGAGAAAGTAAGCCCAGTTCCCATCACTTTATATGTCACGATGAATGTTTTTAAAGAGGTCAAATGGGCGCAGACTCAAGATAATATCGTTTTAACTCAGAAAACTAGGCCATAATTGCACAGGGAAATGAGGGCCACAACTAACTTCAATCAGGAAAATGAGTTTAAATGTGAGCAGAGTGAAGACTTAATGAGAAAGGTGAACGAGACTGCTATGGGCATGAGGCCTTCCAGCAGCTCGAAGAAGAAAAGCTCAGACTCAAGATCACTCTTGAGCTTAAGCTTCAGACACCACAATATGTCCAAACGACCCAGCTGCAGCAGCAGAATGATCAAACCTCCATCATCCTTCAACCACAGCGACTCGACCGGATCTTCCATGCCCGAGCCATCTAGTGTAAGAGGGAAAAGACAACACAGCGAACTGAGTAAAACCGATCACGATGCAGCTATAATCAAACCTACATTATAACAGCATAACAATCCTCAGCTGGATCATCCATACCCGAGTGTTTCAACACAGCTGAACAGAGAGATGGAAAGAAGCTGACTTCTATTAATCTGACAATCTCAAATCAAAATACATAACCAAAGCTTCATCAAAAACTTTACAATGTGGGAGCCTCGCTCAACCATCAACCATTACAAAATATCAAAATGACTCCTATATACTCAAAAAATATTCGCCACTACCAGCAAAAGCATGCTCGAGTTTCTCGTCCAATACCATACATATGTGTCTTCTCGGTCAAAATAAGCATGCAGTCTCCTCTGCGCATGCCTTCCCCTATCAGAGGCAAGCTCTGCTCTGTCAGTCCTTTCTGGCTTTCTATTTATGCAGTGAAACGAGGTTTCAACTGTCGCCTCACTTCATTAACTGCCTTTTCTCGGGATTGAAACGCGGCTTCATGCCCAGGGGGTGGCCAAATGCTGGCTGCTCTCGAATAGAACGCTATATCAACACGCGATTGCGAGGCCGCTCAAAGGTGGTTTGGGTTCACACCGCTTTTGAGCCCGCGATCCACCACCTTTTGCCACATATTACTACTTTTGCCAAACCACGGCTTCAATTGTGGGACCGCTCAAGAAAATTATCACCCAAGCACGTCGCGTCCCCGCAATGGACTGTGGTCGTTGATCTTGTGATCTTGGGAGAGGATTTACGATCAGTGGCCCAAATTTGCCCTCTTCAGATTAATGGATCAGATCTTCCCTTTTCAAATCGACAGTCGAAGTCTGCTTCGGGACTTCGAGCTTCAGCCTTTCTCATGGCACTATATTTCGTGCAATTTTAAAATCCCGAATACCCGGGGGGGCGTTAATCTGGAATGCTCCTGGAATCTCCACCGCTGACAAAACTCAACCTATCTGTTTGTAGTTTAAGCCCGAAATGAGCTGCTTTGCATGCTGCGCTCGAACGCTTCCTGTGCAGACCACGAACTTGGACGACCTGCTACCCTTGACAACTATATGTGATAACACCTGGGAAACCCTCACGGGGAAGAAAACCCAGCAAACTTCTGTGATATATTAATCAGTCAAACAAGTACAATGAGCTGACAAGACTCTTCTTAGAAATAGCACTAAGACAATAGTTGTTATTGTTGTTAAAGAACTGTTTTGTTGCTGCTTGTTGGTTGTCCCAAATATTTCCTTAAGATTGTCTCAGAACTGCCTTTAGTTGTTGTCCAGAATAAGCCTTAGAACATAGTACAATTGTTGTCCAGAACACTCTTTATTTGTTGTTCAAATCAGCCTCAAAACAGAGTATATTTGTTGCACTAGAACAAAGTCAAGTTGTTTCTCTAGAATAGAGTTAACAGCTGCTACAGGATAGAGTAGATGGATGTCCAACAGAACAAAAATATTTTGTCTCACAACAGAGATATCGTATCTCCTAGATGTTGCCCCTCGTCGTTGCCCAGAACAAAGTAAACAGCCTTCAGAAATGAGCCTCTTAGCTACTACCCAGAATACCCTATGCTATTGCTCCCTCGGAATATATAAGCTGCTACATAATTGATGTAAAACTCATATGAAAACTGATCTAGAAATTGATGTGAAAACAGATGTGAAGACTGATGTGAAGAGAGGGTGCCTCCCTCTCTTTATATAGGATAGAGTCTAGGTTAGGTAGATTTAGGTTAGGGCCACCTCCTAGGTTAGGATAGGATAGGATTTAGGTTAGGATGGCTAGGTTAGGGCTGACCTAGACTGACTTGGAAAGGGAGCAGCTTCAGGAGGGCAGTTTAGAAAGAGGCCAGCTTGAGGAGGGTTGCTTGGAGGCCAGCTTGAGAAGAATAACTTCTACAGTTGCTCAAAATTCAACAAAATTAAGGCATATAGCCTCATAAACCTTAATCCAACTTCTTAGAAAACAAACCCTAGGACATATAGCCTCATAAACCGTAGGTGTCGTTTTCTCCTCTAGCCTCTAGCAACAAGGTTAGACACTAGGGTATAAAGCCTCTTAAGCCCTAGCACAAAACCTTAATGCTTCAACAATCGATGACAAATGAAAGTATGGAGGGGGATAAAGCTTGTTAATCCCTCTTACGGTTTGAAGTATACAAGATAACATACAACAATTAAACCTCTAAAGAGCATATACCAAGATACACACACACAAGCAATGAAACTTGAACAAAGAAGATTTGCTAAGCCAAACACATGCATGAGGAAACCCTAATTCACCATCCAAGTATCAACACAAGAGAAACATCCAACAAAATCTTCCTCCAAGTGGTGCACACTAGATCCAAGAGCAAAAAGAGAAGTAGAGCGAACTTTTCTAAAGAGTCCTCTCCCACAAATGTGAGGAGTTGTGATGATGAAAAATGAAATAAGTGCTCCCTATATTTATATAAGGTAACCAAGCACATTTGTCCATATAATTTGAGTAAAATGTCAATAATCCGTGTTATAAGTGGGGCCAACCCCTCATAATAGCCTCTATAGTGCTAAAACATGAAAATAATACATGATATGGTCACATGTGTGGTGACGTCAAGCCCTCAAGGGTGTGGATAAGGCCTCCAAAGGCCACATGTCATCATCAAGGAGTGCAAGCAAGGTGAAGACCATCATCAAGTGCCTTGTCACATCGTGTTGTGTCCAAGTGGTAGCCAACCTCGACATCTCCATCAAACCCTAGCATGACGTCATCATCAAAAAGGCCCAGTGTCATAAGTGTAAAGGATGGCGTCCAAGGTAGAGGAGGGTGTATATCATCTTTACATGCCAACCAACCATCTGTTAGTGTAACATCCTCCATCCAATGCATGATAGTCTTTGGAGTGCAGTGCCCAGGGCATGGGATTTTTTACCCATCTTTGTGTCATCATGACCATATCTAGCAAATCCAAGCCCATCGTCCAAGGTCCAAAAGATGTGAGATCCTATATCTGAGTGTACCAAGCCATCCAATGGCTCAACACTCTTCATCACACATGCCATATCCTACAATAAAGGCACAACGTCCTAGGTGAAAGCATGGGACGTCCTTCAAAGAACCATGTCAGGTGCATCCAAATCAAATCAAAGCATTGAAATCAAGTAAAGCCAATGTTCACAAGATATAAAAACCCTTAGATCATACAAAGTAAGTTGTTACTTAAGATATAAGCCACATAAACGGTTCACATCAAGTATCCCCTTCAAATTTCACATTAGCTCAAGACTTTATGTAAGTTGGCAAGTTTGAATATGGGAGGACCACCATCAGACCCTATTAGGTGTGCCAACCAAAACAGGAAATAAAAGACCCATGTAGAGGGATATGTCTTGGGTAAGCAAGAAAGAAAAGAACCCTTCAAGAGTAAGTGTGATAGTGGTATGTGTTGGGCTTACTTCATGGCTAAGTTGCACGAAACGGGGAAACGTCTGGAAGTTTCCAAAATAGGTACGACAAGAAACATGAACCTCCAAAACTGGAACATTAGGGGAAACGTCATATATATATATATATATATATATATATATATATATATATATATATATATAAGCACACATTATCTTGCAAGAAAAACATAATGACACAAAAATGACATTTTAGAAGGAAAACCATGTCTATATTAACTTCCATAGATGATCAATATCATTGATTACATTATGTTGTTAAAAGGTTATTATAATTATATTGTACAAGTCGGCTCAACAAAAATTATTATATTATTGGTATTTTACTTATAATTGTAAAAAGCCCCATTGTGGCTAGTCAGCCCTGTTTTATGGGTTAGTTAGGTCAAAAGTCATGTCTCTTCAAGAGACATTGTTGTGTATAAATAGAGGATAGGTTCCTCTCATTTGTAAACACACTCATACACTTGTCTTGTGCATCTTAGAGCGCATAAGAAGGTTCAACGCACAAGTCTTGGAGACTGGTTCTTTTGGTGTTTTGGTCTTGGTCTTTCTTGGAGAGCTATAGCGCATCATTGTACTGGTTGAAGGAATCTATATTGAGGATTTTGGTTGCTGGGTCTTCTCCCCCACGAGGGTTTCCCACGATAATCTTTGTGTTCTATTATATCTGCGATTGTCTATCTTTCAGTGATCCTACTACAGTTGCTATTGGATTAAGTAATTGTAATCGTGTAACTAGAAAATTTAAAATTCTAACATGGTATCAGAGCAGACCTGAATAGAAGCCAATTGCAGATCTAGAAGCCAATTGCAGATCATGGAAGCAGTAAAGGCCATGATCCATGATCAAGATCTTCCTATTCTGTGGGCAGAAGCAGCGAAGACGACATTGTACGTGCAGAATAAAAGTCCCCACAAGGTGCTTGAAAACAAGACACCCGAGGAAATGTTTTCAGGAGAGAAGCCAAAAGTCAGCCATTTCAGAATATTTGGTTGCCCTGTATTTGTTCACATCCCCGAGGAAAAGAGGACAAAGTTGGACTCTTCTGGACGGAAGGGCATATTTGTTGGTTATAGTGACGCATCGAAGGTCACCAAAAAGTGGACATCAGTCGAGATGTAATCTTCGATGAAAATGTAGCTTTCAGTAAATCCAAACAAATCTGTGTAGAAGAGACACATGAAGAAGAGAATGAAGTGCCTAAAGTTCCAGAAGTAGTTGAACCAAAGGAAGTCGTTCCAGAGGATCATAACATGGTAGAACCTCAGAAACCAGCCAAGATACCTTCTCGCAAGAGAAGACCAGCTTGGGCATAAGAACTTATCGGAGATGCAGAAAGAATTGGTGCCCCAGAGAAATATTTCAGGGAAAGTAAGAAATCGAAGTCGTATTCCAGCTACGTGGCATGCTTGTGTGACATAATGGATGCAGAACCTTCCAGTTATGAAGAGGTTGCAGAAAATCAAGTATAGAAAGATGCCATGGCAGAGGAATACCAATCCATTATGCAGAATGATGTATGGGATGTGGTTCCCAAACCAAAGGAAAAATTTGTGGTGAGTTCGAAATGGATCTACAAGACGAAACACACAGCTGATGGCAGTATTGAAAAATATAAGGCAAGATTTGTGGCCCGAGGTTTCTCTCAGAAGGAAGGGATTGACTATGAAGAAACTTTTGCTCCTGTAGCAAGATATACTTCGATCAGGACTATACTTTCATTGGTCGCTATGATGAAATGGAAGGTGCACCAGACGGATGTAAAGACAACCTTCTTGAATGGTGAAATAAAAGAGGAAGTTTATGTGGCGCAACCACTTGGATTCGAGACACATGACAAGTAGGCTCATGTGTGCAGATTAAAGAAGGATTTATATGGATTGAAGCAAGCACCCAGAGCATGGTATGGTAGGATTGATAATTTTCTGATGAGCTTGGGTTTTACCAAGAGCAGTGCAGATCCTAGCCTTTACTTTGAGGTTGAGAATGGTGAACCGATGATTCTACTATTGCATGTAGATGACCTGTTTCTAACAGGTGCGTAAAAGCTCATCACTGAATGTAAGAGAAAATTGGCTGCAGAATTCGAGATGAAAGAATTAAGGAACGATGCACTACTTCTTGGGACTAGAAGTTTGGCAGAGATCAGACGGGATTTTCCTAAATCAAGGAAAGTATGTTGTGGAAATCTTGAAGAGGTTCGAGATGTTGCACTGTAAGGCCATGGTTTCCCCGATGGTATCAAATCTTAAGTTGTTGCAGGATACAACTTCAGAGATTGTGGATTCTACCTTATACAGGAAGATAGTGGGTTCGTTGATGTATTTGACGAACACAAGACCAGATATATGTTTTGCTATGAACACCCTGAGTCAGCATTCGGAGCAGCCCAGACAGGTTCATTTGGTTGCAGCAAAACATGTGTTGAGGTACCTTAAGGGTACTCTAGATCATGGTCTCTGGTATAGATCTGGCCATGAGTTTGGATTGTATGGATACTCAGATTCAGATTGGGCCAGCAGTATTCCTGACCGGAAGAGCACTTCCGGAAACTGTTTCAATCTTGGCTCCAGTATGGTCTCGTGGAGCAGTAGAAAGCAGTCATGTGTGGCACTCAGTACGACTGAAGCCGAGTATGTGGAAGCATGTGCAGCGAGCAGAGAAGCAATATGGCTTCGGAAGATGTTGTTTGGGTTATTTGGTCTCGGATTGGATGCGACCTACATTTGGTGTGACAACCAGAGTTGCATGAAGTTGTCAAAGAACCCGGTGTTCCATGACAGGTCAAAGCATATCGAGATCAGATACTACTATATCCGAGATATGGTATAGAGGGGAGCAATGAGGCTCTAGTTCGTGACTACGAGGATTAGGTTGTGGATGTGTTCACCAAGCCACTGTCGAGGACGAAGTTCAAGTACTTCAGGGACAAGCTTGGTGTGGTCCCTCTTTAGAGGGAGTGACAGGTGGAACTCTTCCAACATGAAAAAGTGTTGGCACTGAGTATGGAAAGATCTTATCCAGCATGAAAAAGGGTTGGCACTGAGTCTGGTGGGTCTCATCCAGCATGAAAAAGCGTTGGCACTGAGACAAGAGTGCACATGATCAGGTACTGATGCATCGCAGGGAGTAGATGTCATGGGGACATGTTGTAGCTATTGAGAGCTACCCACAGACCTTGGTTGCATGGGATGAAGTCATGTTGCACTATGGATATCCGAGGATGTATAGATTTCCAAGTTCAGCAGTCAATGGATGTGAGCTCATGTGGTATCAGATTTGGAGTCGTGTCTGGAAAGAATCCCTTCCTAGTTAAGAGGGAGTGTTAATATTTTTGGTGTAACTACGGAAGATATTCTTGTATATTTGTTTTAGTCAAACCTTTAAAAGGTTATTATAATTATATTGTACAAGTCGGCTCAACAAAAATTATTATATTAATGGTATTTTACTTATAATTGTAAAAATCCCCATTGTGGTTGGTCGACCCTGTTTTATGGGTTAGTTAGGTCAAGAGTCATGTCTCTTCAAGAGACACTGTTGTGTATAAATAGAGGATAGGTTCCTCTCATTTGGACACACATTCACGCACTTCTCTTGTGCATCTTGGAGCACATAAGAAGGTCTAGCGCACAAGTCTTGGAGACTGGTTCTTTTGGTGTTTTGGTCTTGGTCTTTCTTGGAGAGCTATAGCGCATCATTGT
>JZKD02S2342971.1:212963-234266 GCA_000966675.3 Picea glauca
CACCAAGGTGAAACAAGAAAACAAGCATAACTTCTTGAGCTTATGATCCATTATCCAACTTCAACCAATGATCCTCATTCACATGCCTAGTATATTAAGCACAAGACCTTGTATGGAAAAAGGACTAACATACCTCATGGTGACGTTGGCTAAACATCTTTCAAACACGATGCTAACTGGATGTGATGAGCTTGGTTGATCCAAAGTAGAAGAGGCAATCTGAGGGGGGTTGTTGGGTTGCCATGGATGGACATGTTGATCATCATCATCAACGAGATCACTATCTTCATTATGGGCCATGAGACACGATCTCCTCCAGTTATCCCTAAGCAACGGAGGGGTAACAAGTCCTTTTTTCACTTTGTTCTATTTCCTCAATATCTATTGTATCAACTAAGGACTGTCTAGAGACTTTAAATATTTTTTGAGATCTTTATTTGGAGGTATGATATTGTAGGGATCAGTCGAGTGATGAAACACCTTTTTGACATGGTATTATTGATCCTTATGTACTTGGCTCTAAAGGGGAGGGAGTTCTTATTTTCCTATCATCTATATTTTTGTACTAGCACCAAGAGCACATAAAGAATGTGATTTCCATTCTTTATTAGAATAGAAATTATGATTTTTTCCGTAGAAAGAACATTTCAGTGGTTTAACAAAACAAAAAAAATCAAATCTTAATGATGTTTTTTATAAATTTTATAAAATAGTTGCTTGGTCATTAAATTCGACAATTTCTCTATTTTTTGGAAAAAAAGTCATCAAATGTCATTGAATGCTATGTTTATATGATAATAATAATGTGTGCTCTATTTTTTCTACTATTTATGATTATGCCCATGTGTGCCCATATAGTTAGACTTGTGCATGCAGTTCTCTTTTTGTCCTCTTCATGTCATTCTAAATTGTGTAACTCGATAGGTTTTAAACATGGTGCAACCAAAGCATAACAAACATCATGTGTCACAGGCAAAAGTTATAAGTGCTCCACAAATCATCATTCTAAGAATCATTGGAATGATTGACAAAAAGTTATTTTATACTTAATACTTTTCATCAATATCTTTCCAAAAATGTTTCCATAGTTCATTCAATGCTTACAATTAAAGGACCTCGGATGGGGTGTCAGGGACATGCGCCACTTTGAATGTTGAGCCTGGGGACTACGTGGCCAGGACGGAAGCAAACCACCAAGCAAGCCTATTTGAACAGATCAAGGGGGGAGTTAAGGCCTATTCGTGCGAAGCATCATTGTTAATGTTGGTCTATACTCCTGAATCCACTCACTTGTACCTCTGCTTCGCTATGGATACGACCGACCTTAAACCTCATAACTCCAACGCGAGGGATGTTTTACCTATTATGCAGCATCACGATCCTAAGTGGAATTCCCATCCAATAGACATTATAGTTATCAGTGGCATCGATGCACCAACTTGGTTTTATAGCATGACTATAAAGGAAGCCATAGCTCCTCTCCGTAGAGGCTTGGCACTGAACAATTGTGTGGCTCTCAGTCAGCTCTGGGCTTTCCTCTTCTCTCTGCTTGCACTATGTCTCAGTCTGCCACCATGTCGCCCGCCCATGGTTATAAAAGGGGTTACCATCGGAGAGGAAGATGCTCCCCAACCCCTCCACCTCCAGCAATGTTAGTCTGGAACCCTCTAGTCTGAGAGTGTTGTAGTTGGCGCAGAATTCGGCCAACAAATTCAAAGAGCGAATTCCCCCTCGTATCCATGAGGAGATTGCTAATCTGGAGGTTGTCGTCTATCAAGAGCGCGCCACCGCCCATGATTGGGAAATCGATGCAGAAATTGGTAATTGGGTTCCTGACCTGGGCAATTCTAGAGCATTGGACACAAAATACTTGAGAATTGCAGATCTTTACTGGCACATTAAGACGTTAGTGGGCAAGATTATGTTGGACAACAAAGATGAACGTGAGGAAATTTTGATGCAGTTAGTGTCGTTCGATTTAATTGCTTAAATATTTGACATTAAATTGTCAACCAAGATGTTCGTAAACTTACAGATGCTACACTATATGTGCAGAGGTCAAGGCATCGATAGTCTTCCTATCCTATGGAATGGAAATGAAACCAGGAAACACACAACTATCTTAGGACACTCGTGCGGAAAGTAAATCGCTCGTGCAGAAAGTAAATCACACCAAACCAAAGGAAAAGGAAAGGGAAGGGATAGGAGCCTAAACCTACTCACTCTCTTCACACAAAGCCACACAACTGTAAGCAAATGAAAGTAAGGCGAGAAGTACAACCACATAACTTCAAGCATTGAAAGGAAAGCAACTAAACTATTCTACATTGGGGAAAGGAAAGGAAAAGTAATTCAATCCACCCATGATCTGTAAATACTAGCAATAAACAATTTCATTAGAGAGAAATATTCAGCAATACATAGCCAATAGCCCCAATGATCAAACGATCAACAATCTCTTCATTACAGAGAGATGAATGGTCTAGCAATCCTAACTACTCTCTGCAATCTTTGGCAACCTCCCTACTACTCTACTACAGCCTCTCCCTCTCAATCTATGACTGACTCTATGACTATATCCTCTGATCTGCCCATACATTTTATACAAAGAAGCAAGGGGCGAATTGAAACCAATTTCCCCAAATCTGGACTGTCAAAGCTATGGACAGATTTACAAAATATTGTCTTGATGTATTTTTAGTGGATCTTGGTTGAAGAACAGCTCAAGATTAGATTACATTGGATTCATCTATCATAAACCGTCTAAGAATAGGCTGGAGTTGGTTCTTTTGTTGACTGGTTGCTTTGTTTGGGACACAGTTTGCCAACGGCCGCAACAAGAAAAGACCCTTTTGAAGAACTGCGCGTATCTCCCAATCCACAATCTTTTTGGAGAAACTGCTCACGAATCACCTAATTAGGGATGTTCTAGACAAAACCCATGTCGCAGATTTTCCAGATTCTTCTTCATTTCTTCGGAAATCACGCCCGAAGTTCATTACTCAATTCTGCCTGGCACAAGTTGTTCGAATTGTAAATCATGAGCTGGAGACCAATGGAATCGGCTTGGGTGTGAATTGTTAGAATTTAAGGGCAAAATATAGACTAGCTAGAACAAAGATGATTTTTACTTTTATTTGCTACTGTAGTTTTGGATCAGCATTATATTCACAAATTCTGACGTAAAACTAATAACAGAAATCATACAATAGATCTCAATATTACTTTAGTCAAACAAGGAACAGATTTACCTGATGTGTTGTTGTTATCCTCTTTTCTGTATGCTCAAAAAAAGCTTTTAAGGGATCACTGATCAAACCTTCAGGACAGATCTCATCGTGATCCTTAGGACAATTTTTCCAAGAAGAACTTTAGGGTAAAATCAGAAAACTGACCAGCATGCCAATCATCAATTACAAGAGCTAAAACAGGATACCACTATTCATCCTAGTGGCTGAAAAGAGGCCACTAACAGCCTCAATAAATTCTGTCCAAAAACAAAACTGCTACAGCAATGGTCAGAAGTAATAGCAGTTATAGGGTTGCCCTATAAACCCTATTAAGAGTTGCAAGGGAGGCAGCATACACAGGTCACCATAAAAACGATAAAGGCAGCATATAGGTGGCACCATCAATGAGACAGCAGCAGCATATAGCAAGGAGACAGGTGCAGCACACAGATCGGTAAGATCAAGGATACAGCGGTAGCATATACAGATGACAGTACCAGCAAGAAGACAACGGCAGGCTGGTAAATACCCTTAGGGGTTGGCGGCAGCAAAAGACAGGAAAGGTAAGGCCATGGTGGCTACCCCAAGCAAGAAAAATTGAACAATAGGAGGTCTGCACCACTTCAATGACCAGAACAAAGGAGTCGCAACAAAACTGACCTAAAGAGGGTCGCACCACTTCAATAACCAGAACAATAGGAGCCACAGCAAAAACTCGGACCAAGACTTGGCTAGAAAGAAAAGTGCGTGTGTATAGCTAGTGAGAAGAGAGGTCTTTCCTTTTTATAGTTTGGTAGGTAGGTTAGGGTTAGCAAAAATAGCCCTAACTTTAGGGTTAGATTAAACCCTAACAAATTAAACAATTAATATTTTAATCATAAAATATTAAATGTCAATTAGAATAGTCAATAAGTCAAGGAGAGGGGAACATTGTCAAGGCGGCTAGCAAAGAACCAAACCACATAAACATTAAGGAGGACGTAACTCAAGCAAGGGATTGCAAAGGTAATAAGACAAGGTCAGGGGAGGTTCTTATTTAATGGCAGAATGTCCACAAGGGTCTCATGATATAACTTATAAGCTTTTATCATCCCAGCATAAGAGGAAGGTCAATGATGTGATCATGTCCTTCTTAACTGCTCCTAGGTGTCTCATGGACCATCCCGGGAGAGGAGAAGATCACACATCATCTCGGCTTGGTACTTAACCAACAATTGCCTGGTCCCAAACCAGGATACCCAAAACACAATTGGGGGCCCTAGATCACAACTAGGGTCTTATCCACCGAGGTACACAACCAAGGATCAATCCAAGCACCAAGCAAGGATTCCCTGGAACACATCTAGAGGCCCTAGAACACATCTAGGGACGTATATCATCAAACTGCTTGGTCCTTGACTAAGAACCCCAGCAATACACTGGGGGCCCTCACTAGGGTCTTTTGCCATGGCTCTAACTGCTTGGTCCCAGACCAAGAACCCCAGAAGTGTATTGGGGGCCCTAGATCTCAACTAGGGTCTTTGCCATCCTCCGGGAGAATGGCTCTTGTAGCTGCATTAATTTTAACATGAATTAAGCAACGTAGATCCATGTCATCACCCCTAGGAATGAAACCTATGTTTTGGAATCTTCCTTGGAGATGCATAAATATGCCAACCTCGGAGAACTGCATAGAAGCTACAGGAACCAAGCTAGGCAAACCATCTTTAGTAAAACCAACAATAATTCTTTCTAATTCATCAAAAAATAAAGGAAAATAACGATAATTAACTACTTTATTACTTATAAGCTTATTGTGGTATATTCACGAAGAAACACATCAAAACAGATAATGAATGGGTGACGGGATAAGGTAAAATGGTTAGAAATAAGTGTTTTGAATGGTGAAAAGGATGACAATTTGACGACTCAACAGTTGGTCGAGGTGTGTCACCAACTTCAGGATATCAGAGCTCGACTCGATGCTCCAAACCAACATGAGGAAGCCCATCAGGTCGGTGACTCAAGGCCTCGGCACTAGGAACACCATGCGAGGGTCGGTGTGGCCTCTCTCCAAAATAATTCCTTGAATGATCAACATTTTGAGTCCTTTAGATAGCTTTTACTATAGCATTCTGGATGACTGTATAATGATAGTTAGACTTCCAGAACACTTCTATAGTTATGCAAATTTGTTTTATTTCAAAACCTAGCTCAAATAATATGGACAGAAAGCCTATTGCGCTGCTGTGGTCTGGTTTCCCCAGTGGCAGGCCAATAGTCTAGTGGATTTTGTATATATTTTCTTACTCTAATAAATAGAAATAGACTAGTTTGCTGACAAAAAAAAATGCTTACAATAAAAGGGTTGATGCAAGATAGAACATCACAAGTAAACATTAGAAGTTTTAGCATTTCTTATTATGTGAATAAAGCAAGAGTTACTTACTTGTTGAGCAAGCTCTCTTGTAGGTGAAAGAACAAGACAATATGGCAAAGACCTTTTCATTGTCTGTCTATTCTCCTTTCTCAATATGTGTATCAATGCTGGAACACCAAATGCTATTGTTTTCCCTGAAAAATTCAAATAATTGCCATCAAATCTGATACTATATTATAAACATATGCACATTTCATAGGTCAACAGCCGATTAAAACATTATTACAAAATTATTTATGTACCCAAAATCCAAGCACTTCAACTAGAAAAATACTTGGATAAACCTTCAAAATCTTCAAAGTACTAGAAAGATCAAGCAAACACAAAACCATGGGGTTAAGGTTGTTTAGAGTCATAGGTTGAAAGCATTATCAATTATGCCAATTCTCTTTAAATCGGGGGTAAAAGAAAATGGTGTTCAATAGATAAGAGAAAAGGCTGTGGTGAAATGATGTGAAAATAATGCCTACTTTTAGGCCCTGGGGTACTAATAGTTGTGAACTATGCCTTCTAGGTTGACCTAGTATGCCAAGTAGGTCGTCAAATGTAATTTGCACTGTCATATTAAGGTCAGCCCTATCCAAGATTCTTATGCATTATACTTTTGCACTTAAGGAAACCTAATTTTCTTACATAAATCCACTTTTTCCTATAAATGTAGACAGTCTTACGTTAACGTTAAAGATGCATAACACTAATTCCATGTTGATAGTAATTCTAGAATTCAGTTTTACTGCTTCCAGGTAGATTTTGAAGGGCTTTTGGCTTAATGAAGTCGCATATGGTAGAATTTGATGATGTTGTATGATAAATGCATGTGTCATGCCTAATCATGTGTTATATATTTAAAGAGATATTCTGGAATATTGCTCGTTGCAGTAACAAAAGGATGAGCAAAGAACCAGTTGTAAACCAAATACATATATGTTTGTCCAATTGATTTCATTATGTATGTGTGTTATGATAGCGTACTTGATGGCAGTAACACCTCTTTGTAGGCAAACTGCATAAGCCCTGATGAGACATTTAACCCTAAATAGCAAGGCCTCTTTATAGGCAAAGCACATGAGGCATAAAGATGCTGGCTTGTAGAACCCTCATCAACCCTGATAGGGATGAAAAGGTTCCCAGTGCTAAAGATTTTTTAATATCTCCCTTGCACTGTTGCATGCCTATCATGAAGAAATCCTAGTTAAGGTCAAGATTAAAAAGGGAGTCTAGCATGAATCTTAGTAAGTTTCGAATGGCCATACAAACACACACCCCTGGGGAATTCCTAATGCCTGTCAGGTATGATATCTCATACATATTCGACTCTAGTTCAGCTAATTTAGATTAAACTTCACTTATATTCTGATATGCGAATACCTTAACCAGTTCTAACTTCTCAATGATTTATTTGATTTAATGCTGGCAAGTTGTGGATTGTTCTACACAGTTGCCAACTATGCAAACACGGAAGGGACCTATGGAGTGTAACTCAGAAAAGGCATTACAAGAATTTAGTCTTCCCATACACCCACCTACCTGTTGCCAACTATGCACACACGGAAGGGACCTATGGAGAGTAACTCAGAACAGGCATTACAAGAATTTAGTCTTCCCATACACCCACCTACCTGTTGTCAACTATGCAAACACGGAAGGGACCTATGGAGAGTAACTCAGAACAGGCATTACAAGAATTTAGTCTGCCCATACACCCACCTACCTGTATCGACAAGGCCTGCCTTCTCGGGTTCGACTAACCGCAGGCCCTGAAGTAATAACATTCGCCCCATCCTTTTGGGCAAGGGGATCAAGAGAGTGCCCAGGGTCACAGAGACTGTTATGAGCAAAAACCTAAGCAGATAGACTGGATTGATGGAAAATTCATAAGCATGCGGTGCGGACATCCCAAACCACAGTGAGAACATGGGTGACTGATAAGCACGGAGTTACATTATTTGGCCCTGCACTTCGCCAGCTCAAAAAAATAACTGGATTAAAAAAGCACGGGGAAAATGCTAATAAACATATACTGAAAGAAAATAAAAGAACAGCAGATATGGGATGAAAGTAGAACCAACTTTGTCCCGCAAGAAAATAAAATTTCACAGAGATTTGAAACCTAAAACAAAAACAAACAAAAAAACAGAGGGTAAAGAGGGGTGTACCTGATCCAGTGGCCGCTATGCCAATGAAGTCTCTGCCATCGAGAAGGAAGGGCCAGGCATGTGCCTGAATGGGTGATGGTTTTTTAAAGTTTTTACAGCACTGTAACACATTCTCTGGAAGCCCGGCCTCCTCGAACGACTGCAACGTTCTGTACTTTGCATCTTCACTTCCTTTCCCAGAAACGCTCACTTCACTATCCTTACTCTGTTTCTGCTCCTTTTTCTTTTCCTTCTTATCCTTGTTTTCGATTCCATTCTCTACCCCTTTGTTTTCGATACCATTCGCAACCTCCTCTGCGTTGCTGCCACCGATGATCTCCTCTTCCTCCTTATTCTTCTTCTTCTTCTTTTTCTTCTTCTCTTTCACTTGTTGTGTGTCGACAGAGACGTGATTTTCTGGTTGCTCGGGAGAAGCCGAGGCCTCGACCTGCTGCTTCTTCTTCTTCTTGTGAGAAAGGAGTTCAGGCGCTGCTTCATCAGTAATAGGAATGGGACTTTGGCCATCGAATAGCTTCTGCTTCTTTCCCATTTTGTTGGTTCGAGTTTTGTATTTCAGCGGCGCAGCCGAGAGAATGGAAAGAATCGCTTTGCTGAGATTTATACAACTGACACCATTTTGTTGGTTCGAGTTTTGTATTTCAGCGGCGCAGCCGAGAGAATGGAAAGAATCGCTTCGCTGAGATTTATACAACTGAGACCACTTGTAAAATAATCTCTCGCCTAGATGTTCCTTGCTGTGTCCTACAGCTATGTCTAAAAATAATTACTTCACACCACAAACAAACTTTAAGGTTTAACAAATAATTTGTTTCATTAGTATACATTAAAAGAAAATTGATCCATAAAAAGACGGGATGTTATTGCCTTTACTAAGCTCTTATTCTACCCATGGAAGTGGCGTGATGTTATTGCCCTTTTCATGCTCTTATTGTACTGCCTACAGCAGTATCCATAGCAATGCGTTAGTTTTGTATCTATAGTAATGCCTTAGTTTTGACTGTTGTATTAATTTGGTTTGACTTTTAAAAATTTGTAAAGAATTTAATGTGTAACATAAGAAACTTAAAATTTTATTTTTTAATATGTAAAAAAACTTAATTTTCTTACATTTTATTCACTGATAACTTTATAGTGTTATTGCAGCCTTCATTTATTTCGAGGTTTCAATCACTTATTTAGAAGTTTCCAGCAGTGGGGTGTAGTACTCAGGCTATGGGGTGTAATACGCAGCCTTTACGTTAACTAAGGCTGCTCATACTGCCTTTGGCACAAATTCTTAGGACGCAGTATGAGCAGCCTCGCTGCCCTTGTTCTCCACGTAGAAGTGAGGTAATGTTATTTCCTTTATGAGGTAATGTTATTGCATTTACAAGTTCTAGCTTTCATATTGATTTGTTTTTAAATGGATATCTCATGCAAAGCATCTAGAATCATATGGTCATGCTCATTGGTAAGTGTGATGTGAATGTGTTGGATCGTGATTACGACAAGGTTTCACCATGAGAATGGTTTAGATTTAAATCCTAGTAGGTGTAGAGCCCTTGTGTGTGGGAGGGAAGGTATTTGATATCCTGAAGTTGGTCCTCTCTCAAATTAGTCTAAATGGGTCTTAATAGAATATTTTGTTCTTTATAATCCACTTGCAGTGACTTTGTTAAATGATATTTTGTCTATTGTGAAACGCATTTCCTTGCATGCAACAATTTTTGTTATTAAGGATAGTGTCTCTCGCATCATCCACCCAAAAAATGGAAAATGATCAAATATGAGATAAAGATAAGTATCACATTCTATTATATTTAAGTGCTTGAAATTGGATTGAATGAAGGAATGAATGTGAGAGGGACTCAACAACAACACCTTATGTGGTGTTTCCAACGAAGAGATTGATTTTGAGCACATGAATGAAAAGGTCAAGGGTTTGAGCTTCATTCCCTATTACTTTCCTCAAAGCGCATCATAGTAGTTTTTGAAAAACTAGATTGGTCTCTCGTACCATGTAATCGTAGGCAACCCTAGGGTACCCATTGCATCCAAAGAAAAATGGGAGGGTGGGCTCCTTCCAAATGTCCTACAAGTCCATTCTTTCAGGCTCTAAGATGGGTTATTTAACAAGGGTTGAGCATTCAATCCATAAACTACCTTGGATGTTCCAATGGACAACTTATCACAATAGATATTAATATTACTGTTGCAAATATGGAGAGGTTATACTTCAATACATAGTGATTTACTTATGTATGGTCTTTAACAGTTTTAAAAGCACTTCATGTCAATTATTTAAACTAGTTGAGAAATAATAAAAAACCTAGAGTACTAAAAGAAAACCTTGAAACAATGTGGATTCACAATTTACCCTAGAGAAACTAATTTTGAAAAATCCCTAATGAGAAATGAAAGATCGTGTCTTGCTCTTACTAGTCTCATAAATTACAATGCAAATATAAATAAAACTAATTTACCATGGAGAAATAGTTGCAATAGGAGTGAGACCCCTTTCTTTCAATGCAACTAGGGTTATAACCCACTCTCAACCATTAAGATTGCGATTTTGGACCCCCATCTTCTAATTAGGGTTAGGGTTTTGATTCATCTAAAATATTCTTGGAAATCCATGTATCACTAACTCCACATCTATGAGTAATGAAATTGGTATGGCCTCCACATGGTATTACAATGGATAAAGCAATGGCCAACAAGTTAAACGATTAGCATTCCCATACAAACTATGTTTTAGGTATATGATACATAGTTGGAAAGCTCTAGGTGGATCTTTAGATAAAGTTTTATCATTTATGTTGTATAACCCACTCACAATCACTTTGTTGAATGATACTTGGTCTACTGCGAAATGTGTTCATTTACATGCAACAAATTCTCATATTAGGGAAGGTATCACTCACATCATTAACCAGAAGCAACCACCAAAAAAAATGTTTGATCAAATGTGAGACAAATATAGGTATCACATTCTATTACATTTCAACACTTGAAATCATAGTGGATGAAGTAATGAATGCGAGAGGACTCAACAGCAATACCTTATGTGGTATTTTTCCAACAAATAGATTGATTTTGAGTACATGAGAAAGAAGGTCAAGGTTTTGAGCTTCATTCCTATTATTTTCCTTGACAAGAATTGTAGTAGCTTTTTGAAATGTTACACTAGTCCCCAATATCATGTAAACTTCAGCAACCCTATGTCACTTGTGGTATCCAAACAAGAAAGGGGGTGGGTTCCATCTAAATGTTTTATAAGTGCACTCTTTGGGGCTCTAAGATGGGTTCTTTCACAAGGGTTGAGCATCTAATCCGTTAAGTACCTTAGATATTTGTAACGAACCCCGTCGTTATGACAACATGCAAAGCATAACAGGTCAAAATAAATAAAATTATTTTGAACGCAAGGCAAGTAATGTCAATAATACAATCAAGCAACGCAACTCGACGACGAACACAACGCGCACAAATCACGCAACATACAAACACAACAACCTAGCATACTAGCACATCATGCAACTTAAGCAACAAACGAACATTCAATTGGGTGAAGAATAAAAATGACTACCCATCTGTCCTACCTTGCAAGGTTAGGACCTCCAGGACACATAAGCAACGCTCAAGCCCAGGTTCCCATTGATTTTGACCATTTAAGGTCTCAAGGCTGGCGATTGTTCTGAGGAACAAGGAGGTGTCTACAACCTGCCCAACACAAGCAAGACCACGCCTACTAAGCTAAAAGACAACATTAGATCAACCAAATGCAAACAACATAAAAAACCGACACATGTAACATGAACCTTCAAGGCGAGTGAGAATTAGCAATCATTCGATTCAAACATTTTGCATTGCGCACAAATAAATATTCAACAACCAATCATTCTAGTGACCCTTCAAGTCACGCAAGAGATAATTGAACAAAGACCGACTTTCATATAACCAATAATTTAATTAACTCATCTAACATCTAAAACTATCATTTGCCAATTCAATTTTTGCACGCCATAAATAAACTGAACGACGCAAGAAAGCACCCATGACAGAGCTCCTTAGTAGTGCACCCCATCACCGAAAGATCTACACCCCTGGGGCCCATTGCATGTCGCTTAAACCCATTAACCACTTCAAAATTATATCCACTCATAAAACTTTTAGTTATGGTTTCCAAGGTACCGGAGTTCAATTAATTGTAGGGGAAAGGTTTTAAGATAATTGTCGCAGCCAAGGAGGGGGGTTATAATTGAATTATTAAATTCGATGTATGTGAAATAATGATAAACAATCTAATTGGCAAACAACATAATTAAGTCAATAAAATAGTTAAACAAAACACAATTTAGTGAGAAAATATAAATAGAAGTTAATAAACAATGATTTCTTTATTTAATATAATTTTCATTCCCGAGTACTCTATGGAGAGGCAACTACAACAAACGCAGTCTAGTGAGAAAATATAAATAGAATTTAATAAACAATGATTTATCTATTTAATATATTTTTCATTCCCAAGTAGTCTAACACTATAGTAGCAATGATTTCATTAACTCGGAAGGAATGTAATGGGTGCACCATCCATCCTATGACAAATAACATTATAAATGCCAAATTATGTTAATAGTAATTCAGTTATATTAAACTAAATTCGTCTTTCGTCTATCTGTAGAGAACGCTTAAAGTATAAATATAATAAATATCACTTCGCGCAATTCTTGGTAGAACATCTAGCATGGTAAATCAATTTTCGGCAACCAGAAGGATTTAGAATTAAAAGGGGCAATTAACTACAATCGGTTCTAAGTGGAAAGTAAAACATTGGATTCCATAATTCCAGTTCTATACTGGCAACGGATTTAGAAATTAACAGAATTAGCATTCAAGACAGTCCCGAGTCACATCAAGATATTGTACCATACATTATCTTAGGGGGGATGGCGTTGGATTTCAACCCCCTGCTTGTTGAGGGCATCCTAAAAATGTGCTAGGTAAGCAACTGTCAAACAAAAGAGCCAGTCAGAAGGGAGAGGTAGAAAATGGTCTAACCGTTGAGTAAGGAGGGCAGTCGATGCAAGGGAAATTCATTGCTGACGGTCCCAAAAATGCGTAGAGGCAGTAACAACCTACGCAGAGAGCACGTGAAAATCTGAGGCAAGCTAAAGCATAGAATGCGTAGGGTGCTCTGGGCAAAATCTCAGTCTACGTGCGAACCAAAAGAAGAAGAGAAACATCTGTCTACGAGATCTAAAACTTGATAACGCCCTAAAATGGTGAAAACCAGTATCTCAGTAGGCATGTATGATATTTTTAAAATTCGAGGACAAAAACAGTCGATTGAAGTCTTCTGGTATGAACTCAAGCATCAGTGGGTAGGTAGTCGGAATCTGAAGAATAAGTGAAAAACGTTTTTTTGGTTCGTGTGTGAGTGACTGGTGAGGTAGCTAACAAGAGAGCCCCTTCTAGGTTTAATTACACAAATTCAACTAACCCAATGAAGTGTTTTGGCAACAAAATTATCTAACTAAAAACAGATGGCGCACTCAGGAGTTGACCGGTAATTGTGTGCAATCACAGGAAAAATTAAACCCAGGGAATATTTGGTTTAAAAAGAGAAGAGTAAAGATTAAGCAACCCTCCAACATGCAAGAGATCGACTTGTTGTACAACATTTACCCTCCAACACCTTCCTTTCCCTCGAGGAAACACAACTTGTCATTCAAAAGGTTACAAAATTAGTTGGCCTACAGTTCTTCACTTGAAGCATTGAAACAAAACTTCTACGGAGATCTAAAGATTGAGCATTGTCACCTTAGATTAAAAGAGAATAAAGGAATCTCTCTACGCTTATCGACTCGCCAAGAATGCATAACACTAGGGAGCAAATAAGAATGGATAAAATCTATAAAATCTAAACAAAATTTAGAGATGGGATCCATAAGGAGTTTATCATATCTAGGCATGGTTTTCGTTGGACCAATTGTTTTTTTTTCTTTTTTCTTTTTTCTTTTGATAGCATGCGTTGTACTGGAAACTTAAGCTTGTCTGAAAAACAAATTTCTACACACAGTTCATACTCAACAGTACTTAAAGAACAACAACAAATGCAATCATACCAGAATTTCAAAACAAACGCAAGGAGCCAATGCACACAATCGCATCTAATTACTAATGAACCAAGAAGGCGTAGAAATAGAAATGGAGCGGACAAGAGGTGAACATCCGAGCACGGAGAATATGCATATGCAACGACAATGAATAAAAATTAAGCAAACTTTAAATTAACCACAGCCTCTTAACCGAAGGCGCAGAATCCAAGGTAGTTGTCCCATACTTGCGCTTCGTCCAACTCCGACTTGCTAACCGTTGAGACCTCATTGGTACCTCCCAGCCAATGCTAGGGGTACTCTTCTTCCCCCTGAGCCCCCTAAGCCGCAAAGGGGCCACACACACTACCAGAGAATAAGCTAGCTCCTAGCTCGCGTCACAAGGTCGAGCTATCACTCATTATCTAAGTTAGGTATCCCAACTCCCACAAGAAAAATTCAGTCAAGATTGAAATCCGGCAGCATAACCTTACGCATATCAGACGTGATCCATACTCCTCCTCCACAATCCTTTTTATAGAATTTTCTTAGTGATTAGTTTCCCAAACCCTCATTAGATTCTTTTTATTAAATTTAATTAGGATAAACCTCCCTGGTACACATGTCACCCGATCCCTTAGTTGCACCAAAAAATCAATTTATTAATTAATTAAATTTGCCTATTTCCCTCACCCACCTAAAAGCGTTCCTAAAAACGATCCTCGATGTCCCTTTATTCCCTTACATTTCTTAAATGACTGACGCCTTTCTTAAAACCTAGTTGAGTTCACAATTAGAAGATTCTAAAGACTAGATTCCCTACTATGTTAGACATTCCCCTTTTCCTTAAGTTTCCCATTTTCTTCTAAGTTCAGATTTAGCAAGTTTAGATATAAACAACAATTTACCCTTTTAATAAATTAATCCTTCATTAAAATTTTATTTTAATTATTAATGTTTGAATTTTCTTTACCCCCTTCTTGTTACATGTCCATTTAGTTTTTTTTTTTGGTTCACATGTTCTACTTAGACCTGGGTTTTAAATTCACTAGGCTTGGCGACAGTTCTCAAGGGAAAAAATTGTTATTAAACTTTACTCATACCATCATTCATTTTAAGGCCGAACAGGTCCTAAGGAGGCATAGTTTTCTAGGTACTAGGTTTATTAACTTACCAGAGTTAAAATCGGTACGTGCCCTTCAAGACGCACTACGTGCTCCAAGGGTGCCACTCGCTTGCATTCCTATTTTATTTGCGTGATGTTCCCTTCAAGAAGCACTATGTGCTCCAAGGGCCACTCGCCTTTTCACTGATTTTGGTAGACGTCAAACCCCTAGAGTCAGTACTACGTCAGGTGACCTTGTGGGAGACTAAGGGCCTTTAAGGAATAAGTTCCCTGCCTTATTGCGCACCCCTTAGAATCATCGTGAGGGACTGTCACAGTCTGCCCTTACGACATCGTGGATCTCTTGAACTAGGTAATCGTTAACGTACAATTCAGGCCATGGCGGGAGTGCTAGAAGGTTGTGGAAGGGTTGTTGCCACACCTCTCCCTCAATATCTCTGGTTGTCCTGCGTGACCCTTTACTCCTAATGTGAGTCTAGTTAGCAAGCTATCGTCAGCCTACATCCATCAATGAAACGTGTTCGCGATAAATAATCAACATCATAATGTCTAGTCATATGTCACATATGTAATATCAAAAAAATTCAAACCATAACAACCCACTCCCTGACTCGATCCGGAGTCCAAGGAGATCCATCGATGCCATCGACATCCTCAAACGTCCAATGTCCTGCACACTCAGGAAAATCTGTCAATAGCACCTGTCGATATAAATATAACAATATAACACATCATTAGATCATCAACATCTCATGATCATAATCAAGACAGTCAATCATATAATGAACCGGATCACTTGCACGCAAGTGTCCTAAAAAACTAAGTCCAATCAGGTGTGCGCAAGAGCGAGATGTTACATACACCCCCTCTTGTTTTAAACTTCGTCCCAAAGTTTCACAGTATATAAGTGCTGAAATAAAGTGTCTAACAATATCAATATGTCTAGTTACCAAAAAAAAAATGGAAACTGTTGATGCATATCACATGCGTCCTCCCAGGTTTCTAAGTGCGAACTATAGTTGTCTCACTGGACCTTGACCTCATCTATTGTTTGACGCCGTAGATGTCGAATGCGATGGTCCAGAATGTGGATTGGCTTCGTCGTGAGCGCACCCTCATCTAATACCTGCAAGGAACCCATGTCAATCACATGTGTAGGATCACTAACATTATGTCTCAAAAGAATCATGCAAGGCTAGTCCCCAATATCATGTCCTCAAACGTCCAGAGTCCTGCACACTCAGGAAAACCACTCAATAACACCTATCGATATAAATATAACAAGATAACACATCATCAGATCCTCAACATCTCATAATCATAATCAAGACAGACAATCATATCATGAACCAGATCACTTGCACGCAAGTGTCCTAAAAAAATAAGTTCAATCAGGTGTGCGCAAGAGCAGGATGTTACAATATTTGAATGGATAGTTCATCATAATGGATCTTGATATTGTTACTACAAATACAAAGAAGTTATACTATGCTACACTATGATTTACCTATGTATGATCTTTAACTATATTAAAAACACTCCATTGTATTCTTTAAACTAACTGAGAAATAAGAACAAGTATGCGGCTATAAAAACACTCCATAGAACAACGTGGACACATAGTTTACCTGAAAGAATACACATTTTGGAAAATCTTCGATGATTAATTAAAGATCATATCTTTTTCTTATTAGTCTTGCAAAAGTACAATGCATATAGAGAGAAAACTAACTCATTTTGGAAAAACTATTGCAATAGGAACTAAACCAACTAAGGTTGTAACCGACTCTCAGTCGTTTGGATTAAGATTTTGGACCTCCTCCTTTTGATCAAGGTCAAGGTTTTGGATCCTCTAAAATATTATTGGAAAACCATGCAGTTACAACTCCATGTGTGTGAGTAACAGAAGCTAGTATGGCCTCCGCGTGGTACTATGGTGGATAAAGCAATGGCTAGTGGGCCAATATAATAACATTCTTGTACAAACGTTATATTTTAAGTATATGATAAATAGTTAGAAAGCTCTTGATGAGCTCCAAAACATGGAAAACCAACTTATCTATTTTCTCATTGTTTCAAACATTAAAATATGTCGTTTGAGGTCCAAAATAGGCTTTGAAAGTTTAGGGCTCCAAATTACATAATTCAAGATCTCCCTAAAACAGCCCCAAGACCATAACTTTAACTTTTCTACTCCATAAGACCCATATCTCAAGGACTTTGGTTTTTTTGTCCCTTTCTTTGCTCAAGTGTGTCGTGCTTGACTTACCCAAAATCTTATTATTGGGGTACTTTGAATTTTTATATTCTTAGATGCTTTGATTTCATTGTTTTTATGGAGTTTATTGTGAACTTATTGTTATATTGGATATTGGGTTGATTTTGATCTCAAAGTTTGTTCATGCATGCTTAACAAGGAACGCGAAACTAGTTGCAGACCATGAAAACAACCCACTCCACTGAATTTTGACAATGGGTCACCTTGAGATTGATTATCCTTTGATCCACGTTAGGGTCTTATTTACTATAAGTATTGAAATCTAGTCCATAATATTTATTATTATTTGCATGCTTGAATGCTTTACTCACATCAGTGTGCCTACAAAACTAAGAGATTAATGCAATACTTTGACTTGTTATTCAATTAAGGTGCTCCAAACCTCAATGATGGTTAGCAAGTCCTAGAGTTTTCGTGTTTTAATTATAACAACAATTGAATGTTGCCACAACTATGGTTTTATGTGAATGTAATTGATCTTCTAGATTTGCTTAGCATACCCTTTCACAATTGACATAGGGTTTGTTGATTGCAATATAACTTTTCTTACCTAGTGTGGATTTAGTCTCGATCGATGAGAATAGTATATCACCTAGTTAGAGTGTTGTTGTCAAGCATAAAAATTCCTCCTACGACAGGGGATTATCACCTAATCAAGGCCCCAATTAGGTCTATACTAGTTTGGTGTGGTGATATCCATCAGTATGTGGGCCCGGTTTCCACCAGGGATTGCTCCTTGAAAGGAGACTTTTGTTAAAGATTTCCTAAATCCTAAACGTAGTCCTATTTGATTATGCAAATGCAATCCTATATCTAATTAATACATACTAGATAGCTAGGAGTAGACTTGTTCGATATCAAACACAAGATCATATAATTTATCATTGAATGTAAGGAAATAGTTCTCTCATTCAATAATACATCAAGCACAAATATAGATATAGTCATCTTCTAAATAAATAGTTATTCAGAAAATTACAACAAAAGTATTGTCGTATCTGTGTATGATCAAATTGAAGAATTTGACTAAATTGTAAAAATAGTTCCACATAGATACATGAATGACAAATTTGTATAACTCATAGAAATGCAGAAAAATGCAATCTTACATTCACTTGACCATATTTCTTCAACAAGATCGAGTCCTTTAATTTATTATCAAAGATGATAGAAATATATAGTTTCAATTACAACGCTTTTAGCCTTTGGCAAGGATTCCTACTCACAAGAATTCTTGATAACAAGAACCCCTAAATTGGAAAAGAAAGAAAACGTGTATTAATTCAATCGCTTGGAAAATATTGTCTATATTTTAATATAATTTTTTCAACAATTTTAGAAAAGTTTTGTTTTGATTGGAAGACTATAGCTTTAATTTGTCTTCTTACGGATGTGAATTCAAAACTCAAACAACTTATATTTTAGATTGTCCTTTAAGGTTTTGTTGACGGGCGAAATTGACCGCTCGTCAACTGGAGGAGTGAATCCGGTCCGGGGTTGTCTAATTAATCCAAGCCGTTTGGATTAATCCACTCCGACGGGTTTAGCGGCTCCGTTGGCCGATCTAAGTCATAAAGAAAGCGAAAAAACAAAACTATAGAAAATGCAATAACTTGGTGAATAACAATCGTTGAAAACTATATATAGATCTAATATATATTTACAGTTTAACTGACTAATATTTATAAAATAACTCTACTTATTATATGTACATATACAAATGATTCTATTTCTAATATATATATAATATGTACACGATACGGATTTTAATCTAAATCCGCGAAAATCGAATATAAATTGATTTTTAAACAATAGTAAAAATATTATTTAATCTGTTTATATTCTAGAAATGGAATATCAAACTGTCTAATTGCAAACATAAATAACAAATAGTGGAAGATGTTTTAACTGCATGAAATTTCTGTATTCATTAAACTAATGAAATCAAACTAACAAACTGACCTGTTACCGCATCCAATATTTGTTCAGTGTGTAGCATCCAATCTCCCTGTCTGATGAGGTAAACCTGCAACAAATCCTACAATTGCTTCTCATAAATGTGAAGCAGTGATGATGGAATTCGAATGATAGAACATATAAGAGATATGATCACAACAATCTCTTAATTTCACAAGCAGTCACATTGAAATAAATTTTGCTATGAGAACTTGTGTATAAACGTTTAATAAAAGATAAAGATAAATCTTCTGCTGTGAGAAATTGTGTATAAACGTTCAATAAAAGATAAAGATAAATCTCTTAATTCAAGTTTGAACAAAATGATTGATGTGTGTTAAATCTGGAACATAAAACATGGATAATATATAAATTTTCAATCATACCAACTTGTAGTACACCATGACAACGAAAGCAATCATAATCTAATTACAAATTGAAATAATCACGACTTGAATAAAACCACAATACGGAAAAGCTAAAGCTGTGACAAATATTATATTTCATTCAAGTCTATAAATGAAAAATCCATAGTCTTGCCCCAGGCAGACATGATCTCATGTTTACAAAATAACATGCTTATATAGGTTCCAGGAACAAAATGTTTCATGTTGATAATATCAAATCTGTTCCAAAATTACGGGGGATGCAACCTCCCTGATTTTACTTGATATCAAAATACCAATAGCCTAATCTATTTACTAAAAAACACAAAGTTGATATGGCTAGAAGTTGTCAACAGTGCTTCATATCTCCTTGGAATCATGGGTTCCTGTTAACAAATGAAAATGGGAAAATTTTAGATATGTTTTCAATTGTCAAATGAAGCAATTCGAATTTTTCTAACTGGCTACAGAATCTTACGATTCTGTAGCTAGTTATAATTACAACTACAATCATGTTTTATTCAACAAACCAAACAAATTAATCTTTATAAGAAAGACAATCTATTCAATCAAATCATACATCCTAAATTGAGAGTGACAAAATCATGCTAAACTTTCAAAAAGATCATACCTGAAATCATGGGCTTAAAACATATCAAGCAATCTTGGAGTTTACGATAGTTGTTGTTGACTCTAAATTCTTAAAAATGACAGATCCTATAGTTTTTGGGCGTTTTTCCTTTGCTTGAGTTATGGATTGGAGTCTATTGTTCTCGTTTGTCAATGAATCCACTTGGTCTTTCAATGATTTCAGTCGAGACTGTAGAACATGCACATCCGTATAATACATGTCGATCTAGGATCGACATTCATCACACTGTGGTTGTAGAGACTGTGCATTAACAATGACAACATTAAGGATTGGAGAAGCGTCCACGCGAAAGGTAGGTTTATCACATAAGCGAATGCTGGGAAATTCAGGATTATCCTTTAGACATGGAGGCAGGTTGCTAACATAATCGTAGGGTCTGTCAGGGCAAAGTCCATATGACATTGGATCCTCTTCGGCCAATAACCTTTCAATTTTCGAATCCGAGTCTTCACTTACCTCAATTGTGTTTTTTGTGTCTGCACAGGGTTTGGATTTGTTTCGAGCACATCATGAAATCAAACGACCAGCCCTTTTATTCTTGTAATTAACATTGACGCTGGCCTTTAGCTTCTTCCCTGTGGGTTTTTTAACAATCTTAGTGCAACTCTTAGGGTGCGAACCCGGTTGATTGTCCGGTTGAGTAGCATTAGGGTAGGTTGAGGGTTCAATTTTAGGGGCAGGATCAGAAAGTAGGAGTGGTGGAGAAGAGGTTGTAGTGTTCACGAGGGTTTCAACAATAACCGATTTATCAACCTGTCCCAGCTCACTGTATCCAAAGCCATTTCGTAAAACAAAGGCATCCTAACAATCATTGTGTAATTGCAACCGATGCACACGGATAATTTTAATTAAACCATGATGGAATAAACTCGAATCAAACCTCTGCCTCCTAAACCATTTTCCCATCTTGTATAGACTTCTAAGCAGGAAGTAGGGCATATTCAATGGGAAACCAATGAAACTCATAAGCAATCGCAGGTGATATGGGAAAACCAACCCAAATATTCCTTCACACGTAATGAA
>JZKD02S2342971.1:234316-253390 GCA_000966675.3 Picea glauca
AACAGTTTTCCTTTAATAAAAAATCGAAACAAAGTGTCAATTCCAGCTGCGAGTTTTCATGCTTACAATCATGAAAACAAAAATCGAAAGGAAGATATGTAAAAAGCGACAAGTGTCGTTTAGTGATAATGGTCATGACGAGTAATGAAAATTTAGAGACCCTGTGTAGGCAGCTTATAAACAATAGAAATTGTATCAACAATGGCGACACGCTGGGAGAAGCAGTTATCTCTACCAAATGAATGAGTTCAGATTAGGATAATCAGAAAAACTTCGAATCGAAAACAACCAAAAAGTTGTTTGAACATCGTAAACAATTATAATGCATTCCAGTTTTAGATTACTGTTATTTTAAAGAGACGAAAACTGATGGCAATCTTAACAAAAGAGAGTCACTATATTAAAGTTAAAATCTTCAATACTGTTGACAGGGCCGTTGCTGCCAGTAGGCGTCCATAGCCTCAACAGGGATGTCAATTAACCCACTCTGATATCTGTATCCTGCCAAGAAGTTCCAGATCAGAACGAAGGACATTTAAGGTCAAAATAGAATCCATATCTGAGAATTTTCATATACCTAACATTGCTTCGCTGCCAACGGGCCTGTTCAGTACCCCGACGAAGTTATCTTGGCGTCATGCATGCATTTACCCGCTGCCAGCATACCTGTTCAGTATCCCGACGAGTTTACAAGCACTTCCCATAGCTCTCTGGAGGTTTATTTAGTTTTAAAGATATTTAATAGAGCGAGGTGATGCTGAAAATCCTGGTTTTGGACACATCTTAGTAAATTACAGACCGTGAAGAAATTTCTTAGCTGTCCTTCATTAAGATCTAGAAATAGTTTGTTAATAAAACCGACTTTCAAGAGCAGGGAGACATATTTGAGTTGTTCTCTTAAGGATCAGGGACAACGTAAAAAGAATTTTTATGGATGATCGTGAATACCTTCAGTTGCATATTGAAATTAAGAGATGCTTTTCAAACAACAAGTTATCTTTAACATGGCTACAAACTCAGAAAAATATCACAATTGATGTTTAAACAACTTTCAACGGTCATTTTAGAAGGGAAATTTTTATGTTCTCTTCATCTTAGGTGACCCGTGATGCAGGCATGTGTGTTTCAAAAAGAAAGACTGATAAGTATAAAGGAAAAATCAAAACAAATCAGCAAAGAAAAACAAACAACAAACAAAACAAAAAATATTTACACAGTGTACATGGGAGCGTCATCAGGCAAAGTACCTTTTTAGAGCTTGGCCATTCACCAGAAAGGTGTCTGACTGCCCTTCTAAATTCTGTAATCGGAAGGAACTGGGACCCAATTTCTCAGCAATTAAAAATGGTCCCAACCACAAGTTCTGAAACTTTGTATGCTCTCCTTTTCCCTCATGAGATTTGTCCCATTTTAGGACAAGGTCACCTACCTCAAAATTTTTGTCAGAGGCATAATTGGAATCAAACCAGTTTTTAACAATGAGTTGATATTGATCCAATTTCCGTTTTGCTTGAGCCATCACTTCTTCTAATTTTAACAAAGCGTTAATTCAACTCTCCAAAGGGGGACAATCCTCTTTCTGTACTTTCTGCGATAACTGCAGAGACGGAAGAAGGAAATGTGGTGGAAGAATCACCTCCCTGCCGTAAACGAGAAAGAAAGGTGAGTTACCCACAACAGTTTTAGGAGTTACTCTATCAACCCATATTGTGTTTAACAATGCGTTATGCCAATTTTTATGGTTTTCTAAGACCGTTCTCTTGATAATTTTGATCAAATTTTTATTAGTCGATTCTGCCAAATCGTTGCCTTGGGGGTAATAGTTGGTAGAGTACTTTAATTTAATTCCTTTTTCTAGAGCGAAATCACTCATTTCAAGAGACAAAAAATAAGAAGCATTATCAATTACCAAGCATTCAGAGATACCCAAACGAGTAATAATATTTGAATTCAAGAAGGATATTACCTGGCTGTTATTTACAGCTTTTAATGGGGCAGCCTCGGACCACCTGGTGAAGTAATCTATGGCTGTTATGATATATTTATGTTGCTGCGAGGATGGCGGATTGATTGGGCCTATAATATCTAGACCCCACTGCTGAAAAGGGGAGTCTACCGAAACTGGTTGCAAAGGGAAAGCTGGTTTCTGTATCCGTTCGGAGGTTTTTTGACAAATTACATACTTGCGACATAAAGCATGAGCGTCTTTAAAAATGGTAGGCCAGTAATAACCTGCTCTTAATACTTTATGGGCAGTGGTGTCTCCACCAAAATGCCCACCAGCTTCTCTTGCATGCAATTCCAATAAGACTTTTTCTGCTTCATCTTTCTCAAGACAGCGCATTAGTACTCCATCATAATTTTGACGAAACAAAATACCATTAATCAGTTGAAAAGAAACAGATTTTAATCTTAGTGCTCTCATTTTTGTGGGATCAAGGTGACGGGGAGTTGATCCGTGTATAAGACAAAATTTTATGTCATCGTACCAGGGACTAACAGGGTTTTGTACATAGCAGATTTGATTTTGATAATGTTGTCCTGGATTTAACATATCATTTTCCTCTTGCTGTCCTACAGTTGAATCAGTGACCAACTTGCATAAACCTTGGCCTCTTACTATTTGTGTTGGTATGTCATACTCTTGCAAGGATGTGACCCAGTTTGCCATTTTTTTCGCATAGTTCTTTCTGTACTAACAAATTTCTGACAGCCGAGTAAGGGACAATGATTTTCATCCTAGATTTCAATAGATAAGATCGGAAGTGCTTTACTGCTTTGAAAATAGCATAGGCTTGTTGATCTACTGTTGGGTATTTAAGTTCCGCCCCCTTGAAGGCTGAACTCGTAAAGGTGATTGGGACTTCATTGTTTTCAACGTTCTTTTGAGTTAGGACAACAGCGTATGAGCAGTCAGAGGAAAACATGTAGAGGGTGAAGTCTTGCAAAAAGTCGGGGCTCATTAGAGAAGGAGCATCTATTATGGTCTTTTTTATTGAATCAAAAGCCTGGCTTTCTAAAGGTCCCCAATGGTATTGTACATCCTTTTTTATTAGGCTTTGTAATGGTCTCACCATTTCTGAAAAGCTGGGGACGAATCTCCTAACAAAGTTTATCTGACCTAAAAAAGATTGCATGAACTTTTTTGACGAGGGAGGGGGCAGTTTCGAAATGACTTGAGTTCTTTTAGGGTCGATAATCATCCCTTCGCTCGATACAATGAATACAAGGAGTTTACCTTGTTCTACTACGAAGATAGATTTTTTAGGATTCAAAGAAATGTCGTACTTACGACATCGTTGTAGAACGGATCTCAAATGAGCTAGATGATCTTCTTTATTTTTCGAGAAGAAAGTGACGTCATCCAGGTAGACTATGACAGATCGATTGATTAAGCCTCGGAAAGCAATGTCCATCGCTCTCTGGAAAGTGGCACCGACGTTTATGAGTCCAAAAGGCATCTTTCTATAAGTGTAGGTGCTCCATGGAGTGCGGAAGGTGGTTTTGAGTTGATCTGGAGGGGACATCAAGACTTGGTTATACCCTGAAAAACCATCCAACAAGGATAATCTTTCAGAACCAGATACCTGTTGAAGGATCTGTTCCATGGGAGGAACAAGGTAGTTGTCTTTATCAAACGCTCGGATAAGATTTCGGAAATCAACACATAGTTGGATTTCACCACTCTTCTTTCTGACAGGGACAAGATTAGAGACTCATTGTGTGTGCCTAACTGGGAAAATTATCTTAGCGTTCAACAGTTTGTTTAATTCCTTCTTAACCGTTGGTTCGAGTTTTGGGTACATTTTCCTTAACTTTTGTTGAAAAGGTTGGGTTTGGGGTTTCATGGGGATAACGTGTTGTATGATGTTAGGATCAAAGGTTTTCAGGTCGTCGTACGTCCAGGCAAAAATATTTTTGAATTCCTTAAACAACTTAATAAATGCTACTTTTTCTTGTTGAGAACACCCCACCCCTAAATTAATGCACTGTGGGTTGTCTTTAATTCCCAAATTTACTTTTTCATTCGTCAAAGAGGAACTATTCGTTTTACAGTTCACTGATTTTCTGAACTTGTCGTGAAGATCATAAAAATTTTCTAATCTAACTACAGATTTTGGGATAGAGGTTACCATGTCTGATGAAGATTCTGGTGATCTCGGATCTGGTATTACCGTAAAGTCACGAAGATTTTCGTCATGGGTACCTTCGTCGATCACCACGCCCTGGAAAGTTTCTTCCATATGCAAAAAACTTATAATTTGTTGATCGTCATCGAAGACTCTCCAATTCGTGATGTTGTCTAGGATGGATGGTCTGAACAACAGTTTGACGGAAAATGCATTCGGAGATAAGCCTTCTGTAGGAAAAAGTTTTGAAGCGACCTTAGCTAACAAATCAGCTTTTGAATTATTTAATCTAGGAATAGAATTGATGTTAAATGCGGAAAACTTGTTCATCAAATTCCATACCTCAGTTTGATAGCTTTTAAGGTGCGGGGATAAATAGTGGATAGAATTTTTTACCTATCTAACCACGATTTCCGAATCACCAAAGAAAGTCAAATTTTGAATGTTCAGATCTAATGCTTTTCTGAGGCCTTGCAGGAGTGCCTCATATTTGACCGTGTTGTTTGTACATTCGAATTCTAACCGGCAAGCAATTAGAGTCTTGTTACCTGCTGGATCGATGAGCACGCAACCTGCACCAGCTCCTTCCTTAGATTTTGACCCATCAAAGTAAAGAGACCATATTTGATTGTCGTCGGTTGCATGTGACCAATGAGAGGAAGTTGTTGGCTGCGTATATATCAAAATTTCAGATTGTTGTTCTAGGTCAGTGATGGTGGAAGTTTTGGCCATGAAATTGCCGAAAAAGGTATCCATCCCCTATATTTCGGGTGAATCGACAGAAAGAGTGAATGGTTCATTGGGGTCACTTAAATCAGTCACCGTGAAATTCAGATAACGTTCACGATTTACCTTGATTCTGTTGGGCTTTCCATTCTCGGGCAGCCACGGGTGAGACCAATCCGTCGCAAAATAGCCATGTAATTGTTCTGACCAGTCTCTACTAAAAAACAAACCATAAACTTATGGGATATCTACAACAATAATATCAATCACTTTATGAACTTTAGGATTAGACGACAATCTTATAAGCACATTTCTTAATTCGTCTATCA
Organism: Picea glauca; assembly: GCA_000966675.3. Taxonomy (NCBI): domain Eukaryota; kingdom Viridiplantae; phylum Streptophyta; class Pinopsida; order Pinales; family Pinaceae; genus Picea; species Picea glauca. Next base: position 239,502 of record JZKD02S2342971.1, read on the forward strand.
CTTTAACACTAGTTCGATCAAGCTGGATAATTTTCAAGCTGGATGGTTGAACTTCGCCATTAATCTTTTGACAAACAAACCAAGGCATTATGTTAGATGACGCACCTGAATCTACCATACAATTATGTACATTCCTATTGAAAATTTCAAAAGTTAACAAAAATGGAGGGACATTTCTATGAGTATTAATAGCGGAAGCTTGTTGCTTTTTATTCGCAGCCTCTGAAACTGGTTTATCTACATTTGTTACAGTATTTACAGGAAGGTCTCTTTTATCGTGAGACTCGGATGTAGTTTTGGCAGAGGCCCTTCTGAGGAATTTTGGGGTTGTTTTGAACACCTTTGTTACTGTTCGGATTGTTCTTTGCAATATTCTGCAACATTTTTTGTAGAAGGAAAGGGAATTTTAATAATTCGTAAACAGAAATGTTAGCCCTAAGCTTTTTTATATCCTCAACCAAATCATAATCCAAACTTGGGTTTACTAAATTCTGTTTAGTCTCAGTTGACTTAGACTGTTTTGGAGGCAAAGTCGTAGTGATTTCGGAAGAAGGCTTATTTGTTGTCTTGCTCCTAGTATTGTAAGGATGCATTGTTTTGAAATTAGCTCGAAAAATGCTATCCGAAAAATGTCCAAAAATGTTCAGAGAGGATTCATCTTCTTCTACTGTCTCTTGTTCAGCTACTTCTTCAAGAATCTCGGGAGGAATCAAATTATCGTGTGCTTCTAGGATCGTTTGAATACCAAATTGCAGGCTTTCTAGATTTAGGCCTTCAATATTTGAATTAGGTCAGTTGGTGGGAAAAGGCTTCCTAAAAGGGGGTTTGTAAGGCCCTTTGCTCGAAGAGGCTTCTTCAGCCGACCTTTTCAAATCTATAACTTGGTTGGACAATTTCTGAACGACTTTATGTAAGTTTTCTAAATCTGAGCTTTCAGGTTGAGTTTTGTTTTGGGAAGGTCTAGGAAGGATTTTGATTTTCTTTTTGGAAGACGAACTAGTCTCTATCTCGTTGCTAGTAGTGTCTTTTAAACTGAGAATGTCTTTCTCGATCTGATTGGCCTCTTTGAAGGCTTCTAACAACGTGGCTTTCTTGGATCTCTTTACCCAAATGGCTATGTTTTGATGTAAGGCTTTCGTGCAGTATGCGATAATAAGATTCTCGGCAGGCATCGAATCTGTAGGGATCCAGTTTTTTGGTGTCAAGAACCTTTGATTAAAGTCTTTGATCTTTTCTTTGGGGTTCATTTTTAAACTAGAAAGCTCCATGACTATAACTTCATGAGACTTGTCGTCTCCGAACTTCTCAAGGAAACAGGATTCAAATTTCTCCCATGACACAATAGTGTGGGGCTGTTGGGCAAAGTACCAGGTAGAGGCATTGCCTTCAAAGGTGTAGGGAAACAATCTACAAACTACGTCTTCGTGCTCAACACTACAGAGTCTAATGGCTAACATAAACTTTTTGATGTGATCTTCAGCGATCTGTTTGGAGTCCGGGTGAAATTTAGGGAGCCATTTCTCCGGGTGCTTGGGTAAAGGATGTTGAGGCCCAGGTATGACCATTGTATCTTGGTCGAGCCAGGGTCTGGCGGGATTGTTTGGGTTGGCCATAGGTGTGGGTGGTGTCGAAGGTTGGGATGAGGAACTGCCTTCATCAAAGGATATCTCTCCAGAAGAAGAAGGAGATGAAGGAGGTGGTGATGGTGGTATACCAGATCCTCCGACTGCAGGAATGAAGATTGGATCTGTAGGGTTTAAGGTAAGGTCAGTACCTCCAAGTTGTTCTCTGATATCAAAAAAGTATAATGGTTGATTCAAAGGTCGGTTTGGTTGTCTTATACGGGCTAAGGCACTGTGCGTTCTTATGAGAGATTGACGAACAATCTCTTGTATGTCACCACCCGTAGGGTTTGGAGTTACTGGTTCAACTGTGATCCGTAGATCGTCGTTTGATGTGGTTGTTGTTTGCGGGACAATGTTGTCGTCTGAACGACTTCTAGTTACTATAGGTGAGCGGGTAGGTGGTGGAGGAGTCTTACGACCTCCTCGTGCCATTAATAGTTTCCAGGCCCTCCTTCTAGCGGCATTTGTTGATGGGCGAAATTGACCACTCGTCAACTGGGGGAGTGAATCCGGTCCGGGGTTGTCTAATTAACCCAAGCCATTTGGATTAATCCACTTCGACGGGTTTAGCGGCTCCGTTGGCCGATCTAAGTCCTAAAGAAAGTGAAAAAACCAAAACTAAAGAAAATGCAATAACTTGGTGAATAACAATCGTTGAAAACTATATATAGATCTAATATATATTTACAGTTTAACTGACTAATATTTATAAAATATTTCTACTTATTATATGTACAATATATACAAATGATTCTATTTCTAATATATATATATAATATGTACACGATACGAATTTTAATCTAAATCCGCGAAAATCGAATATAAATTGATTTTTTAAACAACAGTAAAACTATTATTTAATCTGTTTATATTCTAGAAATGGAATATCAAACTGTCTAATTGCAAACAGAAATAACAGATAGTAGAAGATGTTTTAACTGTAAGAAATTTCTGTATTCATTAAACTAATGAAATCAAACTAACAAACTGACCTGTTACCGCATCCAATATTTGTTCAGTGTGTAGCATCCAATCTCTCTGTCTGATGAGGTAAACCCGCAACAGATCCTACAATTGCTTCTCATAAATGTGAAGCAGTAATGATGAAATTTGAATGATAGAACATATAAGAGATATGATCACAGCAATCTCTTAATTTCACAAGCAGTCACATTAAAATAAATTCAGTTGTGAGAACTTGTGTATAAACATTCAATAAAAGATAAAGACAAATCTCTTAATTCAAGTTTGAACAAAATGATTGTTGTGTGTTAAATCTGGAACATAAAACATGGATAATATATAAAATTTTAATCATACCAACTTGTAGTACCCCATGATAGCGAAAGCAATCATAATCTAATTACAAATTGAAATAATCACGACTTGAATAAAACCACAGTACGGAAAAGCTAAAGCTGTGACGAATATTATATTTCATTCAAGTCTATAAATGAAAAATCCATAGTCTTGCCCCAGGCAGAGATGATCTCATGTTTACGAAATAAACAACTTATATAGGTTCCAGGAACAAAATGTTTCCTGTTGATAATATCAAATCTGTTCCAAAAATATGGGGGATGCAACCTCCCTGATTTTACTTGATATCAAAATACCAACAACCTAATCTATTTACTAAAAAACACAAAGTTGATATGGCTAGAAGTTGTCAACAGTGCTTCATATCTCCTTGGAATCATGGGTTCCTGTTAACAAATGAAAATGGAGAAATTTTAGATATGTTTTCAATTGTCAAATGAAGCAATTCGAATTTTTCTAACTGGCTACAGAATCTTACGATTCTGTAGCTAGTTATAATTACAACTACAATCATGTTTTATTCAACAAACCAAACAAATTAATCTTTATAAGAAAGGCAATCTATTCAATCAAATCATATATCCTAAATTGAGAGTGACAAAATCATGCTAAACTTTCAAAAAGATCATACCTGAAATCATGGGATTAAAACATATCAAGCAATCTTGGAGTTTACGATTGCTGTTGCTGCCTCTACATTCTTAAAAATGATAGATCCTATAGTTTTTAGGCGTTTGTCCTTTGCTTCAGTTATGGATTGGAGTCCACTGTTCTCGTTTGTCAACGAATCCACTTGGTCTTTCAATGATTTAAGCCAGGACTGTAGCATAGACACATCCGTATAATACCTGTCGATCCAGGATTGACATTCATCACATTGTGGTTGTAGAGACTGTGCATTAACAGTGACAACATTAAGAATTGGAGAAGCGTCCACGCGAAAGGTAGGTTTATCACATAATCGAATGCCGGGAAATTCAGGATTATCCTTTAGACATGGAGGCAGGTTGCTAACATAATCATAGGGTCTGTCAGGGCAAAGTCCACATGACATTGGATCCTCTTCGGACAAGAACCTTTCAATTTCTGAATCCGAGTCTTCACTTACCTCATTTGTGTTTTTTGTGTCTGCACAAGGTTTGGATTTGTTTCGAGCACATCGTGAAATCAAACGACCAACCCTTTTATTCTTGTAATTAACATCGACGCTGCCCTTTAGCTTCTTCACTGTGGGTTTTTTAATAGTCTTAGTGCAACTCTTAGGGTGCGAACCCGGTTGATTGTCCGGTTGAGTAGCATCAGGGTAGGTCGAGGGTTCAATATTAGGGGCAGGATCACAGGGCAGGAATGGTGGAGAAGAGGCTGTTGTGTTCACGAGGGTTTCAATAATAACCGGTTTATCAACCTGTCCCAACTCACTGTTGCCAAAGCCATTTCGTAAAACAAAGGCATCCCAACAATCGGTGTGTAATTACAACCGATGCACGAGGATAATTTTAATTAAACCATGATGGAATAAACTCGAATCAGACCTCTGCCTCCTAAATCGTTTTCCCATCTTGTACAGACTTCTAAGCAGGAAGTAGGGCATATTCAATGGGAAGCCAATGAAACTCATAAGCAATCGCAGGTGATACAAGAAAACCAACCCAAATCTTCCTTCACATGTAATGGATTGTTTCACAATAGCAAGTAGATCATGCCACCTAGGTTTTAAGGATGAGACAGGCATACCTCGATCGCAACTAGTAATTTTCTCTGAGGTGAACATCAAAGTCCAGGGGACCTCTTCAACTTTTGCATTCTTGAACCATTTTTGTCTGACAGCTGGTAAACCCATAGCTTGGCTTAAGAATTCTTCAGTTACCTCTAGCTGCACGTCACCTATCTTTGCTCTGCAACCGTCGAAGGTCAATGCGAACTCTTGGGCAACTCTCAGATTGAAACCCTTGAATTTTTCAATGAATAAAGGCCAACCGTTCCTTTCTAAACATCCCTGGCGTTATCATACGATAACAAGGTTTGGATGCCATTGGGCTCGATCCTTACCACTGGAGCCATGGCGAACATAAGGGAATCAACAGAGCACTCATAGGTAGGGTTTGATGAAAAACCACAGAGCCATAGCCCCGAACAAAACAATGATATGACAGTTCAAAATGGTAGGTAGAGGCATTAATCACCATGCGTGGGAACGAAATCATGAAGCCCGAGACCACACAAAAGAGTAATGGCATGCTATACTTCATATGACACCTTGGCATGGGTATGTATGAGGATGTGAACACTTGGAAAACCATAGTACGCACATTCATGGCTTGATTACAAAGGTAAGTGTATCAAATAAAATTGAATAATTAAAAGTTTTATGAATGAAAACTCTATTAATATCAATCGAAATTAATACATGAAGGTCTTTCACTTATGTAACCAAGGCACATTTAGAACCAAGGAGTTATAAACAAGGAGAACAATCATGTTCATAGCAAAAATATGACAATTCGATAATAGACCAAATGAACAGTTTTCCTTTAATAAAAAATCGAAACAAAGTGTCAATTCCAACTGCGAGTTTTCATGCTTACAGTCATGAAAACAAAAATCGAAAGGAAGATATGTAAAAAGCGACAAGTGACAAGTGTCGTTTAGTGATAATGGTCATGACGAGTAATGAAAATTTAGAGACCCTGTGTAGGCAACTTATAAACAATAGAAATTATATTATTGCTGCCAACAGGTTTCCAATTAAAATAACATTTAATGAAAATAATCAAATATATGATAGAATAGAAGTTTGGCTAGAACAATCTTATGACTATAAATGTCTAATAAAAAACAACCTTTTTCACTTTGTATATAAGCTTTGATAAAAAAGATTTCTTTGTTTTTTACTTCGAGGTTTTCTTTCCCTTTGTTTTAATCAAAATTTCCTTGTTAAGTTTAAAATGGTTTCACTCGTTACATTGGTTGTTTGACTTCACATAGCCTTTTGAAATTCAATTAGTTTAGAATAGTTTAGGACAAATACTGTACATTTTGTTTTGTTTTCTACTTTTCTATTTTTGATTGATGTTGTTTAAAATTTCTTCTCGATTCTTAGGTTTCTTTGAAAATTTGTGTTTATTTTGTTTTTAAGTTTTTATTCTTAAATATGGGGGAATTTTTCGAGGATGCACAATTGTGATCTATACTTCGTTATTATTACAAATGGGGTTGTTTTATCTGAAATCATCTACATCAAGTTTCAGATCTTTGGAAATGATTAGTGATCATGGAGGAACGCCAAGATTTATTTTAAATTATGATGGTACTCTTTAAGTAGAGGAAAACGTTTATATACATCTTTTCTTTGAATCCCACCCATCTTAGTGCATTAATAGTTTAAGGGAAACTTTTGGGGTAAAATTTTAAAAGCATCACATCTATTCTTTAAAATAAATTTATCTCTTGTACCACCCCGCTTCCTTCACCCAATTGCATATGCAATTTTTACAAATCAAATCAAAAGGGTAAAATTAATTGATACAAGGAAGTTGAAAGCACTGTAAAGTATGGGAAGTACGAGTAAACTCGTTGAGGCTATGGATGCTCACTGGAAGCAGGGTCATGCTTGTATGGTATCAAGACATCTTCGTCGGGGCTATGGACGCTCACGAGCAACGAAGCAATGTCGAGAATAAGAGATAGGTTATATAGATGTCTACTTATCATAAAACTCCACTATTGTACCTTTTATATTCAACAATATGAAGATAATATAAATTAAAGTATCCCTATTAAGGATTCATTGTTTAAAGATAGAATAGATACTAAGTACTCGAAAATTTTGGATTTATCCTATTAAATTTATCTTATGTAGAACCCACAAGGTTTTACAATGTTTGAAGAATTTTTTTTTAAAGTTATCAACTGGTTTTTAATAAACTTAAGCCTTATTATATTAATAACAAAGATAGTTGGTTCGCCTAGTCAGTCATCAATTCTTGTAGCCAGACAACAATCCCCCATTAATTTATGAGTTCTTCATAAATTAATGATGATCCACCCAAAATTTTGTTTATCTATGATTTGTAAATATTTAACTATGTTTTCACTACCTTTATATGTGGTTTGATTTGATTTTTGTTGAAAATTTTCATGAGTTTTTTGAATTTATTTGGATTATTTAAATTTGTTTTATGAGTTTCCCTTTTGAAAATGATTATTTGTTTGAATTCAATTTAACTTACGAGAAAGATTTTGCAGATTGTTTAAGCTTGAAAAGGGAAAACTATGCCTAAAAGACAATATAAACTTAATCTTACAGTGATTGAACCAATCAAGTTAGGAGGTCGAATACCCAAAAACAAAGGTAATTTAGATCTATAATTAAGCAAAACTTCATTGATACAACTTTACCCAGATGATGGATGGGAGGCTTATATCTAGATTTAGATGAGTCCTCAACAAGTTCTTTAGGTTGAGGCAGATTTCAGATGGGTTCTATCCACATCCAGATAGATTATTTAAGGTTTCACTTCAAATCCCTCCAGACAAGTTCTTTGAGGTTTCATTTTAAATCCCTCTAGATACCCAAATACCAGATAACAATTATAAGTACATTTTTCTTTTCATATTAGCAATTGATGACATGGCACTACTTACGTAGTTTTCACATGGAATATTCTTGATTGAATCATGATGATGTTGCATTGTTGATGTGGCATTGCTAACTTGTCAATCCGCGTGACTGTGTTTGTTGATGTGGCATGTTGACTGTGCAAGCCATAACATTCAGATACGAGAAGAAATGTGTGAGCATAATATTTAACATCCTAGATGCCCGAATCCCAGATGACTTCTCATTCAAAATTATATTCGGATATGGGGTCAATCTAGAGTTCACATTGTGTGGGTGATTTGGATACTCAAATGTCCAGATATTCAGATGACCTTGATATCTGGATGCCTTTTCCATAAATGGTTAACTTCAAAGCCAAATCATTTGCCATGTCACCAAGTCTAATCCATGTGTCATTCCATCTGTGTGTTGATGTATACATGATTACATAGCAGTCAAAGTCTTGGTTTCAAATATAATCAAATCCAAAATTAGATTAAGTGTTCGACAAGCTCAATGTATGCTAATCACACACAAAATACATTGAATTGGTAAAACATTATAAACTATGAAAATTCATTTCACCCAGCCAATGTGGGATAAATAGTCACGACTGCATGAATGGAAAGACGACAAACCACTTGTTAAACAACAACTCATTCCATCTGTGTTTCATATCCAATTTCTACAAGATCAAATTTAGTTCAAATACGAATTGCAAGGGATAAATCATAAGACAAATTTATGATTGATCACTTTATTTTTTATCGTGTAAATAAATTGATTTGTATTGTTATTTTAAATTTTATTTTTTTTTGACAAAATACTAATGTTGCTTATTTTATTTTTGCAAATTTATATGAAATAAGAGAACAAACCTAATGACCAGAAGTCCAAACAAAATAAGGGAGTAAAGGAAGGAGTTAGCAAATAAGAAGTTTAATATTATTAAAATTTTGCTTCACTCAATATTACAAGTCCATCATCATCTTCTACTCGTCAAGAGCTTTCTAGCAATACAAAAAAAAATTCATCCAAGTTAGGAACACAAAGTTATGGCCCTCATAATTTTTATACTATCGACGTGTTCTAGTGATGTGGTAGATGTTGTGTTAACTGGGTCAACGTGGCAAACAATGTGGCCTTCTGACTGGGTAGGTGATTGCATCTGGATCCGGGGAATGGTCTCTTGGGTTCTCTTGGGTTTGATTTTAATTTGATTTTATTATTTTATTTGTTTTTGGGAGAATCTGGACATCAGGATACTTCACTCTTAAAGCACAGGTAAAGCAAGATTCTTACCGTTTCAGGTATTCCTCTGTTTCAAGGCGTAAATCATCTTGAGGCCTCCTTTCAGCATTCTCCTGGACCATCAATGCTTTTTGATCAGCGCCGAGTCCTCTCTGTTTCTGCTACATGTCCTGCGTTTTATCCTTCTGAGACACTCTGTTAATGATAGCGATGAGTCAGCATTGCCTCTTTGCTACAGTCGGCTCGCTTCATCATACTGAGAACACTCTGCATGTATTGTAAATGGGCCAGTCAACGCCTTTATCCTGATGTTACTTCCAGTTTATTGTAAACGAATTTATCTTAATACAAATTCGAGAATAATTTTCTCTTCCTGGAAAAAAAGATACTTCACTCTTAAAGTATTTTTGTAACCAAAAACCATTTAATGTGGGCTCCACACTCTATACCTTCCATTGTTTTTCATACAAACTACAATGACAATCATATACGTTATAAACCCAAAGAATTCCTTTTCCTGGTGCATTTGGGATAATGGATTTAACTTTTATATCAACGAACAAGATTAACCCATTAACTAAATCAACAGTTGTTGATCGTTATCTTCGGTGGGTAGTGTCTTGAGTTCTATAAGGCTAAATCAAGCAAGAGAGGGCTTGTTGGAAAGCTAGAATCGTTTGGGAAGATTATTTTTGTCGTATTGATGGTGAAAATGGCTGAAAATTTGAAAGAAATTGGTGTACAATTTTGGATTTTAGTTTTTATGTTTTTCATAAAGTTTGCTAGTTTTATTTATTATTAATTTTCTTTTTGGTTTTTGTACATATATTTAAGTTACGATAAAATGGAAAGCCATGGACAGTGGACAAGAGTGAGATAATGAAGGAATGACCGGACAAATAAAAAGAGGGAAATCAACTTACAAACAAATAATGAAACATACAAGTGAAGCCACGTGGACAACACATAAGAATTTGTTATGCAACAAGAACCCCTAAATTTGGAAAAGGAAGAAACATGTAACCATACAATGGCTTAAGAAGATATTACATTTGATTTAATAACATTTTTCGGGAAAAAATATCGAAGAACGAGTAGAAAGAGGAAAGTCATCGTAACTAAAGAGAAAAAGGAAGATTAATTGTAAAAGGTTACTCTTTCTATGTGAAAGGTGGGGACTCGAAGGCTTGAAAGGCTATATTTCATTGTCTGTAGATGGAGTTTCTTTCCAAAGCTTGAAAAATCTGAAACCATGTTTTATATACTATTATCAAAATGTAATGAAGAATTGGAAGGCTTGTGATTAATGGAAAGGCATTCCCAATTGTGGTGATGACACTTTTCTCTCACTACTTTGTGGATGTTTTATGGTGTTTGATTCTAGTATATGAAACTATTTTTGTTATTTGAATTTAATCATATAATATATTTTTGTTGTTTGCATTTGGATATGGAAATGTGTGGGTTAATCTTCTACAAGTTACAAAATACATTTGGGCCATATAATTAATGAGGTTATGAATTATTTATTCTTTTGGTAATTAATTATTTAGTTTTGTATCTAATTTTTAGATTTATTTTGCTTCTAATCAGGATAGTAAATTAGACATAGCATTAGTTAGGTTTCAGTTGATTATATTAAGTTAGATTTAGTGTTAAATTGGTGATTTAATTAGATTGCCTTTAGAATCGATTTTAAAAACCATTTGGTGGCAACTAGGCCCACATACTGGTGGACATCGCCATACCAAACGAGTATAGGCCTAATTGGGGCCTTGATTGGGTGATGATCCCATGTTGTGGGAAGCAATATTTCTGCATGTGTGCTTGGCAATGAAATTCACAAAGATTGGACCTAAATTGTATAAAACACTTTGGCATGGTTTGCCTCATCATTTGATTCAATGCAAACATGTAACCTATACTATTTATTACAATGTTTGTATATCGAATATTTGATACATCGAACTTCTAAGTGTGCCATCAATGGAGTCAATGATGTTCTAACCTCTTTTTTATTTCTTCCACCCTCCTAAAAGTGCAATGTTTTTGGTTGGGTAGCAAAAGAATTCAATAGTGACAAACAAAGGTGTATTATTGGGCTCAAATAATCCAGAACATAAGCAAAGCTTTGAAGCCAACCAATCCAACCTTCTTTTGGTGTCCATCACATTGGTAATTTGAACTATTCCATGTTTGAATGACTTGTAGATGAAGTCTCGCTTGAATTGTTGCTTTGGATTTGATCATTTGTTATGCCATTGAATGTTCATGGGTTTTGGATTTGACTTTAGGGTTTTAGATTTGTTTGCATGTAGTTCTCTCAGTATAAATCAATTTATTATCAAGTGCCATAGAAGGAAGTAATCTTGAGTTCCTTGCATTCTTATTTGATGACTGTACCTAGAAATATGATTGTTTGTGTCGATTTGGTTTCAAGCTCGAGATCTTTCTCTCTCATTTTCTAATCATAAAAAAAATAGAATTATATTGTTGAGAGAGTATTTACAAATATAAAAACATTGCTCGAGTGGTTAAAGAAGAGATAAGCCAGGGAGATAACATGTTTTCCCAATATATCATGACCTTGAATATTAAAAATAGTATTTTGAAAACCACTTAGAGAAATAAAAATTGCTTACATAGCTTCTAAGAACCAAAGTTATCTCATAGAGCATCCTGTGTATGATGCAATTGTTCGATTGCAAAGACATAACATACGATAGTTAAACATACCTTTTTAAAATTGATACCAGGGAAATTTATATTATAAAAGGATACAATGAAGTTGAATAGCGAGAAGTATGTACAAACAACTACCATAATTTCTCTAGTAAATTAGGCAGACAAAATATGTCAAAAACAAAGATTTGCATACATCTGCAGTAAGAGCCTTCTAAAATTTCATGCATGTATAGATTCTTAAGAAGACATCTAGAATTCTTATTGGTTTACAAAACATAAAGACTAATAAAAAATGTGGTTGTTGTTGGCTTGTTCTTATCCAATGTTGGAGAGATGAGAATCTTGGTTACCCAGATCCATATCTTCCATCATTTTATGGATAGTGTCTTCCTCCTTGAGACCTTCTTGGATTGAATTCATTGACATCTTGTGGTTTGATGTAGTAGAGTGGGATTCTTTGTTGAGGTTACTCACCATATGCCTCAACATGTAGCATTTCTCCTCCAAAACATCAACTTGATTCTCGTGTTGAACCAGGGTATTCATGATCAATGCTTTCTAGGAGGTACATTGGTGCTCATTTTCATGGACTTTAGTGGTCACTGAAAATAGTGAAGTCCTGTTGCTATTAATGGATTCATTATTCCCACTGAGTACCTTATAAAATTACTGAGCTTTTCAATGGTCCATGGATGAGGGATGGAATCCACACAAAGAAATACCATGTTGCCAAGCCCAATCAAAAGTATTGGTTTGTCTATTAGACAAACACTGCCACTCAAGAAAATTAGCCAAAGATGGGGAAATTAGACATAGAAAGAGCATGGTTTTGTCTAACCCAATGCACCAAACACCACTCAAAACTAGTAGGAGGACTAGAATGCCAATTATCCATAGTCCACGGACACAAAAACCCATAGCTATAGAATAACAATCACCAAGAAGTAACCATAATTTTATAACAACCACGAAATGAGATGCCAAATATATTTCAAATTTGTTAGAGCAGAGAGATGACAATGCACCGAATATCCATTGAGTTATTATTTACCAACCAAAGGCTCCATTACACAAACTAGAAGTAGAGGGAAGTCATTACCAAGAAGAATTTCTAACCCATAGCAATCCTCCACCATCCAATGTTTCTCAACCCATTTGCATGATACTCCATTAACTATCCCCTAATAAAATACATAAGATGATTCAAGATGCCAACTGGAGTTAATTCTTGCATATGTGAAGCAAATGAAAAGTCCTTTCATATCTCAATCCAACACTTAAAATAATATGATGGAAGAGGTTCCATGACATGTGTTGTTTGATAATGATGTAACATGCCTCTGTAACCATTAGCATACAAGGATTTAGATATGGATTGATAAAGCACACCCCCATTTTTTTTAAGAACCCCAATGTTGAGCTTGGTCGCTTCCTCAACTAGAGAGTCAACTTATTGATTGTATTCTCTTAGAACCTGGAAGGAAGTGACCTTTTGAAATCGACAAACCCCCTTTTGGATTCGTGCTATTAGGGATGCTAACTTTCCATTAGTTGGAGCCTTCTTTGAGGTCATCAAGTTTATGATTATAATTGAGTCACCAATAGAAATTAATGTCTTTGTTATAGCTTCATTTACTGAAAGAAAACCCTGGAGAAGGGAATATGCTTCATCTTTATTATTTTTGGAATTCCCCACACCCCAAGCAAAGGTTGTTTATAGTGTTGGGTATGTGTTATATTCTTTGCATGTGTGTGTGTGGGCACGTCATATATGACAACTGCGTCTGACGATCCCTCTAGTAGCGCTCTTTGTGTCATGTGCGTCGGGCGCTTTCCTAGGGGGTTCCCAGGGGGGGGGCAGGTATGCCCCCCCTGGTTACGCACAACTTTCGGGGCAATGCCCCAATTTTTTTTTTTGGGCGGTTTTTGCTATTTTTTGCGGATTTTACTATTTTTAGTGCTTTTGTAAATTAATCCCGGATTAATGGATTAGGGTTTTGGTATCTACGAAATACCTAAAAACATTGTATATGTATATATATTGTATGGTGAATGGTGAAATTTGATATAATGAATATAAGAAAGGTTTTCCCGGTTGAGGGTTTTTGGTATAAATCTCTGTGTACTATGTGAATGAGCCATTCATTAATTTATGTTTTCATGTAAGAATCTATATGCATGGATTTACTTCGCAGGTTTAAAACTTACATGTGGTATCAGAGCTCGTTTTTGGCTTTAGAGGGACGCCTTTGTTGTTGAGGGTTTGGCTCGGTCTTGATAGATCAAGTTTATCTTAGGTCTGTGATAAACCTCGGTTTAGTGGGAGCTTTTGCAGTGGAGATTCGAGTATAGAAAGAGGAATGACGAGCTCATCTAGAATCAAGATAGAGAAGTTCAACGGTAAAAAA
>JZKD02S2342971.1:255876-267772 GCA_000966675.3 Picea glauca
GTAAGCTAAAGAAGTCACTATATGGTATGAAGCAATCACCTAGGATGTGGTACCAAAAGTTTGACACGTACATCCTTGGATTGGGATTTGTAAGAAGCAGGGTTGATCACTGTGTTTATTCCAAGCAAGTTGGTAATGACTTCATTTATGTAGTGTTTTATGTTGATGACATGTTGTTGGTAGGAAATAACATGGATGCTATCAAGGAGGTGAAATCAGAACTATCCTCCAAATTTGACACGAAAGATCTCGGTGTTGCTAACTTCATTCTGGGAATGGAGATTAAAAGAGATCATGCAAACAAGAAACTTTGGTTGAATAAGAGAAAATATGTTGAGACGATATTGCAGAGGTTTAATATGCATGGAAGTAAACTGGTCAAGGTTCCTATTCCTATAGGTGTAAAATTATCTACAGATCAGTGTCCCAAGACACAGGAAGAAGAAGAGGACATGTCCCATGTTCCGTATGCCAGTACAGTTGGCAGTTTGATGTATGCAATGGTTTGTACTAGACTGGACATTGCACATGTAGTGGGAGTTTTGAGCAGGTATATGTCAAAACCAGGGAAGGAGCATTGGACAACGGTAAAGAGGGTCTTCAGGTACCTTCGTGGCATTACCAGTTATGGATTATGCTACCAAGGAAGACTAGGATTGGACATAGTAGTGGACATACATGGTTTTGTTGATGCAGACTGGTGTGGAGATCTGGATCGCAGAAGATCTACAAGTGGGTATGTGTTTAACCTATTTGGAGGAGCAATCAGTTGGATGAGCAAAAGACAGGCTGTAGTGCCACTCTCAACTACATAAGTTGAATACATGGCAGCCACTCATGCAAGCAAGGAAGCAATATGGTTACAAAGATTGTGTTCAGGTATTGGGTTGGTACAACAAGCAGTGAGATTAGATTGTGACAGTCATAGTGCAATCTTCCTGGAAAAGAACCCAGCTTATCATTTGAATACAAATCATATTGATGTTCAGTATCACTTTGTGAGAGACATGGTTGAGGAAAAGAAGGTGTTGCTGGAAAAGGTTGGCACTTTGAAGAATGTTGCAGATTCATTGACAAAGTCTGTGAACACAGAAAAGTTCTCCTGGTGTAGAGTAACAATGGGCATTGTTGACTATATAATCCCCTGGATGCAAAGAAAACAACAAGTGGGAGAATGTTGGGTATGTGTTATATTCTTTGCATGTGTGTGTGTGGGTGCATCAGATATGACAACTGCGTCTAACGATCCCTCTAATAGCGATTTTTGTGTCGTGTGTGCCAGGCACTTTCCTAGGGGGGGCAGGTATGCCCCCCCTGGTTACGCGTAGCGTTTGGCAACAGGCGGTAGCCCGGGGCAGTGCCCCGAAATTTTTTTTTTGGGCGGTTTTTCCTATTTTTAGCAGTTTTGTAAATTAATCCCAGATTAAGGGATTAGGGTTTTGGTATCTACGAAATACCTAAAAACATTGTATATATATTGTATGGTGAATGGTGAAATTCGATATAATGAATATAAGAAAGGTTTTCCCGATTTAGGGTTTCCGATATAAATCTATGTGTACTATGTGAATGAGCCATTGATTAATTTATGTTTTCATGTAAGAATCTATATGCATTGCTTTACTTCGCAGGTTTAAAACTTACATATAGATATCCCTAGAGATTAAGAATAATCCCCCCCATTCATACTACCCCCAAGTTTCCTTTTGACACTCCATCAACGAAGAGAATGAATTTTTTCTAATGACTTTTCCATTTATGAAATTATTGCTCACTAAACCTAAGCTGCCATGATGAGTGATAAATGAGCTTACGGGAGATTGGTCTTGAATTATGAGACGCGAGCAAAAATTGCAAAATCCAAGCTCTCTCATCACAATCGAGCCATTGGAGATCTTGATTCTTACTTCCCCTTGAGTTCATGTATTATGCGAGAAGGACTTTTGCATTTGCCACTACTACTTTGGGATTGGTCAATTCTTAATGGAAGATAGCCTTGTTGCAAGCCAACTAGCCAACTAGATTTTCCTCTTGGCACGACCTCCATTTTAGGCGCGTGATAGCCCGTTGGAAAGGTCTTTTAGAGAAATACACATTCCCCCGTCAAACTCTGACTTCATCTACAATTTGACTGTGGCGAGCCGAAAAAACACTGTTTAGGCCTCCAAAATGGCCTTGGAAGTACAACAAGATGTGCTAACATGAAAACATACAAAATAAGCCAGTTGGATTAGGTGAGAGGCCACCAATATCCACATGGAATATGTGTAGGGATTCAAACAACCCTAGAAGTGTAGAACCCACAATTACAAAGAAGTACAGAAGAACGTGTTGAACTAAAAATGGACAAGAGGAGCCAGTTGGAATAGGTGGGTGGCCACCAATAGCCAATTGGATCAACCTCTTAGAAAAATAAAATATAAAGTTTAGAATTATTCAATCTCATTCTTCAAACCATGGATTTTCAACAAGGGTCAATGAGCCCTAACACATTCCATGATACTACATTCATTGGCAACCTTTAAGGATAAAATGCATCCCTTCACTTCTCTCCCTAATAAGGCATCAAAGGGATTTTGAAGAGTTCATATTTTTCATTTAGGTCATGAAATAATCATTCAAACATTTCTTTATTTCCTTTTTTTGTGTATCATCTACCCCCATTGATTGGGAAACATTGAGCTTTGGGGGTTGAGACCGAGCCCATCAATCCCCACCCCCTGCTAGGGAAAATAGATGAGTGTTGCTAGGAGGGTCTCTGGCTACCATGGATCTTGCAAGATTCTTTTGGGTCAAAGAGGGAGCAATAAACCAAAAATTAAGAAAAAAAAACATTTCTTAAAAATTTAGCAATGTAGTTTGTATTTATATGTTTTTTTAGTGTTTTTTAAATATTTTAAATATTTTAGTGTTGTTTTTTGGGGCTTATAGGTCGACGAGTATCAAAGATAATAAAAAAATAGATTGACCACATCAAATCCATACTGTACAAAAAATTCATCGAATTTCATACTGCTCCTGAATTTCCGTACAACAAAATCCAATACAATCAAATCTTGTTACTATGGTTGTTGGATATAATGAGCCTTTCCATTTTTGAGTCCATCCATTATCCTCTGCATGCAACAAGCCCTAGGATGCTTTCCCAGAGGGCTCAAAATTGAGGATGTATGGGACTCAATTTTTGCTAGTGGGGGACAATCCTTAATTCTATGGTGGGGAATTTGACCCTTGAAAAAAAGGTTGGGGAGATTGATATATTGCATTGGTTCTCTAATAACACGACCTCCCACTCAAATGTATACAAAAATTTTCAATTCTTTGGAGATGTCAACTCAAAGGAAAATTGTTTTATGAGGGAACGAGTGAAAGAAACACATTGGTTTGTAGCATATGCCATTGCCAATTGAGTCTAAGATTCCTTTCAAGTAAACCAGAATCATATAGGAGAGCTTGGGAATTTGACCCAAACCAGAAAACATAGCCTAGAGGCTTCTTTAGAGGGGCATTCTTCATGTCATTTTGAAAAAAAAACCAAAGTGTTATGACACACCCAGGGGGCATGCGATACTACTTCATGATAGGGTTATCATCCTCGAAGGATAATTGGAAAAATCCCTTAGTAGGGCTTCAAATGGAGGTATGGATTCATCCATGGCCCCCCCAAACCTCCTTGGCTTAGGCTTTGATCACAAAATAAAATTCCCCAACAATGTGCTTTTTACAAATATCACATCTTAAACAATACTCGTAATCATGAATATCAACATAACAATCATCAAAAGGGATTTTAATAGATTGTGTACCACCTTTGGGATGAGCTTCCAGAAGGCCTTGGGATGAACCATGCTAGGTATCACTATGCTCGACTTCCCCTTGTGAAATTGCCAAAATACCAACATCAAACCATTGGTCCATTTAAATATCCCCTTGCAACTTATGCCAAGCATGAAAGGCCACACCTCAGGCCCATGTAAGCCCAAATAAACCCAAAAACAATGAATGTCGCAGTAAGGATAATAACTTCACACCAAACCCTGGATCTCTTTGCAATCTAAAATCACATCATATCCTTAACGCCAATCTTAATGCAATTTCTTTTGATTTCGTTATGAATTGTCACATTTTGCTAGTTGGACTATGTAGCAGTTAAATTTTATGAATATCAAATCGAATTTTGAATTTTCAATATGATTTGGTTGTAGACGATGCAAAAATGTTTTCATGTTCATTGAAAAAATGATGGTATTATGATTTTAACTTCTATTTCAAATTTTCAAAATTTCCTTTTTTCTTAATACACTATTATCACTCCCAACTTATAATTTTTTACAAATTTGGGTAAAAAGCTTCTAGCCTACCAAACACCCATATCTACAATCTAGGCATTCCCACCTTCTCAAAACTTGTGGAACACACATGTTAATCTATAGTCACATGTATCCCTTAATTAAGTTACATAACGTAACCCATACAAGGTCATGGTCATAACAACTTCAAGGGTCAAAACCTCAGGACATGTTTATTCAAGAACATCATTGCATCAAGATTAAGGTGTTTGTAATGTTTTGGAAAAGATCCATGTCTCTAAGCTACTTATCAAAATTTTAATGGGCTGAATATATTTTAGTCACTTCATAATTATTTAAAATCACAATTATTTAAAAAAACCATAGCACTTGAATTATGCACAAATTGATTCATAGAGAAGCATTTTCTTGAATAAGAATCATTATAAAAAAAATCATAAATTTGGGATTGTTTATTATTCAATCTCGACACGATTTTTTTTATTTTTTTTAACAAAAAAGTATCTCAAAATTATAGTAGGTATAATTTTTTTTAACAAAACTATATCGATACTGCACTATACAGAGAAGGATCAGCCACAAGAATAAGGGACTGTGCTGAATACAGAGGGGACTATAGCGTTGTTCTCACTAGGAGATAAAATCCCACAACTGAAATTAACTTGCTAGATTCCCTAGCTTGAGATTGATGCTTTCCACATTATCATCTGATAACACACTAGGCATCCCCAATAGCTTAAATCTCGAAGATATTAAGATGAGTTTGGATGCTTTCTTGCCCATTATCCTAGTGATAGACAATTAGTCTACCTTTGGGTTCCTTCAGTGCTCGTTTTGATAGTTGATCTGCCTCTTTATTGTGCTCCCTGTAAATGTGTTGGAAACTAATATCTTCGAATTTGCTTACCAGGTCCTTTGTTTTTAATTTCCAGCCTTCGATATTCACCGCTTGGAGATTACCCTTTTGATTTATCCAGTCAATAATTACTTTCGAATCCCCCAAAATTTGCATTTTTTTAATCGCCCATTGAGGTGCCAAGGTAAGAGTTGCCCACAATCCCATGAGCTCAACTTTAGTGTTGGTACCCGCTTTGCAATTCATGTACCATTTGGTAACCCTTGAAGCGTTGGTCTTGAAAATGCCACCTGCTGCACAACACTCCCCAGAAGAGAGGGTCACTCCATCAAAACAAGCCATAGTAGCGCCCTTGATATGGATAAATTCACACACTCTTCTCAGGGTATTTTTAGTAACTGCAGGCTTCCAGGAAAAGGAGACATAAATTATTTTCACCACCAAGAGTTGAGAATGAGTGTGTTCCTAAAAAATTACCTTATTCCTTTCCAACCAAATGTTCCAGCATACAATGGCTGCCAGGCTTACAGGAGCATCTTTTTTCAATGACCACTCATTAAAACAATCAGTAACCAAAGTGCCCACCCACTAAGTTTTTAAATTATAGAGTGAATACAAATGTTTCCACACTGCCTTCGTGAATGGGCAGTTTATTAAAAGGTGATTGACATGTTCTAAGTTACAGTTGCATAACTTACACACACCCGGGCCTTCCCAACCCTTCTTTGCAACGCATCCCAAGTTAGGATTTTGTCAAAAGCTGCCAGCCACACAATTTTTTTTATTTTCAGTTGCACAGGCCATTTCCACAACTGTTTATTCCAGGACTGTTCACACTGGAAATTTGAATGGATGGTCAGAGCTTGATAGAGATTTTGAGTGGAAATAACGCCAGATCTGTCCCCCCCAACCCACACCAATGAATGCGTCCCTACTCTGAGCGAAATACCTGAACTCCTTGACACAATTACAAAACTGTTCCATTCAGTTGCATTCTGACCGAACAAACCCAAATACTCTCTAGTTCTCCACCGGTCATGGATGAGAGAGCCAATATCGATTTCTTTGGCCTGGCCCAAGACTGTAGTATGCTTACTGAACAATTGGGCTCACAATACGGTTGAGAGAATCGAGCTATTCTCCAGACCAGCTATTAAATCCCTGCCCAAATACACCGAATTCCTCGAGATCGGGTTACACCGAAGCCAATGTAAAATAAAGAAAAGGCTCTTTGTCATACCGCTCCAGAAGCTAGACATTTTCTATTGATTGTGGGCTGCTTTACGTAGCCGATCTACCACCGAGAGGTCCCCCAAGTATTTGTCCACTAGAATTTTGTGCCAGATGCTATCAGCCATGAGCACCCTCCAAAATGAGTTTGCCAGTAAAGCAGTGTTAAACGTTGCGAGGTTCCTGAGCCCCCATCCCCCACAATGTTTTGGTCCTTCCAGGAGATCCCATCTACATAGATGGAAGTGATGCGATGCCTTCTGACCACTCCACAGGAATTCAAACATTTACTGCTGGATCCGATTTAAAACAATTTCCAGAATCATCTACATCGACATCCAGAAGACGGATTGGCTCTCCAATACAGTTTTGACCAAGATTAATCTGCCTTTGATCGATAACCATTGATCGCACCAGAGGCCTATTTTGTTTTCTATCTTTTCCACCAACCAGCCCCAATCTTAAGCTTTTGTAGCTTCAAGCTTTAGATGGTAGCCTAAATACTTGAAACCAGATTTTAAATCAAAAAAGGTAAAAGGTAAGATAGCTTTCATTTGAGTTAACTCTTGGTCTTAAAGTCCCCATAAGTGGACTGTTGTTTTTGAGGAATTTATGCAGATACCCGAAACTCCACAAAAGGTTTGAAGAATACCAAAAATCAGTCTCCATTCCAAAGGATATGCCTTGGACATAACAAGAACATCATCAACAAACATTAGATGAATAATTTTGAAATGCTTAGTTACCTTAATCCCAGAAATATTATGAGCATCGCTGCCCCTAGAAAACATCAGACTAAGTCCTTCCATAATCAATAAGAACAGATATGGGGAGAGTGGGCATCCCTGACGAAGCCCCCTCTAGCTTTTAAAGTAGTTAGTGCCTCTCCGTTGATTAAAACAACAAAGCCGGCACTAGTTACACAACACATTATCCAATCTGTAAGCTTCACCTCGAAGCCTACTGTGAGTAAAATCAACCTTAAATACTCCCAATCTACGCTGTCATAAGCTTTTTTAAGATCTAATTTCAAGATCAAAGATTTGATTTTCTTATTTTTTATGCTATGGATAGTTTCATGGGCCAAGCCGATGGCATCTTGAATCCTTCTTCCTTTTTGAAACCCCAGTTGTTCGGACGATAGACAATTTGACAGAATCGACTTTATACGATTTGCAAGGATTTTTGAGATCAACTTATAAATGAGTTTGCATAAGGAAATTGGTCTAAAGTCATCAAAGTATCTCGACTTACTAACCTTCAGAATAAGGGCTAGAAAGGTCGAGTTAAGACCTCCATTTAGTTGTCCTTTTTTCCTCGAGTCTTCCACCATCTCGAGAAGATCCTCGCCCACAAGATCAAAGAAAAAGATAAAGAACTTTGTTGTCCATCCATTAGGCCTAGGGCTTCTTTCTTTTTTTAAATTTTCTAGAGCAGATTTTACTTCCTCAAGTGTAACAGGTTTAAAGAGTATTTTTGCTTCGTCCTTAGACACCATCCTGGGATAAAGGTTGGAAAGCTTAACTAGCTCCGTAACATTGGAATTCTCTTTTGCATTGATTTTTTTTTAAAATAACAAACAACCTCCTCTTTAATAGCCAGCCGCCCACTTAAAATTTCTCCATTACCCAAGATTAGTTCCCACACATGCTTTCGGTTCCTGTTATAGCTGGCCATGTTGTGAAAGAATTTTGTATTAGCCTCACCACTTTTTATCCAAGTAATCCTACTATGGATTCTCCAAGCCTCCTCCTCTCCACTAAGAAATTTGTTTCTATTTGTTTCCATCTCATAGAGAGACCTTTCATCCTCCAACAATAAGGGACCCTTAACAGATTTAAATAGAAGCTGCTCAATATCCAATTCCCAATTTTCCAATTGAAAATTTTCACGAATCTTTACCTCTTTAATCCATCCTTTAGTTTGAAGCTTGAGTTCTTTTAGCTTCCAAACGAGCCGTTGCTGCTGGTCACCCTCCACCAAGAAACGGGGGTCCTTCCATAATCAGTGCACTAGATTAATGAATTCAGAATTCTGCAGCCATTGCGAATTGAACTTAAAAGGAAAAGATTCATATAAGGGAGACTTCTCCAATTGAATAAGAATAGGGGCATGATCGGAGATAAAGGGGTATTCCACCCAAGATCTTGACATGCCCAAGGTGGATAGGGAGCCTTCATAAACTAAACATCTATCCATCCTTCTAGTAACAACAGAAAGACTGACACAACCATTACGCCAGGTTGGGACTAACTTGGTCGGCTTGACGTCAACCAGTTTCAAGGATGTTTATAAATCCCTGAAAAAAAACTCATTTGGATCAGGAACAAATGACCCACCCCAGTTTTCATTCGAGGACAAGATGAAGTTCAAGTCACCTGCAAGATTAGTGATGCCATTATCATATCATAGTATTGATTGGGGCATTAAATAGGGAATTTATTTTTCGATGAGAAATTTTAGGCCGATTGTCAAAAACCAATCAACTATTGGGGCACCAATCCGACAATTTAATCCATTTGTGGATTAGACAAATTTCTCCATCCACCGAAGTCAACTCTCTTGGCAACTGTGGATGACAAGTGAGGCTTATTGTTTTCTAAGGTCCCTTCAACATGTTTGAGGCGATTCTTGACAGTTCGTATGGCTTAATCTTGTAGGGATTTACTTTTGTTTGTGCCCAGTCAATGGTGCTTAATGGATCTTATAACCAATCGAGACGATTTTCTTTCAAGACGTACACAAAAAAATTATCTGGGTGATTCATATCTCAAAGGCAACTGTTTAAGGATGACCTTCTATAGCCAATCAACACCATTTTGGGCTTAATGGTTAAGAACATGTGTTTCCGTTTCGAAGATCACTAGTTTGAATCGAGAGGAGGTCTCACTCTAGACCAATTCAACTAACGTCTCACTCTAGACCAATTCAACTAACCTTCTAAACTAATATTTATACTCTTTGAAATAATAATAATAATTTATTATTTCTTTTTTCTTTTCAATTAAAAATTAAAAAAATATTAAACATTTTAATTTATTTTCTAAAATATATAATTAAAACTTTTCAACTTAACGAAAAATATCCTTAAAAAGACCACCACTTAGAACAATCTCTATTTTTAACTTTCCTCTAAAACTTTTTGAATTTATATTAATTAATTATATGTATAAAACATAAGAAAAAACCGGATGAAACCACTGCTTCTACTTTTAGCTTTCCTCTTCTAAAACATTTTGACTTTAAATTATTTAATTATATATAAAACATTCGGACTTTATGTTAATTGATTTTTAACAATGGTTAATAGAAATAAACGACTTGATTGTAGACTTAATTCGATTTTAACACCCTCCACCCCAAAAAGCAAGGCAATGAAAATATATCATAAAAGCCGGTTCATGGAAATTATTTTGAAATTATAAAAAAATTAAATAATGCCACGTTATTGCATTATCAAATGTGCTGTTATTGAAAATTAATGTGGAAAACAATAAATAATAATACGGACGTCTAATGCCGACACGTTAGGTACATGCCTGTGGCTGACATGTCAATGTAGAGTTAAAGCACTCCATCTGGGAGGACATATTATTCCCAATTGTAACCTTTGGAGATCGGGGACGAGGGGGGCTCTGGAGGGGAAGCAAATCCAGCGAACTGCGAACCACACAGTACGACGTAGATCGAAAGCGTTCTGATAAACCTATTTTCGCTTCGAGCCATAGAAAAATGCAAGCTGCGGGGTTTAATTTGACCCTAAAATCTTCAAGAATGGTCCGGTACAAAATTTGACACTAAAATCTTCAAGAATGGCCCGGTACAAAGTTTTAAACTGGAAAATTTGAGATGACCATTTCGAATTCTTAAAAGCTGTGTCCAAAGACGCGAAATTTGTAGCGGCCGAGAGCTAATCTGGTGAGAATTTAGCATAAAAGTGGCCCAGACTGATAAATTTGAATTTGTATTGTGGAAGGTCGAGTTTGGTCGAACAAGCTCGAAAACTGGTTGAAGATCTTGTAATGGTTTTCGAAGATCTCTGTAATGGTAAAAAAATATAGCATTTGTGAAATCTGACATATTTATTTAAATAGTTTATTTAAATAGTTTGTTGTTTATGAGTGTGGAGGTGTGTTATGATTGCGTTGTTTCGGAATACAGTGGAAAATGCGATAATAGTTTGTGTTTTTGAAGAAGCTTAGGGTTCTGTCAATCTAGACGTCTAAAGGGTTGGGATAAAGAAGAAAGCTATAAATATATCTTAAACTCTCGTTCTGCATATCTTAAGTGTTCCTGCTTCATATCTTAGATCGCTAGAAGAGCATCGCTGGAGGCTGGCCCCACAAACAAAGGTCCCTGGATTTGCTCGGTGATGGGGTGGGAACAATGAATTTCGATCAGAGAGGCCACTTTGAAAACCCTAATCGATATACCGCGTAGATGGTAGCACTCCAGGGTAATGGATCCGCTGAAGTTGTGTTTTTTAATGTTTTAATTTACATCTTTTGGCCGCTAAGCAGTCACAGATTTAGGGGCATCTCTACAGTCGGGAACATATTTGTCCCAAATTATGCCTTTAAAAATACTAGTGTGCTTGAGAAAGGGGTAATACAAATTTGAAATGTCCCAAAGTTATTAATTTTTACCGCAAATTGGGGAAACTACGGCCTTGAATGCCAGGTCTATTCTCTCAGAGCTTTGGAGTGGAATCCCACTCGCACTGGCCTCATTAGTGGTGGTGAAGAGTGGTCTCATTAATGCACTCGGCCAAAGGGTCTGGCTCTCACAAAAACTGTAGTAATACTATTTTCTTCCCCAGTAATACTATGTTCTTCTTCTATTCAGAGATTAGATCAGAGATATATGTATTTGAAAGGATACCTGAATCCTAGCACCCCAACGACTTAGTAATCTTCGGGTGAAAAGAATGTCATGCCTGCAAATGTGTATATAGTAGGGAGGATGAGCTTGTATCGGCCTATTCAGCTTGTTTTGCTCTTGAAAGTTGGATGTATGTAGATAATCATTTCCCTAGATTGAAAATGGCCCTGTTTTGAAATGGTGAATGAATTTCTCTCTGCTTTCAAACATTCTTATTCCAGGGTAATTCTTGCCTTTCTATTGTGCCGAGTAGAACTATGAATCCAATAAATGGGCATATTGGGACAGTCACTGAACTGTACCGTAGAACTATTGAATTGCGTTTACGGTACCGAGTGAAAATATTTAGTTTTTGATTAGCCTGTGTCTATGCAGGCCTGGCTTCGTGTTCTGTAGATTTTAAAGTCCCATGGACAGTTGACTGTGTGAAGAGAATGGTCGTTGGACTATGATTTGGAAAGACCGTAATTTTCATATCGCGGAGGTTGAGGCCTGTAACCCTACATGTCGTCCCAAATGGAAAACACGTGGGCGTCAGATCTCTGGCCACTGGACTGCCCGATGGCCGCCAAGTGGCAACCTTGTGGGGTCGGATCTCTGGCCGTCAAGTGGCAACGTC
>JZKD02S2342971.1:267782-281288 GCA_000966675.3 Picea glauca
TCCCTGTGATTCTAGAGTGTGAGTCTATTCCGTGTTGCCAAATTGAGAAAACAGAAGTGTCTCGTCCCTGCTAAGCCTGGTTATACTGTTGCACCAACCTGGAGCTGCCCTGGGGTGTTCGTGTTTGGATTCCTGTGGATTGTGGTGGAAGTGTAGTGTTTGATCCTGTGTGGCTTGTTGGCCAGTTTGTACAACACTCTCTCTAGGTGAGAGAGGGGGTTGAATATTGGAAGAACAAGTTGTTGGACCTGTGAGCGACTCCCTCCAGGTGAGAGAGTGCGCAGAGGAAGGAGAGAACTCCTTGGAGGAACCTTGTAGCTGCCATAGAGCTCGGAGACTTCCGATCCGACCTATTCCTGTAACCCAAGGCAAGGGATATTAGCAGCCGAAGGACTGTCCAGGTGACAGAGAAGGTGTATACTCCTGGGGTGGAACATGCATGTGGGGAATGAGGGTCTGTGGGCAGTGAGCGTGGGAGGTTCCTTGGAGAGAATCCCTTCCTTATGGTTGTGTGTTGTTTTCCCTATAACCTCAGCATAGCCTAGGATTCCTTGTCTTGGGGTGGAGCTTAGTCCCAGTTCGGGGGTGACCCACTGCTGAGCTGATGAGCAGTGTGGTCTAAGGATGGGAGGTTCGTGGGAGGCCTGCACTTGGTTGGTGGATTCTACCACTGTTAAAAGATAAGTATCTGATTATGTTTTAATCATGTTTTGCATGATTCTACTGCTTGTGTTATCATGATTTCCGCTGTGTATATGAATTAGTAGGAAATGCTATTGATTGTTAATTATGGAAGTAACTCATATGAATACTCTGTGTAGAATGTGTTTTTTTGTTTAAATGCATGGGATTTATAATACCTGTATGAGTTATGTACAAAGTGGTGTTATAATCTTCTTTTAATAGCGTTTAAACCTTGGTAGACAGAAAAGGGGCGCTACACAAATGTATGATGGTTTTGCAGGTTTCGAAAGTCTGATGGCTTGCACCTGATGGTGAGAGCCTTGATACAATTGCTTAGTCCACATAAACTAGATTGAATTCTGATGGCTCGGTCCTAATAGAGAGTGGGTCCACATAAAATGGATGCATAGAGAAAGTCTCCATGGATGCCATGTGGATGTGATGATATCACCTATGAGTAATGCCTAAGAATTTCTAGAGGGCATAACTTTATTTCCAAAACTTAGAAATGAGCATAAAAACAGTGGTTGGAAATATCTTGAAGAGCATAATTAATCTATGATCTCCCAATAAGAATTAGAGTGATGGTTAAGAAGATAAATTTTCTACATGCCACCAACCCAATGATGTTTAGGGTATTGGGTGTGTTAAATAGTGGTATCAGAGTTGCAGTTCAAACACTAGACTTGAATGGGATAGAGATTGACCACAAAGATGTATATGCCAAAGGCTATGGCGAGGCTATTGAAATTTTTTTGCATTAAAATGTTACATATTGGCTGCACAAACTTCTTGAAAAGAAGGATTGCAGATTCATTTAAGAATTTTACGGCAGAAAAATTGTCTTTTATCTTGCGTAAACTAGAATGATTCCTACGGGTAAATTTAATTATGTTAATGATCACTAACAAAACATTTTGAGTGTGAATGAAAACAGGAAAAAAGTTTTGATTTTGGCATTGTTGTAGGTCCATGAGAACCTTATAAAGGCCCAAGGATTGTGTGCTTTTCAATTATATGATTAGCTAATAGTGGCTTGTTGTTTCAACATTTATAAGACATAGTGAAGTGATGAAAGTGATAGTAGTAGACTAGTACAGTGCAATATGGAATAGACCTCACATATCAGAGATGAGGAATCAGATGAGAGTAGGGCCATAGAGACTCCTCCATACTTGGCAAAGATAGTGAGAAGTGTGAAGGCTGAGCTTCAGAGTTACAGGGATGATAATGAGAAGCTCATTAAATTTCAAGAGAAATAAACATAACTAATTGCAATATTAATACAAATCCTGACTGAAACACATAAGCATTTGCAACAAGGTCCATCTACTACAAAAGTAGGGAGATATTTCTTTGGGAGACTACAAATTCCATTATAAATCCAAAATTATGGGCTAACATTCAATGATACACAGAAAGGTCCCACAAAGAAAAGGCACAAAGGTGCCAAGAAGGACCCAACTGGTAAGGACTTTCAACATATTCATCTAGTGAGAGGACCACTACTACCGAAAAAATATCCATCAATGAGATGAATTCAAGTATTTATAGGAAAAAGAGGAAGAAACATCCAAAATTTCCCTAATTGAAGAATTCAGGAAGGAAAAAACACCCACCTTTGATGGAGAAGTCAAGAAGGGTGAAGAAGCAGAGGCATGGCTACTAGGATTGAAGAAGTATTTCTGAGTACACAATTACTCAAGAAAAACGAAATCAAGAGTGGCTAGCTTTAATTTAAATGGAGGAGCTTCCATCGGGTGGGAAGACCTTAAGAATGTAAAAGGGATCAATGAAAAGGATATGACCTAGAAGTAATTTGAGAAATATTTCAGGAAGGCATATCTATCATAGAGCTATTATGATGGAGAGTTCCATGAACACAAGTTGGGTAAGCTCACCATGGAGGAATATGCCAAAAGGTTCATAGAATTTTTTAGGTATGTCCCATACATCAAATATGAGAAGGTAAGCATACAACACTTTCTTAATGGATTGCCACAATCCTTTCGATACATAATTGAATTTGATGAACTCAAGAAAATTGATGACACCATTTGAAAGGCTAAGTATTGCTATTAGTAATCAAAGTGTAGGCAAGAGCCTCGTAAGGTTTTGAAAATGAAGGATAAGAATGGATTTAGGAAGAGGGTATTTAAGTCATCCAGGTATAAGCATCCGAGGAAAAGTTCCCAATCTAGTTACCCCACTAAAAACATGCATCAACAAAATTGTCTTACTCAAAGTGGGAATAAGCTAGCAGAACCCACAAAGGAAAGAGTAGAAGAATAAAAGAAAGGACCACTAAAATGTTGGGGTTGTGGAGAAGCACGCTTGTTAAGAGACTTCCCTCATAGGCAGAATGATAATAGAATAATTTACAATGTTCGAGAGGCTACTACTTTTGATGATGGGGCCAAAAGTGTACCTCAAATATATGCAGCTGTCAAAAATCGACAAGCAGACCACCAAGGTTCAATGGTTGAGATAGAAGGTATACTTTCCAACCGCTCTATTTCAATTTTGAATGGCCATGGTTCTAACTTTAGTTATACTACACCCCAATTTTTTGAGGCAAGTATTTTACAGAAAYGAAAGCATGAAAATACATGTTTGGTTCCGCTAGCTACAAGAACCAAGAGGAAAGTGACYGAGGTAATAGAAGCATGCCAATTTGAGATGGATGGATTGCACACTCAAGCAATATTAAATATACTACCACTGGGGTCATATGACATGTTGATCAGTATGGAGTGGTTGGYTGTGCATAAAGCTAAAATGAATTGTTTCCACAAGACCTTGAAATGTGAAAAYGATGAAGTAAATAAAAGGATCCTACAAGGCATCCATAAACCTATGTTGATAAGGAAAATTTCAGCATTACAGCTAAAAAATACATTGCACAAAAGGATGTCCATTATATGCTATAYATGTGATAMATTCAATAGAGGAGGATCAATTGAGGATTGAAGACCATCAATTGCTACATGAATATAAAGATCTATTCCCCGAGGGAATACATGACTACCTCCCAAGAGGGATATTGAATTTTCCATAGAGCTTATGCCAGGAGTAGTGCATATTTATAGAGTACCTTACAGAATGAGCACACCTGAATTGGTGGAGTTAAAACTCCATTTGAAGGAATTGTTATACAAGGGATATATCACACCCAGTTTGTTCCCATGAGGACCACAATCTTTGTTTTTCAAGAAGAAGGATGGTACCCTCAATTTATGCATTGATTATAGATAGCTAAACACAATTACTATCAAGAATAAATATCAATTTTCTAGGATCGATAACCTTTTCGATCAGCTAAGAGGAGCCATAATATTCTCCAAGATAGACTTAAGCTCCTAATATCATCTAGTCGGGATCAAGGATGAACACATTTATAAAATTTCCTTTAGAACAAGGTATGGACACTATGAGTTTGTAGTGGTACCTTTGGGATCCCAATGTGTTGTGCCCGCACAACATCCCGCTAAAATTCTCTTATTTAAGAGGATTTCAGTGGGTCCCCCCCTATTAAATTTTTTGCAAGGTACTATTTTGCTATATATTCTAAATCATAACCCTGCAAGCAATGATGAACATCTAAGGTTTTGAGTTTTTCTACACTTTTGTTGATCCACACTTATCTGAAAAGCTCAAAATCAGAGTCGTACATGATCGTAAGATAAAGTCTCATCGATCCGAGAATGCTTGAAAGTCAAAAGATTGATTGCTATCCAAGAAAACACCCTTCAGAATGCAATATAAAACCACTCTAATTTATATTTCGATAGAACCTTTCTGATAGTAATATCGAAAAGAGTTCAGTCAGAATCATTTCTGTTGAAATATTTTTCACACTAATAAAAGTAGACCCCGACGAAGTCCCTTCTGATAGCCTCTTTCCTCTGATGCATACGTTCACGATAAATATAGAAACAATTATTTTTCCTACGTGTTGGCTGGTCATTGGTTTATAAAGTTTGTCTAAATAATAAAAGGTTAACGCCTAAGTGGGTCCCTTGTTAATTGGTTCACTAATCCCTTCGCCCGTAGTCTCAAGCCTCCCAACAAACGCCACATTCTGAGAAAGCATGACCCTTGAGGAAACAACATCCCTCTATACCCTTTGCGTTGGAGTTGTAAACCAATGTGAAATGTTGCCTCTCTAATGAAAGAACATCCCGATCGCACAACGAGAGAGCCTATTGTCAGTCATTTTTGTGTTAAATTTACCCTCCAATAAGAACCCTTCCAATAGTTCACAAAGAAACAAGATTAACTAATTTGTAACGCATGATCCTCGACATGCACCCCTATTTCAGGAGAAATATTCTTCAGTACCCTTCCATCGCAATGAAGGATGATTGTGAATTATTGTCTCTCGAATGATAACCCCTTTCGATAACATTCTTAGAGTTGTTTGAGTCCAATTGTTGACTGTTACGCCTCCGATACACAAACCTAAGAGATTTGTGCCTCTGAATGCATTAATTCCAAAGTGATGTTACGCCTGCAAATAAGTTGTCACACACTCAACATTAATTTCGCGAGTTAGGGTAAAATTGTATCTCCATAATAACTTCAAAACCCTACTTAATTCATTATTTACCTCCATGAATTTGTTGAAACACTATACTCTTCATACTATGATCATGAGCTAGCTTTAAGCCTTGACCCTGTTACCACTAGAAGTCTCACCTAGACTGCTATAGGTGTGAGCCTAATACCCATCAGCTTTTATAGTTTGTAAAAGATAATATTTTTAGTTTTAGGTGTAGCGAATGGATGAGAAACTCAGTTCAAAGTATCAACACAAAATCTCCAGAAAACATACTTCAACAAGCAAGGTTTGAACAATCTCTGATCATTTTACATGATAATAGTGAAAAGATGGAAGAATGAAGAAGAAAATGTGAATATATGAACCAAACTACTTCAGGCACTTTGGCACACATATAGAGGAAATCTCACTAACAAGGAACCTCTAAGTTAACAAGATGATATGTTTTGAAAACACTTGCATAAAAAAGGACAGTAAATCAGTCATTGTAATTTCATAGAAACAAGCACTAAAGATAAATCATTTACCAGTAGACGATATCAAAACAAGAGAGAAGAATATAATGTAGATTAGAAAAAAAGATGATCATTAACCATTCAAGAGTCTTAAATCTATACATACATCATCTGGAAAGATTTTACAGTCTTAAACAATAGAATGTGTCTCACAAAAGCTCACTCAAACCTCCCTCTGGAGTTAGATTACATATTAAATAGAAAATAACATCAAAATTCCCTCTAGGACTCACCACCTAACTCCTACATTGGATTTTGCGCCTGGGAGAGGCGTGGTAGCAAAAAAACAAACCAAAATCTAGTAAACTGCTAGATTTTAGGAGGTTTTTGGCAAAAATAAATACAGTTGCAGCCAACTCATTGCATGAAGATTTAATGGAGCTAGATCTTAGGCACAAGTGTCCATTGATGTCTAACTGATCTTTGAGGAGTTACTCAAACCTCTTATGACAATTGGCATCCCCCCTACAACTCAAATTCCAACTAACTGTCAAGTTCACAACTAGTGCACTGTAAACTGTTTCAATTTTAGCAATTCACAACGCCTTCAGTAGGATGCGCTATGAACTTTCCTATAGATGTCATTTTTCCTTCAAAACATAGCGATTGATGCCAAAAATGTGCAAGAAGCCTTAAAACCTTTGTTAATGCTTGCTACAACATCTAAATCATGAAAGCGACTTACAAAAATAGCATATGGGCATAATTATAACAGTATAAGACAAAAATACTCGCTATGGTTATAAGCCTGCATATATAAGACACCATAGCAAAACTGATTATTTTGATGCAAACATGATGCTTCATCTTCAACTCCTAGTCGCCACCTAAGCCAACATGTCCAGGTTCCTTTTTGATATATGTTCCTTCCACTGTTGCACTCCCTCCTTCAACTTCCTGGTTTCATCTTGATAAGCTCTATTTTTCATGTACACACTCTTCATTTTCCTATGCAAAGGTAAGGATCTATTAACCATGTGCTTTGCCTTTGCAACAACTTCTTCACACATATCTATATTTTCCTTTAGTTGAATCATGGCTTGCATATTTTCCTTTTTCAACTGTTCATTCTCATACCTTACATCTTTTAGCTGCCTCCCAAGCCTTTTAAAAGTGGGATCACTTTCATCAGAAGGAGACTTTATCTCAATAATTTCTATTGGCTCTTTAAGAGGCTTGGTTTTTCAAAAAATGGGATTTGTTGGCAAAAGTATTTTATGCTAAAGAAACACTGCATAAACTGAAATAAGACTGAAGCTAGGATATTGGAGGAAAATATGACAACCCAAAACTGGATGAAATCTCAAATAGACAAAAATTCGGAGCAACTGTGTAAAAAAAGGAGTTTGCAGCACGATTTCTCAGTTTGCAATGCGCTGATTAAGTTTTCAGCAACGAATTTTAGACTAGGGTTTTCATAAGAAGGCTTTGCAATTTCAAAGGTATGGAGAGGAATATGATCTTGAGTGAAATGGTGTTTTTCAAACCTGAGTGAAAATGAGGTCAGCTAGGGTTTTATCAACTGAGAAAAGAAGGGGATTCGTAGCGCATCAAGTTCGCAGCGCAGACAATTAGCAACAAGTGCAGTTTGCAGCGAATAAGAAGTTTGCAACAAATGGAGTTATGGTTGCATGAATAAGCTGCAAGTTACCCTTTGACTAGAAAACATGTAGATAAGACCCAAACCTTTCCCACTTTACAAATGATGACTAGTACCATAGTGACATGAAGACCCTTGTACATGTGTTTCAGATTAGCTTCCTAGACCTAGGATATAAAACCAAAACCATGATTTATTAATAGAACACATGACTCAAAACCTTGAGATCATAATGCTATGAATCAAACATAATATTTTAAAACATGACTGATATCATAAATACTAATCACATGACTGACTAAGACCAATGAAGTCTTTCTGAGAAAAAACTAACAAAAATTTTAAAATGAGGGAAGACCTTGACTCTGTACATCCTATGTGTTATTATTTGGCTCCTACTAGGGATGGCATGCTCCCTGTGAGTTGCCAAGAACCTTCAGTTATAGCGCCTTATCTGACTTCTGAATATAATTATGATTTCAAGCAACTGTTCACCATCATGTAAGTTAAATCATCTCAGAGAGACCAATTGCTATTACATTGGGCATGGAGTGATTCATCTCATTCCAAACCTTTGCAACTTTCTCAAACTAAAAACAAACTATAAGAACCTTTTGGAAACTGACCTCAAACTATAATCTGACCACACTGTACAAACTGAAGGAAATGCTTGAAACATCAATCTTATTTATTTACAATTCCTATACTAACCAGTTGTAAACCAATTTGCTCATGTATATACAAATTTCCAAAATAGCCAATTAAGAAATTGATTTCTTGGCATAGATTTATGTTTGCAGCTGTCCGAGAAAACATAAAAACAAATTAATGTATGCAGCAAAAAATTCTTAGACAACTCATACTCACAACAACAAAGAAACACCACGCCCAAACTGTCAGTGTGTGAAGCTTTTGAAAACAGAGACTCCATCCAATTGACTATTGGATCAAGAAACTCATGACAAAAAATTATGGGCTGATCCAAAGGACAAGGCTGACACTGTACTGAATCTGCTATGTTAATAACATTATGATCTCTCATTTTCTAAAAAACAAAAGACTGTTGCAATATATTTCCACCGCTGTCAAATATTTTAGGTGAAGGCTGAAAATGAAGCTTGTCTTCATGATCTTTTACATGAGTAAGTATATTTTCAAATTTATCATAAACATGTAAACTTTGAACACACACAAGCTCAGGGACCTATTTATCATCCTTCTCTTCATCACAATTGAAAACACATAGTAAACCTCTTGAAAGACCCGAGGAAAATTTTCTTATGCAACTATTTATTCATGACAAGCATCATTTTCGTAGCTATCATATGTCGGTTGGCTGCTAATAAGCTCTGTATGTGCTTTAGTAAAAGTATCCTCCTCATCATCAGAGTATCCATCAAGGATAGGATAATATTTATCAACATTTGGGACACCAATCTCATCAGAGGAATGATTTTTAGAGGCATATGTTATAAGGACAAATGCATCTACTGCCTTGCTACCAATTTCTTCATCACAAGAGCAGTCAACAAAATCTGCTTTCAACACTGGAAAACTAGGAAAGTAATGATATGATTTTTCTTTGATTTCTTC
Organism: Picea glauca; assembly: GCA_000966675.3. NCBI lineage: Eukaryota > Viridiplantae > Streptophyta > Pinopsida > Pinales > Pinaceae > Picea > Picea glauca. Next base: position 276,736 of record JZKD02S2342971.1, read on the forward strand.
AACAAAAACATCAACTTTAGCCTTACAATATGAATAAATACCTACTATATGCTGAATATTCTTTTCAAACTCCTCACAACAATTCTCAAATACGAATTCAACTGAAAAATACCTTTTATAGTGCTCCTTAAAAGCTGAATGAAATTCCCATAATGATGAAATGCTAGAATGAGGTAGTGAGAAATACCATTGGCATGCATCACCATCTAATGAATGCATGAACATTTTCATCAATACATACTCATGATATAGATCCAACTGATCCATGCATTGATGAAACTTAATGAGATGCTATGGAGGATTATCCTTCTCCCTTTTTCTGAATATAGGAATAAAATCTCCCCATTCTGACATATGAGGTACTAGATGTGGGAAACCAAGAACTACAAAAAATTTAAGACGTGCAAACCTCCAAGCCAAAACAACAGTAAATGCCTTCAACATTCTGAAATTGTGGAGTCTCCATTGGATCTGCCCTTCATGGAGATGTCAGGTGAATGATGTAGTCTGTACTGTGTCAGTAGCCTTTGTTCACCATGAAAGAATAGATCAAATCTTGTTGTTCTCCCATGAAAAATCTTCAACTTCATCCTCGGCAACAACACCAAAAATGTTAGCACTAGAAGTCTCACATAGATTGCTATAGGTGTGAGCCTAATACCCATCAGATTTTATAGTTTGTAAAATATAGTATTTTTAGTTTTAGGTGTAGAGAATGGATGAGAAACTTAGTTCAAAGTATCAACAAAAAAAATCTCCATAAAACATACTTCAACAAGCAAGGCTTGAACAAGCTCTGATCAATTTACAAGATAACAGTGAAAAGATGGAAAAATGAAGAAGAAAATGTGAATATATGAACCAAACTACTTCATTCACTTTGGCACATATATAGAGGAAATGTTAGTAACAAGGAACCTCCATGTTAACAAGATGATATGTTTTGACAACACTTGCATCAACAAAAGACAATAAATCAATCACTGTAATCTCATAGAAACAAACAGTAAAGATAAATCATTTACCAGTAGACAATATCGAAACAAGAGAGAAGAATAGCATGTACAGTAGAAGAAAAGTTGATCATCAACCATTCAAGCGTCTTTACATACATCATCTGGAAAGATTTTACAGTCTAAAACAGTAGTATGAGTCTCACAAAAGCCCACTCGAACCTCCCTCTGGAGTTAGATTACATATTAAATAGAAAATAACATCAAAAGTCCCTCTAGACTCGCCACCTAACTCCTACATTGGATTTTGCGCCTAGGAGAGGCCTGGAAGCAGACAAACAAACCAAAATCTAACAAACTGCTAGGTTTCAGGAGGCTGTTGGTAGTAATAAATACAACTGCAACCAACTCATTGGATGAATATTTAATGGAGCTAGATATTAGGCACAAGTGTCCCTTGATGTCTAACTGAAATCTGAGGAGTTATTTGAACCTCTTATGACAAGTGGCAACCGTCCTACAACTCAACTTCCAACTGACTGTCAAATTCGTATTGAGTCTGCTGCAAACTGTTTCAATTTTAGTAGTTCATAGTGCCTTCAACACGATGCGCTGCAAACTTTCCTGTAGATGTCATTTTTCCTTCAAAACATATCAATTGATGCCAAAAATGTGCACAAAGCCTTAAAACCTTTGATAATGTGTGCTACAACCTCTAAATCATGAAAGTGATTTGCAAAAATAGCATATGGGCATAATTATAGAAACATAAGACAAAAAAACTCCTTAGGGTTATAAGCCTGCATATATAAGACACCATAGAAAAATTATTATATTGATGCTAACAAGATGCTTCATTTTCATCTCCTCGTGGCCACCTGAGCCAACATGTCCAGGTTCCTTTTTTCTATCTGTTCCTTCAACTGTTGCACTTTGTTATGACTTAACGCCTTAAAAATGATAAGAAATCAATAAAATTCAGTCCACTTAGAGGGGGAAACCTCCTTTACAATATATAAACTTCAGAACAAAATATGAGATGAGATAAGATGATCCCAATACTAGATCTCCTTGATATATAAATAGGAGACAAGGGGTTACAATTACAATGAAAGGGTGGAAAGAAGGGTTATATCCGACCTACTAGAAATGTAATAATTCACTATCTAGGGCATAATAAAGGGTTTTATACAAATCATGGGGCTTTGTGTAGGGCTTAACATTCTTGTCCCCTTCAAACAAGTGTTGTCCTCAACACTTGTCTAACCATGGATGCTTCTGCATGAAGAACTCATCTTCACATGTCGCCTCTTCCACTAGTAGGTTCTTCCATTTGACGAGGTATTATGTAATTGCTCGATTTCTCAGTTGTTTAATTCTTGTTTCAAGGATTGTTTCTGGCTCTAGTATGATTTTCCCTTCTTCAATGAGCTCTGATAAACTTGTTTGGACTGGGATATTGTTGCCAATGACGTTCTTTAAGAAAGAAACATGGAATATTGGATGTACACATGAAGATGGAGCAACTCCAATTTGTAAGCCATACTTCCAATCCTTTGCAAAACCTTATAGGGGCCATGATATTTGGGTGCTAGTTTATTGTCCTTATTTTGTTGCTTTAGGGACATTTTTTTCTATGGTTGTAGCCTTAGAAATACCCAATCCCAATCCCCCACCTCAAATTCCCTTTCCCTGCGATGTTGATCTGTTTGTTGTTTCATCCTATTTTTTGCCATAACCAAGTTGTCCTTTAACAGTTTTAGGACCTCTTGTTGGTTCCCTATGTGGTCCTCCACTACTTGAACCTTTGTATTCCCTTTCAAGGGTGATGTGATGGATGGAGGGTGATATCCATAAAGTGTCAGAAATGGGGACATTTTTGATGAAGTATGGAAGGACGCGTTGTACCACCATTCCGCTAAGGGAAACCACTTGACCCATTGTGTCTGTTTATCAGATGCAAAGAAATGACGATATCCTTCTAGAAATTTATTCACAATCTCAATTTTCCCATCATATTAAGGGTGGTAAGATGAACTATGAGCCAATTGAGTACCAAAACAAGAAAATAATTCAGTCCAAAAATTTCCCGTGAAAATTGGTTCTTTGTCACTTACAATAATCTTGGGGACTCCATGTAGTTTTTGAACTACTTCCATGAATGTTGTTGCTATCATGCTTGCTTTAAAAGGATGATAAAGAGAGAAAAAATGGGTATACTTTGTTAGTCGATCCACTACTACCATGATGACGGTCTTTCCTTCTGATTTTGGTAAAACTGTAATAAAATCCATGGAAACTTCTTCCCAACATTGGCTTGGTATAGCTAATGGTTGTAGGAGACCTGGAATATTGATTTTCTCTCCCTTATTCTGTTGGCAGACCAGACATTCTGAGACAAAATTTTGAACATCATTTTTAAGACCTTCCTAGAAAAAATCCCTCTTGACCCTGTGGTATGTTTTCAAGAATCCTGAATGTCCCCCTATAGGAAAAGTGTGCAATTCCAGAAGGATCTTCTGTTTGATTTGGGAATTCTTACATAAGTATAGGCGATCATGATACCATAGCAAATTATTCTTCCATACAAACTTTTCTATTGAACTAGGGTCTTCATGTAGTTTTTGAATGATCTTGCATACCTCTTGATCTTGATTCCATTCTATCCTTGCTTCTTCCACCCAATCCGACTGCAGACTAGAAATAACACATAGTGAACCTTATGTTTCTTCTTCTTTCCTGGAAAGGGCATCTGCCACAACATTAGGTTTTCCTTTTTTGTATATAATTTCAAAGCCATAACCAAACATCTTTGTAACCCATTTTTGTTGCTCTTCTGAAGATAATCGTTGCTCCAAAACGTACTTCAAATTGTCATGATCTGTTTTGACCTCAAAGTGTCTTCCTATTAGGTAGGGGTGCCATTTCTGAAATGCATGTATTATGGCCAACATTTCTTTTTCATAAATGGGTTTGACTAAGTTTTTCCCTTTAAGTTGTCTTCTTTCAAAGGCAATGGGCTTTCCTGCCTGCATTAAAACTGCACCAATTCCAGGCATTAGGCATCACACTCCACAATAAAAAAAAATTTGAAGTCAGGTGTGGTCAAGACGTGAGTTGTACACATAGCCTCTTTAAGTTTTTCAAAAGCTTTGGTTGCTTCTTATTTCCAAGAAAATGTTTCCTTCTTTAACAATGTTGTTAGAGGTGTTGCTATTTGATCATAGTTCTTGACAAACTTACGGTAATAGCCTATCAATCCTAAGAATCATCTAATTTTCTTCAAGGTTTTGGGAATTGGCCATTCCCTTATAGCTTTAATTTTGTTAGGGTCCACTTTTACACCTTCATGAGATACAATATGACCCAAATAGTCCACTTCTTGAACCCCAAAGGCACACTTGGAAGGCTTTGCATAAAGTTTTTGCTCTTCCAATAGTTGTAATACTTTGTCAAAATGTTATACATGCTCTTCCCAAGATTTTTTGTAGATTAGTATGTCATCAAAAAATACTAACATAAATTTTCTAAGGAAGGGCTTGAAAATAGAATTCATCAAGCTTTGAAATGTTGACGGTGCATTAGCCAGTCCAAATGGCA
>JZKD02S2342971.1:283920-294367 GCA_000966675.3 Picea glauca
TAAGGGGTTTTACGAATATCATGGAGCTTTGTCTAGGGCTTAACAAATTCCTCCTTCAACTTCTTGTTTTCATCTTGATAAGCTCTATTTTTCCTGTACACACTCTTCATTTGCCTATGAAGAGGTAAGGATTTCTTAACCATGTGCTTTGCCTTTGAAAAAAGTTCTTCACACATATCTATATTTTCCTTTAGCTAAATCCTGACCTGCAAATTTCCCTTTTTCAATTGTTCATTCTCAACCCTTACATCTTTCAGTTGCCTCCTCATCCTTTTGAAAGTGGGATCACTTTCGTTAGAAGGAGACTTGATCTCAATAATTTCTATTGGCTCTTTAAGAGGATTGGTTTTGCAAAAATTAGGGTTTGATGGCAAAAGGATTTTATGCTAAAGAAACACTGCATAAACTGAAATAAGACTGAAGCTAGGACATTGGAGGAAAATATGACAACCCAAAACTGGATGAAATCTCAAATAGACAAAATTTTGGAGAAACTGTGTTAAACATGGAGTTTGCAGTGCTATTTCTCAGTTCGTAGTGCAATGATTAAGTTTGAAACAATGAATTTTAGACTAGTGTTTTCATAAGAAGGATTTGCAATTTCAAAGATATGGAGAGGAATATGATCTTTAGTGAAATGATGTTTTTCAAACTTGAGTGAAAACGAGGTCAACTAGGGTTTTATCAACTGAGAAAAATAGGGTATTCATATCACATCCAATTCGCAACACAGACAATTAGCAACAAGTGCAGTTCATAGTGAATATAAAGTTTGTAGCAAATGGAGTTATGGTTGCAAGAATAAGCTGCAAGTTTCCCTTTGACTAGAAAACATGTAGATAAGACCCAAACCTTTCCCACTTTACAAATGATGAATAGTACCATAGTGACATGAATACCCTTGTACATGTGTTTCAGATTATCTTCTTAGACCTAGGATATAAAACCAAAACCATGATTTATTAATAGAACACATGACTCAAACCCTTGAGATCATAATGCTATGACTCAAACCTAATCTTTTAAAACATGACTGATATCATAAAGACTAATCACATGACTGACTAAGACCAATGGAGTCTTTCTCAGCAAAAACTAACAAAAATTTTAAAATGAGGGAAGACCTTGACTCTGTACATCCTATGTGTTAACATCTGACTGCTACTAGGGATGACTTGCTCCCCATGAGCTACCAAGAAAATTCATTTCTAGTGCCTTAACTGACTTCTGAATATAATTATAATTTCAAGCAATTGTTCACCATCATGCAAGTTAAATCATCTCACAGAGACCGACTGCTATTACATTGGGCATGGAGTCATTCATCTCATTCCAAACCTTTGCAACTTTCTCAAACTGAAAACAAACTTTAAAAACTTGTTTAAAACTAACCTCGAACTATAATCTGACCACACTGTGAAAACCGAACGAAATTCTTGAAACATCAAGCTTATTTATTTACAATTCCTATAATAACTAGCTAAAAACCACTTTGCTCGTGTATATACAAATTTCCAAAATAGCCAATCAAGCAATTGATTTCTTGGCATCGCCTTATACTTTCAATTGTCTAAGAAAAAAAAAAAAAAAAATTAATGTATGCAACAAAAAATTCTTAGATATCTCATACTCATAGCAACAAAGAAACACCACGCCCAAACTGTCAGTGTGTGAACCTTTTGAAAACAAAGACTCCATCCAATCAACTATTGGATCATGAAACTCATGACAAAAAATTCTAGGTTGATCCAAAGGACAAGGTTGCCACTATATTGAATCTACTGTGTGAATAACAATATGATCTCTCATATTCTAAAAAACAAAAGTTTGTTGCAATATATTTCCACCACTATCAAATATTTCAGGTGAAGGCTGAAAATGAAGCGTGTCTTCGTGATCTTTTACAGGAGTAAGTATATTTTCAAATTTATCATAAACAAGTAAACTTTGAACACACACAAGCTCAGGGACCTATTTATCATCCTTCTCTTCAATCACAGGTGAAAACACATCGTAGGAAACCTCTTCAAAGACTCGAGGAAAATATTATTTTGCAACTATTTCTTCATGACAAGCATCGTTTTCATAGCTATCATATGCTAGTTGGTTGCTAATAAGCTCTGTATGTGCTTTAGTAAAAATATTCTCCTCATCATCAGAGTATCCATCAAGGATAGGATAATCTTTATCAACATTTGGTACAATAATCTCATCAGATGAATGATTTTTAGAGGCATATGTTATAAGGGCAAATGCATCTACTGCATTGCTTCCAATTTCTTCATCACAAGAGTAGTCAACAAAATATGCTTTCAACACTGGAAAACTAGGAAAGGAATGATATGATTTTTCCTTGATTTCTTCAACAAAAACATCTATTTCAGCCTTACAATATGAAGAAATACCTACTATATGCTGAATATTCTTTTCAAACTCCTCACAACAATTCTCAAATAGGAATTCAACTGAAAATTACCTTTTATAGTGCTCCTTAAAAGTTGAATGAAATTCCCTTAATGACGAAATGCTAGAATGAGGTAGTGAGAAATACCATTGATGTGCATCACCATCTAATGAATGCATGAACCTTTTCATCAACACATCCTCATGATATAGATCCAACTAATCCATGAATTGATGAAACTTAATGAGATGATATGCATAACTATCCTCCTCCCTTTCTTTGAATATAGGCAAAAAATCTCCCCATTCTGACATATGAGGTACTAGATGTGGGAAACCAAGAACTACATAAAAGTCAAGAGGTGCAAACCTCCAAGACAAAACAACAACAAATTCCTTCGACATTCTAAAATTGTGGAGTTGCCATTGGATCTATCCTTCATGGAGCCGCCGGGTGAATGATGTAGTCTGTACTATGTCAGCAGTCTTTGTTCACCATCAAAGACTAGATCAAAGCTTGTCATTCTCCCAGGGAAAATATTCAACTTTGTCCCCGGCAACGCTGCCAAAAATTTTAGCACTAGAAGTCTCACCTAGACTACCATAGGTGTGAGCCTAATACCCATAAGATTTTGTAGTTTGTAAAAGACAAGATTTTTAGTTTTAGGTGTAGCGAATGGATGAGAAACTCAATTCAAAGTATCAACACAAAAGTCTCCATAAAACATACTTCAACAAGCAAGGCTTGAACAATCTTTGATAATTTTATAGGATAACAATGAAAAGATGGAAGAATGAAGAAGAACATGTGAATATATGAACCAAACTACTTTAGGCACTTTGGCACACATATAGAGGAAATCTCGCTAACAAGGAACCTCTAGGTTAACAAGATGATATGTTTTGACAACACTTGCATAAAAAAGAAAAGATAGTAAATCAGTCATTGTAATTTCATAGAAACAAGCACTAAAGATAAATCATTTACCAGTAGACAATATCAAAACAAGAGAGAAGAATAGCATGTACATTAGAAGAAAAGTTGATCATTAACCGTTCAAGAGGCTTAAATATATACATACATCATCTGGAAAGCTTTTACAGTCTGAAACAGTAGTATGAGTCTCAAAAAATCCCACTCGAAGCTCCCTCTGGAGTTAGATTACATATTAAATAGAAAATAAGATCAAAATTCCTTCTAAGACTCGCCACCTAACTCCTACATTGGATTTTGTGCCTGGGAGAGGAGTGGTAGCAGAGAAACACACCAAAATCTAGAAAACTGCTATATTTCAGGAGGTTGTTGGCAATAATAATTACAACTGCAGCCAACTCATTGCATGAAGATTTAATGGAGCTATATCTTAGGAACAAGTGTCCCTTGATGTCTATATAATCTTTGAGGAGTTACTCAAACCTCTTCTAACAAGTGGCAGCCCTCCTACAACTCGAATTCCAACTAACTGTCAAGTTCACAATGAGTGCGTTGCAAACTGTTTCAATTTTAGCAATTTGCAGCACCTTTAGCAGGATGCGCTGTGAACTTTCCTGTAGATGTCATTTTTCTTTCAAAACATAGCGATTGATGCCAAAAATGTGCAAGAAGTCTTAAAACCTTTGTTAATGCCTATTACAACCTCTAAATCGTGAAAGTGACTTACACAAATAACATATGGGCATAATTGTAGAAACATAAGACAAAAATATTGCTAAGGGTTATAAGTCTGCATATATAGGACACCATAGAAAAACTGATTATTTTGATGCAGACACGATGCTTCATCTTCGTCTCCTAGTGGCCACCCAAGCCAACATGTCGAGGTTCCTTTTTTCTATATGTTCCTTCAACTGCTGCACTTCCTCCTTCAACTTCATGTTTTCATCTTGATAAGCTCTATTCTGCCTGTACACACTCTTCATTTTCCTATGCAGAGGTAAGGATCTCTTAACCATGTGTTTTTCCTTTGCAACAACTTCTTCACACATATCTATATTTTCCTTTAGTTGAATCCTGGCCTGCAGATTTTCCTTTTTCAACTGTTCATTCTCAACCCTTACATATTTCAGCTGCCTCCTGAGCCTTTTGAAAGTGGGATCACTTTCATCAGAAGGAGACCTAATCTCAATAATTTCTATTTTCTCTTTAAGAGGCTTGGTTTTGAAAAAATTGGGGTTTGTTGGCAAAATTATTTTATGCTAAAGAAACACTGCAGAAATTGAAATAAGACTTAAACTAGGAGATTGGACGAAAATATGACAACCCAAAACTGGATGAAATCTCAAATAGACAAAATTTTGAAGAAACTGTGTAAAACAGGAAGTTTGTAGCGTGATTTCTCAGTTCACAATGCGTTGATTAAGTTTGCAACAACAAATTTTAGAATAGAGTTTTCATCATAAGTCTTTTCAATTTCAAAGATATGGAGAGGAATATCATCTTGAGTAAAATGATGTTTTTCAAACCTGAGTGAAAACAAGGTCAGCTAGGGTTTTAACAACTGATAAAAACAGGGGATTCATAACGCATCCATTTCACAGCGCAGATAATTAGAAACAAGTGCAGTTCACAACAAATAAGAAGTTTGCAACAAATGGAGTTATGGTTGCAAGAATAAGCTATAAGTTACCCTTTGACTAGAAAACATGTATATAAGATCCAAACCTTTCCCACTTTACAAATGATGACTAGTACCATAGTGACATGAAGACCCTTGTACATGTGTTTTGAATTCGCTTCCTAGACCTAGGATATAAAACTAAAACCATGATTTATTAATAGAAAACATGACTCAAAACCTTGAGATCATAATGCTATGACTCAAACCTAATATTTTAAAACATAACTGATATATGAAAGACTAATCACATGATTGACTAAGACCAATGGATTCTTTCTGAGAAAAAACTAACAAAAATTTTAAAATGAGGGAAGACCTTGACTATGTACATCCTATGTGTTAACAGACCCCATTTCAAGAGTAACGGGTATGCGACTGTTTTTAATTTATGTATTATCATGATATTATATATTCACGATAGACTTATGTGTTTTTGTCGGTCACAAGACAAAGAATCTACATCATGATGCACCCAAACACCAGAAAGGAAAAAAATCTTGTAGCACCTACTCCAACTCTTACATTTGTGCCTACAACAAATCCAGGTGGCATATCGGTGATAGATACTAGTTATCATAGCGGTGAAGACCATTTCCCTCGGTATGATGAGATATACAGAACCTTCAACACCATTGATTTTTCAACAAAAGATGAGTAGTTGGAAATATATCAGAATATCTGGAAAAATGGTATTCACCAGGTGGTTTCTCGTCCCATGTTTTCCCCCCTATAATGATGTAGGTAAATGGTGTTTCAAACAATTTGATCTGAACACAACTACAATCATGAGCAAGTTGGGGATTCAGATAGCGTCTCTGAGGCCTTAAGACATTAGCCTTTGATACCACCTTCTAGAGCCTATGGTTTCCCTCAATGAACCATTTACAAAGAAATTCAACAAAGACAACAAGGACTTTGTTGAATTGATGGAGTATCAATGGTTAGATGAAGAAAGGAAATTCAAGCAAGGACAAAGATTGATTCCCTCCCATGAGTTCAAAATACCATACATAATGTTGATCGCTATGTTGACCAAGCTATATGGGGAAGAAAAGAGCACAAGTTTTCAAATGGAATGGCTTCCCATGGCATACACAGTTGTGAAGACAGGATGAGTCTTCAACTAGGCATAAATATTGACTTTTAATATCTGTCAGAACATCAAAAATTCCCCAGGTATGGAGAAACCATGTTTTTACATGTCCACGTATCTAGTTAATGCCATATGCTCTTCCATACAATTTCCTACTTTTAGGTGGAGTTAAGATCAAGACCAACTTCCAATACATGTTTATTGCTCGAAACTCTGGTACATAAACTACAAAAATATATCTATGATATATGTGACTTCTTCCTCGCCCCTTTTCATACCATCATTTTTTCATTCCCGACATATAGAATATCAAGGGAGGCCATAGATGGAATGAAAGGTATAACATATTGGTGTTTAGGTAAATACTACACTTACATCAGGGTATATGGGAGTTCTGGGGCCCCACATTTGCTTCCCTATTATGTCCTTGATAGGTTGTTGATCAGAGAAACTGCATACCAAACCATGGGAATTGGTATAAACTCTCTCCTTTTGGGCAGTAGTAAAAATATTGGGTCAACATTGCTTGTCAATATAGGAATTTACAACTTGTTGAATGGTCATAATTCCATAAAAGAGGCAGATTCTCTACAAGGAATATGTTTGTGCCTAGGAGAGGCTAGAGGGCATGACCCACAATATTTGGCATTAAACCATATCAAGTCTGTAGGTCTCACTCACTCCTTGATATGTGAAGTTAATTTTGCAGAGGAGGTATTCAAAGGAGCCCAATTATTTGAAGAAGCATTGCAAAGGCTACCAAATGATGTGGCCAGAGGAAAACTTCAAATGGAAGGAGATGAGAATATTGAAGAAGATGAGAAGAGAAAGATCACCCAACAATAATTTCAATTGCTTCTCGAGGAGGACCAGAAAAAGTTACAAGTGAAGGAACAATAAAAGCAAAGGAAGGCAGACGAGAGACATCAAAAGGTAATAATAGAAGAGGAAGAATATAAGAGAAAGCAAGCTGGAAAAAAAAAAAGAGCCAGGAGGACACCAAAAGAAAAGTGAAAATTGAACCCAATAAAACCTCCAAAGATGATGAGAAGAAGAAAAAGGAAGCACTTAAAAGGCTTATCTATGAGAGGAGAAAAAAAAAGAAAGATAAGATACAATTCCAACAAGATGTTCTTCAAAATAAATCCAAAGACAAAGACAAAAGGAAAGCACATGCAAATCCAAAGAAGGAAGGGTACTCAAAACTCTTCAAGGATGCCTCTGGATCCAAAGGCGAAAAGGGGATAAATGCACTTACTACCATAAAGGATTCCATTCAGAATATGCATATATGCAGAAACAAATAGATCAAATGGCCCAATTACTTCAACAAAATAACCTTGGAGATCGCATCCTCGAGGGTAAAAAAAAAGAAGAATCCAGAAGATCAGGATCCAAAGAAAGACAATTATAGCCATGCTTTGATTTCCATCAACTCCTCTCCCAATGCTTGGACTGTATATTCAGGTGCATCACACCACATGGCTGCCACAAAATACGTCTACTCTTCATTGGACACATGAAAAGGTCCTCCTATTCTGATGGGGGACAACTCTCAGGTCGAGGTCACTGGAAAATGAAGAATTGAACTCACAAATGGAAGCTTTGAGAATGTGCTATACGTTCCCAAACTTTCTGTCAATATTCTCTCTGTCTATCAGATGACAAACTCTGACACCTGAAAGAGAGTCATATTCACACTTGATGATGTGGATATCTATGACATGCAAACCAATTCCAAAGTTGCTACCGATGAGGTAAATCATCAATCCAGACTCTACATATTTTCTGAATTTATTGAACAAGATTCTGCATTACTGCTTACCCATTCTAATGAAAGTAGTAGAATATGGCATGAAAGGTTCATGCATTTAAATTTTAGATGTATGCAACAACTTAGAAAGCATGGAATGGTTGATGGTCTACCTAACATCCACCTCTCCAGATGAATTTGTAATGGATGTGTTCTTGGAAAACACCTTCAAGAGAAATTCGACAAGGAAAGACTCAGAAATCCTCCTTTCCTTTAGATCTGATCCATAGTGATCTAATGGGCCCTTTTCTGCATCCATAAATCAGTAAATCAAGGTTCATGCTCATTTTTTTTTTATGATTTCTCATGCTTCACATGGATTTTCTTTCTTAGGGAAAAATCAGAGGTCTTCAACACCTCAAAGATTTCAAAGCCCTTGTTGAGACACAGTCAAGAAAGAAGATCAAAGTCCTCTGAATAAATAATGAGGGGGAGTATGTCAACCATGAGATACAAAATCTTTGTCGTGAGGCTAGGATTCAGTTGCAACACACAGTTCCCTATACTCCGCAGCAAAACAGAGTTGTTGAGAGAAAAAATATATCTCTGAAAGAGATGACATCTAGCATGCTACATGCAAACTCACTTCCAAAAAGATTATGGGTTGAAGCACTTAATTGTGAAACCTGCATCCAAAACATATCTCCCCATAGATCTATCAAGGATAAGACCCCCTATGATGCTTGGAGCGGCCTCAAACCGAACGTGACCCACTTCCATATATTTGGTTCTCGTGCATGGGTCAGGATTCCCTCTAAGAAGAGGAAGGCACTTGATCCACAAAGGACATAGTGTATCTTTGTTGGATACCCCGACGATGTGAAGGGGTACAGACTCATTGATCTCTTCTCATATCAACTCATCATTGAGACTAGTTTCCAATTCAAGGAAAGTATCTCGCATGTACCTTAGCAGTCGCATGCAGACACTTTTTCTCTTCCACCTATCAAAGATGATGAGCATGCACATGCCGACTCTTCTTCAGATGAGAGTTTTGATTCATAGGATTCAGATGATTTTGATATCAAGTCAATACAATCAGATGCATAGTCAGTGCATGCAGATGTAGATGCAGAGCCAGAGTAGAGGCCCAAGTGGGAAAATAATACTCTTTAGGATGCATGATATCTTGTTGGGGATCCAGTTGATACTAAGAGGACTCGATCTGATTTCGAGGAGCCTCCTCTTGCACTCACTACCACTGAACCAATGCCACCTAGGCATCTTTTCTTGGTTTAGTATGTAGATCCACAGACCCATGGCGAGGCTATCGAGAATCCATTCTGGGAATCCTCCATGCAAGAGGAGTACAAATCCATCCTCGAGAACCATACTTGGGATCTAGTTCCCCTTCCTTCAGGAAGGAAACTTTTCAGGTGCAGATGGACAAGTTAGCAGATACAAAGTCAGGCTAGTTGCCAAATGCTTTCAGTAGGTTTACAACATTGACTATGATGATACCTTCGCTCCAGTAATGAAGATGAATTCCATATGTTTGGCACTTGCGATTGCGACAACCAAGGGATGGGAATTCCATCAGATGGACGTGAAGAATGCATTTCTTCACGACGATCTCTCTGAGGAGATCTGTATGGAGCAACAGATTTGTGTAGGATTCAGATTTGGTTTGTCAGCCAAAGAAGTCTCTTATGGCCTCAAGAAGGCCCCGAGGGAATGTTATGCCAATATGGGCTCATACCTGTTGTCACAGTACTGTGTACGTTGTAAGTCAAACCCGAATGTTTACATGCTCAGGACAACTGATTCACTTCTATTCCTAGTTTTGTATGTTGATGATTTTTTTTATCACCGGTTGCTTTACTTCAACGATTGTTGCAATCCAGAGGATTTTGCATGACATGTTCTTGATGATGGACATGGATCTGCTACATTTCTTCCTTGGACTCGAGATCAGTCAAGATGCATCATCCATCAAACTATCTCAGGCCAAGTATGCATGGTATCTCCTTGAGAGATTTTACATGACAGACTACAAGTATGCCCCGACTCCTTTCCTATCAAGATTCAGACTTGAGGATGAAGGGGAAACTCCACTGGTGGACAACACACTATACAAACAGCTAGTGGGGAGCTTATTGTATCTCACACACTCCAGACCATACCTCTCATATGTAGTTGGAGTAGTCTCCAGGTTCATGCATGAGCCACGTGAGCTAAATTGGAAGGATACAAAGTGTATCCTTCGATATGTACATGGCACCATCACCTTTTGGATTCACTATGTGATAATCTCTACATTGGACCTCATCGAGTTCACTGATTTTGGCTGGGTTGGCGATAACATTGATTGCTAGTCCACATCTGTTTACTCACTCGGTTTGGGTTCCGGGCCCATCTGTTGGTCGAGCAAGAAGTAGGTTGTTATTTCTCTATCTTTAACTGAGACAGAGTACATAGGGGTAGTTAACATAACCATTCAGGCTATGTGTCTACAACATTTTCTCATTGATTTGGGCATTAAGTTTCATCGATCGATCGTCATCTGGTGTGGCAACCAGA
>JZKD02S2342971.1:300284-339233 GCA_000966675.3 Picea glauca
TTAGGTCTGTGTGAAGTAACTCCAACACATTTATGTTCCTAATGAACAACATTCTTAGTAAGTACTTGGATAAATTTGTTCTATCTTTTATTGATGATATCATGATCTACTCAAGACTAAGAAAAAACATGATGAACACCTCAGGCTAGTACTGCAAGTGTTAAGAGAACACCAATTGTATGCTAAATACAACAAATGTGATTTCATTCAGAGACATATCCATTTCTTGGGTCATACGATCTCGGAGGAAGGAGTTGCAGTAGACCCTAAAAAGATGAAGGAAATCATGGATTGGCATGCTCCTTGAAATGTATCCAAAGTGAGATCATTTATGGGATTGGATGGATATTGGACATTGTTTACCCAAATCTTTTCAAATATTGGACATCCAATCACCTCATTACAAAGAAAGGGAGTATAATTTGTATGGTCAATAGACCATGAAGCAAGTTTCTAGCAGCTAAAACATCTTCTAACAAATGTAGTTGTCTTAAAGATTACATATCCATACAAAGACTTCTTGGTGTGTACATATGCTTGCAAGGAAGGGTTTGGTGGAGTCTGCATGCAAGAAGGGCATGTAATCAGTTTTGAGTCCACAAAAATAAATGAGCATGAGAAGTTTTATGTTACTCATGATCTAGAGCTTACAACTTGTGCATGCCCATAAGATGTGGAAGCACTATTTTCTTGAGAGGAGGTTTTTGTTAATCATAGATCATAGTGGGTTGAAGTAATTTTTTTATCAACCTCATTTAAATTCCAGTCAGGCTAGGTGGATGGCTCTCATTAGTGAATTTGATTTTGAAATCTGACATATGAAGGGAAAATAAATCGAGTGGGAGATGCACTCAGTCGAAGGATGCAAACAATCCATTTAGAAAATTCTAGTGTAAGTGAGTCTGATATAAAACGTAGGATCATAAATTCCCTGCAGGGCAATGAACACTTCAAGTTAATGAAAAAACACTTAGAGAAAGAGCCATAAGGGCATAAGTGTGAAGGATATCAACTCACTAAGGATGGGTTGTTGATATACAAAGACATATTGTACATACCCAATTTAGTTGAACTGAAGGATCTCATAATGAATGAGTTCCACAAGAGACCTTATGTAGGTCACCCAGGTTATCAGAAAATGATAACAGTTGTAATGGAAATTAATTATTAGCAAAGGATGAAGAAAGATATTGCATAATACATTGCCAAATGCTTAGAATGCCAACATGTTAAGTTTGAGCATAGGCATCCAGTAGGATTGTTTCATCCCATAGAGATTCTAGAATGGAAGTGGGAAGTCATATCCATGGACTACATCACAGGATTGCCAAGGATGACCAAACATCATGATGAAATTATGGTCATGGTGGACAAGTTGAGCAAGGCAACTCATTTCACTCTAGAAAAATCCACCTACAAATCAAATGATATTGAAAATGTTTTCATGAAAGAGATTTTTGGATTGCATGGCATGCCTAAGACGATCATATCAGATCAAGATGCCAAATTTACTTCAAATTTTTTGAAAGGATTATTTTCAGGCTTTGAGACAAAGTTGGATTTTAGCACTACTTACCATCCTTAAACATATGGGAAAACTGAGATTGTGAATGGAGTGTGAAGACATGTTAATAGTGTATGTTATGCACCAAACCAAGAAGTAGGAAGATTACTTACCCCTAGTGGAGTTTTCCTATGAGTCCCTTTGAGGCCTTATATGGAAGGAAATGTAGTATCCCAATTAGTTGGGATATTTGAGTCGAAAAAAATATGCTTTGGAAAGATACGTTGAAAGAAATGGAACAGGAAGTGGTCCAAATCAAGCGTAAATTGAAAGTGGCTCAAGACATACAAAAGAGTTATGATGACAGAAAATGAACTCATAGGGAGTTCAAAGTAGGAGACCATGTTTATCTTAGAGTTAATCCCAAAAGAAGTTCTCTTATAATGGGGACCTATGTTAAGTTAGCACCCTGCTACTCTGGACCGTTCGAAGTTCTGGAGAGAGTGGGTCCTTTAGCATACATGATTTCCTTACCTCCCACTATTAAAGCACACAATGTATTCCATGTATCCTTACTTAAGAAATGTGTCCATGACTCTAATCATATTATTTATTAGAATGTGATCCAGGTGGAACCAGGAGGAGAATTATAGCCCAAGACTCAATGAATCTTGGATAGGAAAGAGATGTTGTCCTGGAACCAATCCATTACACAAGTCAACGTGTAGTGAAAGCACATTGGAGTATATGAGGCCATGTGGGAACTGGAGGATGCCATGAAAGTGGCATACCCGTTTTTGTTTACTATATAAAATTTTTTATGTGGATAGTAAAAAATCGAGGAAAATTATTCTTTTAAGGGGAGGGGAGTGTAACACTTTGTTTTTCCCTGGTCTATAATTAAAACTATGACTTTATGTCAGCGTGACTTGCGATGAGGATATTTGTCTATTATAAGACTAGAATAGACATGGTCAAACTATGTAAATATATTTTTTTAATGAAAGCTTGTTGGAAAACGTATTGAAGGGTGGAACACCGATACATACTATGATACCACATGTGGAGACCAATGAAAGGAAAAGCTATTACCTTTCCTAAGAGCCATAGTGCTCATTAACAAAAATTAATATTTGAAGTATTTTCCCTCTCTTCTCATTTTTCCCCAAAAAACTAATCAATGAAGGGGTTTGGTCGTTGAGTACCTAACCACCCACAACGAAGGAGGTATGGAGAGATGGCTGAACAATTGAAGAATGTTATCCAATGGTACAACTATTTCCCACCTCACTTTTGAGGATTGATGCACGAACTCCTCTAACATAAGGACAAGAAATCGTGATCCTTTTGGAGAAGCAAGATGGACTAATAGTGGATTTGTAGAGAAGATTGATTTTTGGCAGGAAAAGGGAGTCAGTGATAGGGAGGCAGGGAGAGAGAAGAGAATAGGTGGAATCAGAGAAGAGATCTCTTTATTGAATTCTAAGCAGGAAAAATCCCAACATGATTTAGAAAGAGGGCCACGAATCTAATGTCTGTTGGATAGGAAAACCTACACTGTGAGGGGAGGGAATTGAGGGACTGAGTTAGCAATGAAGGGAATCCCACGTGTAGAGGTAATTATCTGGATTATTTTGAGAATGAAATGATACAAAAGGAAAAATATAGCAAAGAACATGGAAATATTGTGAAACCCAACTTCTATTAATGAAAAAGATATAAAAACAGTGTAGAACACAAACTGGAAGAATGGGGTAGCTTGTCTCTAGAAAGAAAGAGATGTTGTCTATGCTTCACTCACAAAAATATTTACATCGCACTCCATTGCATGCTTAAATGGCCTCCTTCACCTCAATTATAGATGAGAGAGTGAGAGGAGAAAAATTCCCATGATGCATGTGGGATAAATTGGTCTAAGTTTATAAAATTCCATAGGCATGTAAAACACGGAGACTTCTCGAGTGGTCACCCATCCGAGTACTACTCTAGACCGAGTGTGCTTAACTACAAAATTCTAATGGAACCTGGTGCATTAACACTATGTTGTAGGCATGTACATAAGACCACTAGGAAATCATTACATATGTCTGTAATTAACCAATTAAGATGGAATTACATTCCATTCCCCATCAAAAGGGTGAACATCATGATTTATCAAAACCATAGGCTCAAAATGTTGATTCAATGGAAAAGGTAGATTGCCACCGAGATCCACTTGGATCATTCCTCTCACTTCGGAAGCAATGGTCCCCATTGCGTCCAGTTCCCTCGAGAGACGGGGAAACTTCTTTTGAATATGAACCTTGGTGAGTTTCTTTCCTTGTTGAAGTAGAAGCCATGATTGTACTTTTCCTATGGAAGGATGTCATGAAACTATTGGAGGTGTTGGATCTGTTCAACAGATCTAGCTACATGATCTGCCTCGGTTTGAGTGTGGGAGGACTCTGTCGGTGAAGATGCAGCAAGAAGAGTTATATCAATAGGGGCTAATGGTTGGAACCCCAATCACACATGAAAAGGGTTGTGGAAAATAGAGTTATGTTGAACATATGGAAGACTCTCATTCTCTTTGTGCTCCTCTGCAATCTTGTCGACCTTATTTTGTTGGATAGAAACGTCTTGGGCTGAGGTTGTAGTGGTCGCAATGACCTTATGGACTAGATCGTGAAGAGGGAAAATTGTGTGGTTTGAGAGATTACTTTGTGGCATTGTTTGTTTTTAGATCAATGAAGTGGCATGAGTCGAAGCTACCTCTAGTACCCTACAGAGTTGACCTCCTAGAGTAACAATGGCACTATGGGGCTAAGACTCATAGATAGTCTGATGTTTCCACATATATGGTTGTCCTAAAAGAACATAACAGACTTCAAGTGGGTAAAAATCACACACTACCTCATCCTTGAAGGTCTTGATGCCATGGGGAAAGTGGCGTTGTTGGCTGACATAGATGTCTCATCCCCGACTCAACCATCCGATGGTGTATGGTTGGGGGTGTGACATCATTAGAAACTCCAATATATTGACAAACATAGCTTATATGAGGTTCTTCTGAGTCCTTATGTTAATAATGAAATGCAGTGGGGTCCCCTTTACCCACATCTACGAGTAGAAGAGGCGCTCCCCTCCTCAAGCTCCTCTAGTTCTTCTGGTTGTATTGTTTTGGTCGTGATGGTAGAAGTGGGTTCTGCATCGATGATCCATTTCCCTTTATTTTGCTTTGAATCAAAGTTTGAGTCAGGTTCTGATTCTTTTTCTTTGAGCTCAACCACCAATGATTTTTTTGAGTGACAGTCATCAGTGTTGTGCTAGGGGATTTTGTGGAACTCACACCACTTTCCGGTGTCTTTCTTAAACTTCTTGTTACTCTTATTTTTTTGTGTCTTGGCCTGGCTCTCTTGAGGTTGGCCTTCCTTGTTGATATGTTCTTCATTCTGTGATTTATGGTTTCCTTTTCCATGCTTTTGTTGTGGCATATTTTCAAACCCAAATTCCTGGTTACTCCGCTGGTTGAACTTTTGATCGATTTTGATTGCATATCAATAAGAAAATCCCAGTGAGGACATGTCTAGTAAATCCATCTTTGCTTAGATTTACCTGTGCATACCACTGCGGTACTTCAAAACCAGGTGTCACTTGGAGTCTTTGGTACCCATCTTTGAGCGTAAGGTATGAAATATGTTAGTGTACTCCCACACCGCTTGGTCTCTTTTTTGACGCAGAGTCATCCATCTCATGTACTAGTCATCATAGTTTTCAATAGGGTTGAACTCCTCCTTTAGGGAATCTACAAAGGCCACCTAAGTGGGTTCTCTCTGGAATGGTGTATATTCATCCACAATGTACATCTCCCAGTAACCTTCCCACCAAAATATAACATGGGGAAGGGATTGAAGGAGCACAAAGGTGATCTTTTCACTGTCAGAAATTTTTGGAAAGTAATAACCTTCTATAAAATTCAACCATTTTTCTAGAGCATCTTCATCTACATGGCCTTCAAATAAGGGGATGTCAAAATTGAATTGTACCTTGAAGGGCGTCGCACCTTCGAAATGGATACTTGTCAAAGATTCCTTGACTGCTGCCATCAATAGTCTTTGAAGGATCTAAGAAAATTTTCCCATCATCTCATTCCTTTGTCGCAAGAGGGCCTCCTTGAGCAACGTCTTGAAAGGATCTCTTGCTCTTCCATCTCTCTTTTCTTTTGCCATGGGAGGTCACTTGGGTTGGCGAGAGCGGTTGTCCTCAAACAAACTATATCGAGACCCAACTCTCTATACCTTGACCTCATCAAGGACATGCTCTGAGAAATGACAAGGAGTAGACTACTCTGGTACCAGTGATCCAGATTATTTTGAGGACGAAATCAAACAAAAGCAAAAATATAGCATAAAACACACAAATACAGTGAAACCCAACTTCTATTAATGAATAAGATATAAAAACACTATAGAACACAAACTGGTAGAATGGGGTAGCTTATCTATGAAAATAAAGAGATGTTGGCTACGCTTCATTCATAATAATATTTACATCACACTCCATTGCATGATTAAAGGGCCTCCTTCACCTTAATTATATATGAGAGAGTGAGAAGAAAACAATTCCTATGATGTAAGTGGGATAAATCTGTCTAAGTTTATAAAATTCCATAGGCATGTAAAACACTAGGACTTATCGGGTGGTCACCCATCCAGGTACTACTTTAGCCCAAGCACACTTAACCACGGAGTTCTAATGGAATCTGGTGCATTAACACTATGTTGTAAGCATGTACATAAAACCACTAGGAAATCATTACATGATGTCTATAATTAACAAATGAAGATGGCATTACATTCCATTCCCCATAAAAAGGGTGAATGTCATGGTTTATCAAAACCATAGGCTTGAAATGTTGATTTAGTGAAAAAGGTGGATGTCCATCGAGATCCACTTGGATTAGGTTATCCATTTGAGAGGAAACTGTAGAAACTCGTGGAGGCCCTGACTTGGTGACAAAAAGGGGAATTCTTGTTGTTAACTGCATGTGAGGGAGAGTGTTCTTCAGACCCAATACAATTTTCCTTTATAAACCTAAGTGCCTTGGTGTATCATGCTCTAGCATGGGGGTGGCCTATTGTAGAGAGTCATAGTGAAACAAATCCCACGGTTGGGTGGGAAAGCACTCATCCTCAGTCATTTTAGTCTGGACGAGAGTTTATAAATAGATAAGCATTTACTTATTCCTTGTATGTTCAAATGTCTAAATGAAACATGTATGTTTTTCATTCCTAAAATAGTGTGGGTTCATGAGCAGGGTGGAATTAATGTTTGAATCTATAATTCCCTATATCTTGGATAAGTTATCATGTTGGTTATATTATTTTGAATATATTCTAAGACAGTCCGTGACTCACGGCTTAAAACCCTGTAAATGGTATGGACTAGGTGGGGGTTAACTTACTCAAGAATGATTTTCCCTTTGATCCCCAGATCTAGAAGTTTATCCATGGTAAGGTTATACTAAGAGGTTTCTTTGTTCAACGTTTGAAATCCAAGTTGCAGAGGATCTAGGCTATCATACATTTCTTTCCTTTTTAACTGTTATCGTAATGCACTAAGGTGGAAAACCCAAAATTAATAATTGTTAGGACGACTGATATCTAGAGTTTCTTTTTTGTAAAACTCCCAGACATGGGAACTTGGATGTGGAACCTTGATGTGGGAAGCCTTGACCTATCGAAACCTTTAGTGGATTTACATAGCATGAAAAATATTCGACAAAACCTGTGCGGGATTTAATAGAAAAAAGTTTAATTTGGATAAACCTTTGGCGCGTTAACCTTTCTAAGTGGAAGCTCATATATGAGATTATTGAAAATCGGGGCTTTCTCAAAAGGGGACTTTTTACAGATTCTTGATCCCAGATACTCCAAAGTTCATGATGAAACTAAGACCTCATGGATAGACTCTGGGTCGTTGGAACCCTTTCTGGTGGAACAAAAAACATCCAGGCTAGTGGACATTCGAGATTTCTAGTAAGTCAAACTTCTCTAAAAATCTCGATGTTGGATGATGGAACCCTTAATCTAGGTAGTAGACATCTAGAGGAACCTATAAATCAAACTTTTATAGATATTTGGATTCCATGTCATTGTGTTATGTTAGTATTCCACGTTAGTATGTTGTGTCAACAAAGTGGCATGTACGAAGAGCCACAATGGGAGGACTTAGGGTGGCAGATGTTCGATGGTGGAACTGTGACTATCCGAAAATTCAGAAAATCATTCAGTTGCTCTTTTATAAAGTGCCAGAAAGTTGGATTCCACCTCAATAGTTCCACATCAACATGGTGATTCGGATGCCACGTCAAATGACACATATTTTTTTCGAGTTAGAAGTGCCACATCAACTCGTTGAGTAAGCATGTCATGTCAACATGCCATGTCAGTGGACACATTAGCTAAGTGACCCGTTAGAAAGGTTATAGTGGAAAGTCGGTTGGTTAGAACTTGGAGGTGCAAATAGAACCATCCGAAAATCTAGAAGTCCTTGACAATGGGATTTTTAGAAAATGTCAGATCTTAGATTCTACGTCAAAAATGTCACGTCATTCCACAACAGAATCATCAGCAAGGTGACCACATAAGCCTTCACAGGACCACCAAAGAAATATAGGGAGTGGATCTCTATAAATATGGACGAATGGGATCTTGCCTTGGAAAAGCACCAGATTACAAAATGAGGAGGTGAAACATAAACCATCTAGAAGTCCAGAAATCTAAAATAAAAAAAAAATGAACTTTGGGCGAAAGTTGGATCCTGAATGGTGGAATGGTGCATTGGAATTGGGATTAAACGAAAATACAAGATTTATTAAAAGGGGATTTTTGAAAAATGCCAGAGGCAGAATCATGATGCGTAGTGTAACCTTTAAGATGTGAAGTGAAAACATGGAGTAGCCAAGTGGAGGATGGCACGTGGAAGAGGTCGAGTCTCCACTCGTGATGAATTCAAAATGATCAAAAGAAGTCATCTGTCGAGCACCTTTTGAGTCTGCTATTAATGTGGACCGTAGATCTGGACTAGCCTAAGCCATTGGATCTATTGAATTCAATTTACTCTATTATGCGACTTAAAATCACACTAAATATCTGACTCATTGAAGTGGGTGATCTTCCACCGTTTGATCCAGCAAATGTGCAAGTTGTGCACCGAAGGGAAAATTTCGATAGCCTATAACTGGGTGTGAGGTGGTGACCTATTATTGGAAATTGCATTTTAGAAGACTCGTGGTAATTCAACCTTTTGAAGAGGAGAGCCCAAACTAGTGAGTCTGATAGTTTTGTGGTTTTCAAATATGAGAAAGAATTATGAGCAAGGAAATTTAACCTTTTGAAGAGAGCAACTCGAATCCTTGTGAGTCGGATAGCCTTGCGGGCTTCAGATTTTGGGAAAAACTAAAGTGTGGTAAAAAAACCATCCCAATGAGATGAACTCGATGGTGTGATTCTGAAAGCATATGTTCAATGGCGAATCTTCGATGCTTCATTTGTCTTTCTCTTAAGTTTGAATGAACTATTAGGTCATCTTGGTATTCTGCCATAATTTTTCCAATTAGGTCTTTGAAAACATGGTCCATTGCTCTCTGGAACGTTTCACCTACATTTTTTAATCCAAATGGAATTTGAAAATAATCATATTTTCCCCATGGTGTTATGAATATTATTTTTGGTCGATCTTCCTTAGCTATAAGAAATTTGTTATATCCTGAAAATCCATCCAACATGGACATTAGTGTAGAACCAGTAACATATTGTAACAACATCTCCATATTGGGGAGTGGATGATTATCTTTAATGCTTTCTCAATTGAGATCTCTCAAATCAACATAAAGGTGAATTTAACCATTCTTTTTTCTTACCACCATAGGATTTGAGAGCCATTCTGAAAGTTTGATAGAAACAATTATACCAACCCTTTTTATTTTTTCCGGTTCTATCTTCACTAGAGGATTTATCTTAGGATTTATCATTCTTAGTTTTTTCTTGAAAGGTTTTGATCCCTCTTTGAGTGGTATGAAATGTTGGAATATGGAATTTTAATATTATTTTAAATCATTATAACTCCAAACAAAAATATCCTAAAATTGTTTAAACAATTGAGTATATTGATCAATTTCTTCAATGGTGCAACTAGTACCAATATTTATATACTTTGGAGAATCAAGACTCCCAATGTTGATTTTATGTGTCTCTTGAACCTTTCTAAAAAATGGTTCTTCTTTTGGATCCAAAGTCTTTGTTTGATCATCTCTTGTAAAAAGAGATTCCAAACTGACATAGTTTTTGGGAGTGAGTACAAGATTTTGATCACAAATTTCCTTCTGAGGATCTTGGCATTCTTTTGAATCATTCGATAACATTAAGTCATTATAAGTGAGGAAATTTTCAATATGTTCATTGTTTTCAAAAACTTGCAAATATTCTTGACTATTAGGTATTGAAGGCCAAAACTATTTCTTAACATGAAAAGTACTTTGACTTTAAGAATATTTTGAATTGAAAAGAGATTCAACTACTGCCAATGAATCAACCTTTTGATTCTTTTCTCAAGGAATGAAAGAGATATCGAAAGAATTAAAATAATCCACGAGTTCACATTCTCTTCTTGCATAATGTTTCAGTTTTTCTTTCTTAATTCTGTACTTCTTCTTGATATGATTAATAATCAACTTTGAGTCCTTTGTTACCACCATATTTTCTATTTTCATTTTAAGGGAAAGGATCATTCCTTGAATCAATGCTTCCTATTCTACTTCATTATTGGTAAATGGAAATTCCAATCTAATAGCGTGTGGATAGGTACCAGATTGAGGGATTTTGAAAACAATTCCAACTCCATTTCCAGACTTAGAGAAAGCGCCATCAAATGACATTTTCCAAAATCCTCTGAAAGAATTGTGTTCATCTTGTTTGGGTAGACTTATTTGTTTTGTATCAAAAATAGCATAATTTTGATTCCAGCATCAACATAATTTTGCATTACTTCATTTCCCTTTTTATTAAATGATATGGGTTTTCTATGCTCTCGAGGAACTCTGATCATAGTCCCATATTTATTTGGAAGTATCATGCAACTTCCATCATTCATGATATATCCTCCAATTAATGAACACCAATATATTCCCAACACAACACCATATGTTGGAGGAAAGTAAACAACTATAATAGTGAAAATTGTGGTAATATGAGGTGTTGCAGTTATCCATGCACATAAATATTTTATTTCACCATAGGTTGGGACTTTTCTTGAATCTGTGGAATATATGCTCTCAATTGTTTCATAATATTTTGTGCATTCCATTCCAAGTGCTTCCATCACTGATAGTGGCATAATGTTCTTAGTAGCTCCACTATTTATGAGAAAATTGTGTAACGTGAAATCATGATTCTCTATGGATATGTAAAATAGTGGGACTTTTCCCCTTGATATTATTGATGAAACATTTTGTTGTTTCCTTGTACTCATCACAGTTGCTTCTATTCTTAAATTTGTATCATCCAGTATATTCAATAGATTTTATCTTTGTTGAGGTATCTCAACTACCTCCATGAATGGTAAAGTAATTATGAGATTGGCTAGCTTATCAACCATATTATAATTCATTTGTAGTGGAGTCTTTGTTTGATTAACAACTGGATATTGTTTTGATGTTTCTTGAGCATTAGATTTTTCCTTTTCTTTTTTAGGTTGTTCCCTAGTCTTGAATTTATTTACTTGTGTTCTAGTATGGGCAACATTATCTTGTGAAAATGCAGGATCTTCTTGTTCATAAAAGATATAAAATGATGATGATCCTTCATCCATTTGTACTTATTCCAAAACTTGATCTTGGTTAACATCTACTTCTGGATCAAATTTTTCAATATGTTCTTCTTCTACAATTTCTTCTAATACAACAACATTTGGATTTGTAACTCTAGGTGTTCTTGGTCTATGTTCTTCAATTTTGTCATTCCTTATTCTTTGATCTTGTAATGGAGATCTCATGCTCATATTTGGTGGAATAATATTCTCACCTCTCCTGAGTCTAGTAATCTCATTCTACATTTGTCTAATTGTTCTGCTCATTTGAGCCATTTCTATCTTTTGTCTTGTTTCTTGGGCGGCTTTAAGGTCATTTATGACATTAGGGGGAACTCCTTGGAGAATTCCTCCCCAAATTGCTCTATTATTGGAACTTCTTGAAGTAGATGGTCCTTGAGGTATATGGATAGACTGGTCATTTTTCTTTGAACCTTTCCCAGAATGATTTCAGAATTAGCATTGGTCTCTAACATGCATTCTTACATTTATGTTTACTTATGGATCGTCGCATGTAGATCATTTATTTGTGAAGGTCTGATTGCATAATTCACATTTGAAGGCATTAAATTCTTATAGCATCCAAATGTGACAAGATCATTTATCCATTGTTCTTCTAGGATTTGGTTCAACATATTAAAGAATTGTAAATTAAAATCACTTATTCTTTCCCCTTTTTAAGATGAATTTGGGTAAATTGAGTAAGTAGAGTATGGTATGCAACATGCGGTGCATACATAGTCATGAAAATATTTTCTAAATC
Organism: Picea glauca; assembly: GCA_000966675.3. NCBI lineage: Eukaryota > Viridiplantae > Streptophyta > Pinopsida > Pinales > Pinaceae > Picea > Picea glauca. The sequence goes on from JZKD02S2342971.1 coordinate 312,398, forward strand.
ATCAAATGAACTAATTGATTGAGTTGGGAGGGAATGATACCACTCATAGGCTTGACCTATCAGTTTTGTAGAAAAACTCTAACCATTACATCATCGTGTTCAATCAGATGAAGATAAAAAACACTTAGAAATTGATCCATATGTTTTCTTGGATCCAATATCCCATCACCTGAAAATACAGGTAAAACTCCGCGAGTTAGGGTTGGAAATTTGTGTTGTTATCCATGTAGATTAACTGAGTTGGGTCTAGCCCTTATTTTTTTATTTATTTGTCTGTTACTTATTTCCCTTTCCTCATTAGGAATTTCATTCCTTTGTTCTTCTCGGCCACCCATGATTAGTATCTCAATTTATTTAGATATTGAATTTTGGGCATCTTCTCGAGTGGAAAGCTTCTTACTTTTACTTCTTGTTAAAGGACCCTTATATGATTCCAACTTTTCTTGGATTCACGATTGTATTCCTTGTCTTAGGGATTTTGCTCTTTCTTCTTTTGGGGAAATAAATTCCCAAGTCGTTTCGAGTTCAACATGGCTCCTTGTTGTTGTAATCGTTAGGTCATACAACTCATGCAAAATACTTCTTTGATCTCTTAATCTAATTTGTATTTTGGGTTGGGTGGGTTTAGGTAGAGTCATTAAATTTTCGATCTAGGAAACCAACCTTTTGTTCTCCCCAGTATGGTCGCCAAAAATGTTAATCAAAAAACTCTCTTACGATCTTTAAGTCAAACTCATGAGGTTAAATCCCCCTATTCTTTTGAAGAGGTGGTACTCCTCTATTTCAAATAACATATAAGAAGATAAAAAGTCCTGAGAGAGGACCAAGCTTATTCTTGAAATAAATATTCACAATCAAATAATACATGATAAAGGACAAAGTGTCTTGTAGAAAGAAAATATTACAATATGTTACAAGATTTATAAACCAAAAGAGTATATAGTAAATCAGAATGGAATTTCCATCACAACATTCATCAAAGTAGAACACAATATTCAACAAAAGGGAAAATAAAATATGGATTACATATGGAACAGAAGTCTAAATGATCACTCCATGAAATCCAATGAAGATTATGATAGACACACATTTGAAATATCATGCTTAAATTAAAAAAGTCTTGAGAAATTTATAATGATATGTCCCAAGTTAGTTCTCTGGGAACCTCAAAAATATATATATGTGTCTTTAATAAATAGGCAACAAATGTCTTAAAATACAAATAAAAGGGATGGTGTATGTCCTTCAAAGAGGACTAGGATGGGGCTCCCATGGAACATAAAATGAAAGAGACTTGGAAGACACAAGAAAAACAGTCAAGGGTCAGCCTTAGGTTTCATAGGTTGCTGGGGGGAAAAAGCAATATGAAAAATGACTGGAGAAGAAAGATGGAAAAGGCAAGAATATGGTTGCTACTTGACTTACTATAATGAAAATATTTTTCGAACCCTTTACTAGCTTGTTGATGCTTCTTTTGTAGATCGATACTATGTTGGAGGTGACATAATTGTTGTAACTGCTTCATGTTGATCTGTCTTGGTGATATTGATTAGGACTTTTCTTAGCCACTCTTCTATTTATTCCCTCATTGGGGCCACCATGATCTCATTCTTGGTATTTATCTTGAATAACTCATTCTTCATTTCTCTTAGGTCAATACCCAATTAGTGCATCGTGTCTCCGATGTCATCATTCTTGTTAATATATTAGACCAACCACCTTTCAACTTCTTCTTAGGATAATTCCATTGAGTCGGTGAACTCATTCACCCATGCAACTTTTAATGCCTTGAGTTGATAGTCTTAATGTGTTGGGACCAAAGATTAATTTTTTTTTAATTCAAAAATAAAATTGTTCATAGAGGGGATTTCACAGTGCAACATATTAGATATAATTTTCGGGATTAACTGCGTAGAGTAAGTCATTAATCTATGACCCATACCCATGAGTATTAGTCACAACTATCCAATAATTCTCATGATTTGAATAGTCCACTTAGCACTCATTGCATCGGGTGATGCTCACAGGGGTCAATAAAATTGTTATTGACCGAGTAAAAATAATATTGAGCCTTGTGTCTTCACAAGGCTTGATACCAAGCAAAGACCAGCTTCACCCTGAATTTGACACTCCTTTCCCTTGGAAAGTATTTGAAAACATGGCAGTAGACTATGGCGAAGATCAAATAAGATGTCATGTAGAATTTTTGGGTCCTTTTTAGACCACCCAATTGAAATGAAATTTCATTGGAAATAAGGTGGCCTCAATCAATCAAGGCATATTCATGCACAACGAAGTAGAGGATATAATGATATTTTTCGGCATAGAGGCCATGGATTAAAAACCAATTATACGAGAAAACAACCAAGCAAATTCCTTGTAGGGATACTTTAAGGAACTTACCTCAATCTTAGAGGCATTGGTATTAGTTCTTGGGTCGGCCAGATATTTTTCGAGGAGCTCTTGTCCTCCTCTATGTTCCTTTAGTAATTTATTGGCTTCTTCACCTTTGAATTGTAATGTGGGCTTCAGAAGTCATATCATTCTTTTTAAAACTAAAGGAGCCAAGGAAATAGGCTACTACCCTTGAACTTGAATTATTCTCCTTTCTTAATCAAATTTATTTGCACACCAAAGAACTAGCTCTTTGAAATATGTTACCTCAAGAACACAACAACCAGAGCTACGTATGAGGTCCAGACCTAGTTTTTTTTCTTCTCGACGGGATGGAGGGCCTTGTACCACTTGTAATATTTCTACCACTGGAACTCATGGTCTTCACATCCGAGAGTATTTAGCGTATCTCCACAATACAACTCTTTTCTCCTACTTGACATAATTTACACAACTTTTTATTCTTACCAATAGGTGGCGCTAGTGTCGATATAACATTTTACAGCATGGAATATTAGTCCTTTATTTAATTTACCACATATTTCCTTGATTATTAACCAACATAGCTCTTATTTCAAAAAATTTATCTTACACGGTGAGATTTAGAATTTACTACAAAGATTTATGAAATCTTTGCCACTTTAATAATGACATTATGTTTACACAAGTGATGGATGACATGGTGGTGGGGGATAAATGTGATCGATAAATGGTGATGTGATGTCGTGGAATATGGAAAGCGGTTTAGTATGAAAGTGCGAAAAGATGAATGGAGAGTGCAATATGGTGAATGCAGGATTGCGGGATGCGAGACACAAGACATGGGAAAATGAAAAAGGTGAAAAGGAATGACTCTTACATATGCAATGAGAAAATATACTAAGTATGGGAAGAGGTTATTATGTGGGTCATGAAATTGAAATGGACATTCTATAGAACGCAGAACAATAGGTTATGGGACAAGGGCATCAGGGGAAAAGGTAAGTGGAAGAGATGGGTGTCCCGCATACGCATTCAAATAAACGACTAAGTATGAAAATGGTAAAGGGTGTAATTTGGAGGACGTCGAGATAGATGAGTCGTTATGAGTGTTGCGCGATTGCGGGTCACGGGACATGGGGAGTTATGGGACATGAATGTGTTGTTCTCCTGCAAGGGGACTCCTGCATCGCTTGAAAAATGACTAAGTGTTGGGATTGAAATAGAAGAAAAATGATTACGTTAAGATACACGGGCTTGTAGGTATGCGAACCTGGGAATTTGATAGTATCATGACTTGAAACCTGCATTTGAAAGGGAAAAATGACTAACTAAATAAAATTCGAGGGGCAAAGAAAAACAAGGGGAAAAGACTAAGGATGTCGGTGTGTATGTACTAATGTTCATCAACGAATGTGGATCAATAGTCACCCGATCAGGTCCTCTCAACCCCAAACACTCCCCAAAGAACATTAAAAGGGTTTTCATACACTGCTTCACAATGATAGATGGAGATAGGTACATTTGTACTCCCTCCTCTATTTCTACCTCTATCTTTATCTCTAATGTTGAGAAGTAGTGTTTTCTCTTTTTCTAGGATTTACATTTTCAGTTCACCCTTTCTCACGTTCTTTTCTTTTCTTGTACTTTCATTTGTATATTTTACTCTTGTAGCAATCATGGGTGATCTTGATACTCCCTTATTCCAACGTTGATTGGGCATATTTTCTAGTCCCATTGACCTATTCTTTGGTCATTTTTGGACATTAATAAAATTAATGTATCTTATCTTTATTTAAATAGGTAATATATTCATTGTGACATATTTAAAAGCAATAAGGTAATGATAAATACAATGAGATGAGGCGTGTGTCATAGAGAAAACTACATTATGAGGATTGTTACTCTACTAAAATGTAAAATAACATTAATGACCACCAATGACTAAAAGCTATCAATCAAACTCATGTGTGCATATCTAAGGCGTCAACAAGTAAGTGCATAGTAGGATGCACATATGCAACATATGTTTTATATCCCCATAAACAGAATGAAATATAGCATAACAAAAGGGGAGAAGACTCATTGAAACAAAATGTTGTAGAAAAATTTTCATCCCAACTGGTATATGGATGTGTTGAGCTAACCAATGTGCAAGCTTTCCAGATAAGTGTGTTTGTGAAAGAAATTTTTTTATTGTAGGTAAAAGGCTGTTTACCTGAGTATGCTTGCCAAGAAGGAAATGTAAAAATTTATCAATAGCTTTAACAAGGGAAACTGTATGTTTTTCAATTAAAGTATACTTGAATTCATCTTCAGATAAACTTTGACTCATGTAAGCTTTTGGATGCTCATTGTTATGATCATGTTTTTGAAGAAGAATTGCAGAGATAGCTTCTTCAGTGGCATTTATATATATGATTTCAAAATCAGGCTTTGCCAATATTGGTGCAAAACTAATTGAACTTTTAATTTATACGAATCCTTTTCAGTAGTATCTTTGCAGGAAAAAGGTTGATCTTGCTTTAGCATATTATGGATAGGTTTCACCATTCTAGAAAAATAAGGAATCAATATTCTAATGAAATTGATCTTACCCATGAATGATTGGATTTCTTTCTTGGGAGATGGGGATTGAATATTTGAATGGAAACAACTCTCTCCAAATCAATACTGATGCCTGGATCATATACAAAATGGTTGAGGAGTTTTTTTGCAGTGATACCAAAAATTGATTTTGTTGGATTCAATGACATACCATTTTTTTTGCAACAAAGAAAAACTTGTTTAAGATGATCAAAATTATCTTCTAGGGTATTAGAATAAACAGTGAAATCATCAAGATAAATATGAATAATTTTACCAATGAAATTATCAAAAGTTGTTTGCATAGTTCACTGGAAAGTAGCGCCTGCATTAATCAAACCAAAATGCATATGTTCATAAGAAAAGGTTCCCCAACGTGTAGTAAAAGTGGTTTTATATTTTTCAACCCTATTGACATGAATTTGATTATATCGTGAAAAACCAACAAGAAGTGACATCATTCAGGAGCCTGCTACTTGTTGTAAAATCAATTCCATATCAGGAAGAGGAAAATTGTTTTTATCACTTTCCATGTTCAAGGAACGAAAATCAACACATAATCTAATATCCCCATTCTTTCTTTGTAACGAAACAAGGTTTGATACCCATTCTAAATACTTGACAGGAAAAATCATATGGGCATTTAAGATATTTTAACCCTCTTTTCTAATAGTTTCTTTTAGTGCAATATTTATTGGTATGTGTCTTTGTCTTACTGGTTTTGCTTCTTCTTTAATAGGAGTTTTGTGTTGTATTATACTAGGATAAAAACCTCACAAATATTCATATGACCATGCAAAGACATCTCGAAATTCATGGAAAAGATCCATAAATTTTTTCTTCTCTTGATCTGAACATTGAGCTCCAATTTTTAGAATATTTAGATCTTATTGAGTCCCAATGTTTACAGGAGTGGTCTTTCCTATCTTTATTTTTGCTTCCTCCTCTATGTTTTCCTTTTTATTGCTTACATAACTTGATGAGAAAGAGCTTTCCATAGGGGTTAATCCCTTGGGGAATTTGTTATATTCTAGAGATATCATCTATGTCCTTTTCAATGGCTCATTCTCCAAAAAGGGACATATGATTTCATTGTCAGAAAAAACTTTTCAGGATTCAACATTGTCCAGAAAATGAGGACGTAGAGAGATAAAGGTACAATCTGGCCTTTCAGGGAGAAATTTCTTTGTAGGGTTGGATGTAAAAACAAATAACCTATTTGACATTGAATTTGATCTCTCCTGATATGAGTAATATTGAAAGATAGAAGATTAGAAACCTCTTGTTAAGTTGTTTGTGTATATCTCTTTAAAAGTTTATTAGATGGGATATAAATTCTCTTAACCAATTTGATGATAAGCTCAGAATCCCCAAATAGATAAAGATGATATAAAACTAGATTAAAATCATTTTCTATCCCAAGTATTAAGGCTTCAAACTATGTCACATTATTGGTACATGCAAACTCTAATATGTAAGAAAAATTATGATTTTTCCCTATAGGTGAGTAAAGTAGTATACAAGCTCCATTTCCTTCACTCGAACATGCACCATCAAAATGCATATGCCACATACCATCTTCAGGGTCAGGAAGTTGTGCATTAGAATTGTTATATTGTTCTAAAAATATAGAGTATACATTGATATCTTCTTCAATATAATATACATGTGGTTGGGGCACTCTTTCAATATATAGTGAGATTCACCCTTCACAAAGAACAATGATATTCTTGCCATTTTTAGGAAGGGACATGTGTGTTCCATCCAGTGATATGCATCCACCAGTTAAAGCTTCTCGGTCTCTTCCTAAAATAATAAAGTAGGTGCTTACTGGCATATCAATGACTTGAATATTGTAGGTGGTCCTGATTTCAGGATGCGCATACAATACCAAAGTTACATCTTAATTTCACCAATGGTAACCCATTGTTGACTATTATATGATAACATACTTTTTAAATTTTCATTGGTGCATGAAAGACCTAATTCTTCCATAATAATTTTAGACATAACATTTGGACCAAATCCCCCATCATTCTGACAACAATGTGTGATTTTATCCATAATATTCACTAAAACACAAAAGGAGGATTTGTTTACATAGTTCCTAGGATTATATACACCTAACTTATTTATATACAGTTCTTCTTCATCTTGTTCCTCAATCAAACTGGAAACAGTAGAAGTTTTACCTTCCATAAAATATTTTAGATGCTTTTGTTGTTCAGGAACAATTACCATATTAAGTAAAGAGGCATCTTCTTTAATGTTAGCCAATTGTTTCAAAATATTATATTTGGATGAAGAAGATGAGGTTAGAATTACTTCAGAACTCTGAATACCCCTTGTGCTTTGAGGATTAGTTTGATGAGAGGATGTACTTGGTTAGAAAGTGGTTTTGGGAGGACCACATTTGTTCTTGTTTTGATAATATTTATTTAGATTATCAACCATCATTACATCCTCTGCAGGATCACAATCTAAAGAAACAATCATAGTATTAGATCTTTTTCCAAAGATCCATTCTCTTGCATTCTTTCTAATCTCACAAGTATTCTCATGATGATTTTTATCATATAAATTACACCAAGCTCTTGATATTATTGCTTAGGTTGAAATATTTGAGTATGATTACTCAAGGCAGCTTGTGTGGAGGTTTCTGCAAAAGTAGAAGTAACACCCCTTCTTTCAAAAGAAGACATTATATTTCTCATGTCGTGTACAAGTTGCAATACAATTGACATATTAGTTTGTTTGACGTAAACTTCAACAAGGAGACATATTCTTGTCAATTGTTCTTCAAACTACAAACAAGTTTGCAAAGTGGATCCCAAACTGTTAGCATTTTTTTCCTCTACCCTATGGAAATAAGAAGATGGTAATGCATTGTAATAATGTGTTAAAGCAAATTTATTACGATATCGAGTGATCTATGGGATCTTATTATACAATTTAGTGAAATGTAAATTAAAAGAATTGATTTTTTCACCTTTGTTATAAACAAAATTGATATGGATTTAGGAGCGGAACAAACTGATTAACAAACTAAATACAATAAACACAGAGATATGAAGAAAAACACAAATATCCAGTGAAAAATATATTATATTGAATAAATGAAATAGGTTGAAACTGTAAAACTGCAAAACTGAAACACTTACTCGAATGGTGGTAGCTATCTCTGAGAAGAGATGTGGCTACTACGCGCATCCGTCTGAGCATAATCATTACAATTATTGGTTGTGGAGCCTGATTATCTTTCTGATTCAGAGGTCTTTTACTTTCAACCATGTTTATACCCCATGAAGTATTTACACCCCAGAAGTATGTACACTCTTCCACGTGAGGGAGTGCAGAGAGGGGGTACCCCCTCTGTGGGGTCTGAGGGGGCTATCCCCCTGGCTAGGGGGGCTGGGGGCAAGCGGGCCCCCAGCGAGGGTTCAGGGGCAGCGTTACCCGATGGGGGTTCGGGGACGAATCCCCCTAAGGAAAAATTTCCTTGTAAATGTATATTGTAATTTCATTGTAAATCTGGATCATTCATTATAAGGTTGCGGATCTAATGGTAGAGATTATGTTAGGGTTTTTTTCCCTAGAAGGCAACCCTATTTTATGAGGGAAATGTATTGCGGCTATGGTTGATGGTGAATATTGTATTCTGAGATAGGATACTGTGAGAGAAAGAAGAGGAAGCTACAGCGATTTTGTTGTAGGTTGTATCCCTTCATATGTTGGATAATAATAAAGGAAGGACCTGGCAATTTTTCTAGTGGACGTAGCCCACACTGGGTGAACCGCGTAAATCTGTGTCTCTATTGTATTGTGTATCTTCTATGTTTTGTTTCCACATTTGTTTTATTTTATTGCTCCATGGTACTCTTTTTCTAACAACAATGAGGCTCCAGAGGCCTTTTCAATATTACTCATGAAGGCCAAAACCCTAGCCATCCAAAAACCTAACCCTAGGAGGTGAAATGCCAAAATTCATGTAGGCCCCTATGGGTAAGTTGGTACCTCAACTTCCTGGGGTCGTAAATTTTGCATGCGACCTCTATTTTAGGCGTGTGATAAACCGTTGGAAAGGTATTTTAGATAGCTACACATTACACCATCAAACTTTGACTCTGTCTACATTTTCACTGTGTCGATCCAAAAAAACATTGTTTAGGGATCCAAAATGGCCCTAGAAGTACAACAAGATGTGTTGTCATGAAAACATACAAAATAAGCCAGTTGGATTACGTGGGAGGACACTAGTATCCACCTGGAAGATGTGTAGGGATTCAAACAGCCCCAGAAGTGTAGAACCCACAATTACAAAGAAGTGTAGAAGAGCATGTTGAACTAAAAACTGACAAGAGGATCCAGTTGGAATAAGTGGATGGCCACCAATATCCACCTGGATCAATCCTCCCCCCTTAGAAATAAATCGTATCCATTGCATGGAGTTCCCCCATTAGGTGAGGAAACTTCTATTGGATTTGGCTTGGGTGAGCCACTTGCCTTGGTGTAGGAGTTGCCTTGCCTTGACAACTCGAAAAAGTTGGATCCTCTGTTGGCGAGTGCCCTTGACCTATTTTTCACTAATTGATCAGTGGATGCCTCTTGCATGCAGTAAAGGTTGATATCTATAGGTTTCAACTATTTTTCTATCTCTGAGGTGTCTAATAATGGTGGAAAATATGGTTGAAGGAGGTCAACATTGAGCACCGGGGGAAAGCCAAGGAATGGTGGAGTGTTGAGCTCAAAATCATTGTTACCTGCAACCTTGGTGATGGTGTAAGGCCCATAGCGAAGTGGGTGGAGCTTCCGATGGGGCCATGTAAGACGCTCCTTCTGCAAGTGTAACCAGACCTTGTCTCCAACCTGAAACTGGTGTGGTACCCTGTGTTGATCATGGCGTTGCTTGTACTTAGCATTGGCTTTCTATAAAATATCATGGACCTACTGATGGATGTGTTGAATCCTCTCAATGAATCTACTAGATTTGTCAGTCTCAGACTGAACATGGGAAGATTCTGTCTGTGTGGTTTCCAGAGGTAGTGCAACATCAATGGGACCCAAGGGTTGGAATCCCAGTCCCACCTGAAATGGGCTATGGATGGTGGAGCTATGGAGATCCATGTTGTAACTGTGTTGAACATAGGGTAGAATCTCATCCCATGTATGCAGATTCTTAGATTTGTACATGCATAGGATGTGCACAATCATCTCATTGATGACCTATATTTGGTCGTTTGTTTGGGGTGAAAAGCGGTGGATTTAGTGAGATTGGTGTCCAACAGTGACCAGAGACTTGACCAAAATGTGTTGAGGAACCTATTTTCCCAGTTGGAGATGATGGTCTGTGGTATCCAAAAATGGACCCACACTCGTTCGAAGAAGATATTGGCAATATCTACAGTTGTGATGTTCTTCTTGCAGGTTGTGAGGATGGCCATCTTTGAAAACTGATCAACGACCATAAAACACAATCATTGGCTTAATTGGTGGATGAAAGGCCAGACATGTAATCCATCGATGTGGATTCCCAAGGATTCTCGGGGGTAGTAAGAGGGGTGTGTATGCATTGCTTCTTGATGGCTTGGAAATCGCACATGCAACGCAAGATCTGATATACTTGTTGACATCCTGTCAAAGTTCTGGAAAAAAAAAAATATTTCTGGAGAACGACCACAGTTTTCTCCATGCCAAAATGTCTTGCCACCCGACTGTAGTGGGCTTCCTGAATCATATTTGCACGCTCGCTTTCAGGAACACAGAGATGGCCCGGATGGCATAACCACCCATCCTAAATGTGAAAATCGGTGATAGTCACGCATGTACCCAAGAGTTGATAGATGGTGGCGAAGTCCAAATCTTGTTGATAAAGTTGGGGCCACTCATATGCCTCATGTACACAAGAATGGAGCATAGTGGTGAGTGCAGCTATGAGAGGTCAAATGAGGCAATTAGCAACATGATTTGTGCTTCTTGTCTTATACTTGATGTTGAGATGGAACTACTGCAAGTAGTTGGACCACTTATGATGGAAATCGTTCTACAACTTCCCATGTGTCTGTATGAACTGTAGAGGCTTGTGATCAGTGTGGATGATTATCTCCTTTCCCAGAATGTAATTTTTCCATTGAAGACAAGAATGTACAATAGAATACATTTCCATGTCAAGGGTGGGGTATTTTCGGATAGTATCTAAGAGTGTCTCACTATGGTATGCCACTGTATGACCGTGTTGAGTGAGAACTGCACCTACAACATAGTCAAATGCATCAATCTCAATATCGAACAATTGTTGCAGATCAGGAAAGGGGAGTACTAGAGATGAGCACAAGTGATGCTTCAGATAATCAAATGCTCATTGTTGTTCCTTCCCACACACAAAATTTTCTCTGTTGTCACCCTTGGTCACGTGGATGAGGGCCTATGCAATATGGGAGAATCCTAAAATGAACCGTCGGTAGAAATTAGCCAGTCCCAAGAAGCTTCGAAGCTCGGTTAGTGTGGTCGGGGCTGGCCAGTCACAGATGAATTGGATCTTAACGAGATCGACATGTACCCCATGCTCATCAACAATGTAGCCCAAGTATTGGACCCTGTTCATGCCAAAGGAACATTTTTTCAAGTTGGAATATAGCTTGTGTTGTCGCAGACTGCTCAAAACCTGTTTAATATGTCGTATGTGCTCCTCCCAAGTTCTATTGAATATGATGATGTCATCCAAATATACCACCAAAAATGATTTGGTGAAGGGTCTCAATACATCATCCATCAAACTCATGAAGGTGGTCGGTGCATTTGTTAGACCAAAGGGCATGACCAACCATTCAAAGAGACCTTCTTTAGATTTGAAAGTTGTCTTCCAGACATCAGTTGGTTCGATGGGAACCTGGTGGTACCTAGACTTTAGGTCAATCTTGTTGAAGAACTTTTCCCCCTTGAGTTGGTCAAGAAGGTCATCAATCCTGGGAATTGGGTACCCGTTTCTGACGGTGATTTTGTTTAATGCTCTGTAATCAATGCAGAGTCGCCAGGTCATGTCCTTCTTCTACACCACTACAATCGGATTTCTGCAAGGGGAGGAGTTAGGTCTGATGTTCCCCTTTTGAAGAAGCTCTTTGATCTGATGCTTGATTTCATCATTTTCCATCAGCGAGCGATGATAGACTGGTCCATTAGGCAAAGATGCACTAGGAGTTAGGTCAATTGGATGCTTGACTTGGTATTGCGTCGGTACCCCAGTGGGTGAGGAGAAGATGTCTCTGTACTCCTCTACAATCCCGTCCACTTGATTTTTCTACAAAGAGAGGCTCTGTGTGGAGGCCACAAATGTGGCAGTGACCTTCTACTTACTGTGAGCATAGATCACAAAGAAGATGAACTTCTCGGTTTGTGAAATGACCTTGTTGCATTGCTTAGCAAAGATTAAAGAAATAGCGGTAGGCGGTGCTACCTATGGTATCATGTGCAATTGTATACCCAAAGTAATGATAACACTGTGGGATCTAGACACATACACAACATGATGCTTCCAGAAATATGGTTGTCCTAACAGAACATCACAAAATTCAAGGGGAGCAATATCACACATTACCTCATCTTTGAAGGGCTTGATGTCATAGGGAAAACAACATTGTTGGCTGACACGAAGATTTCCTCCTTGGCGAAGCCAGTCGATGGTGTAGGGTTGTGGGTGCGATGTTGTTGATAGATCCAACCGATTGACGACCTCTACTGAGATCGGGTTCTTCTGAATTCTGCTATCGACAATGAAATGAAGTGGAGCCCCTCTTTACCCACATCTGTGAATGAAAGAAGCATTCCCCTTCCTCTGGTTCTTTTGGTTTGCTTCGCTGGACTGTGGTGGTAGAGACAGTAGCACTGGGTTCAACATCGATAATTTGCTTCCCTCCTTTTGTATTTGATTCGGAATCATAATCGACCTCTGACTCAGAATCCTTCATCTCAGCCATGCATGACTACTTGGAGTGACATTATTCAGTGTTGTGCCAAGGGATTTTATGGTATTCACACCATTTTCCTGTGTCCTTCTTTTCTCTGTCCCTTGTTGTGTGGGTTGGGGTCGCCTTTTCCTCGCTTCGGCTGTGAGGAGTTTGTAGGTCTATACTCTCAACTCTTCTGCTTAAATTTATGTTCGATCTTGATATCATATCTATAAGTCATACCCAATGAGGTGATGTCCAAAAACTCCATTTTTGTTTGAATGTATCTATGCAAATAGTTGCGGTATTTGAGCAACAGATGTCGCTCAGTTTCTTTGATACCCAACTTGGTGCGCAAGGTATGAGAAATATTGGTGAAATCTGGTACTTGTTGAGGAAAAGATATGAAATGATCTTACTCAAGAATTTTAAGATCTTGCTTGGCTAAAGAAAGATAGACGGGAATATCACCCTATGTTTATAGCCATCAAAATGTTATCCTAATTCACAAGTATTGTTTACAAGTGCTTAGGATGGTTTTTTTATAAATAAAAGCTTGCTGAAAAATTCATTATTTATGTGATTTTATGAACATAAAAAACGTTGAAATAAATATAGAGACATAAGTAAAGACACCAAGTCAATAATCAAAACAAATGAGACATAAATCAATCCTTCATTTCATTCCAATTCATCAAAGAATCATTCTCTTTACAAAATTCCCTGAGGAAGTTTTGGACCAAAGTCAAACGTATAAGTCCTCGATGGAACATACAAAAGGACTTCTAACAGAAAGTAAAAAAGTGAACTTTAAAAGCTGGATCAGCTTGCCACAGATTGTTTCCCACTCGACTCTGCACAATAGTATTTGTCAGTTATGAAATCTAATTCACAAACAGACAAGTCTACACAGACTATCAAAGATGTATCAACACCTCTAAAAAACAACTGTCTGAATGATGTAATTCAGTCCTGAATCTTGTTGTCTACAATAAGACCCTGCTATCATAAAAAGGAATTAGGCTTCTAATGAATTAAGGAATGAATGAAAACCGAATTATCTCAACAAAAACTTCAAAGAGAAAACCTTAGTATGTTTCTCCTTCTATTCTCCTCTTGTTCCTCCCTTTCCTTTTTCCTTTAAGCAAATCAGAATTGGTTGAAGTAGTTGAACTACTTCTTTAGTTAACTTAACTAAAAATCAACTAACTTTTTAGTTAAGGGGGCAAAGTAATAATCATAATAAGGGTTTTAATAAATAATAAATAGTAGATGGGACCCATTGTGACTCCCTTTAGTTCTTTAGCAATCATAACACAACTAGTTAATCAAACAAAACATCCATCCTTGTGAATCCCATCATTACTTTCACATTTGACAATTTATATCAAGGATAATTGAAATTATTTCCAAAAATATACTACCCATATATCCAAAAATAGTGTGTTGTCCAAAATTCCAGAAGTCAAATGTTCTCATCAATTAATAAAAACAAAATATTAAAATCTATATTTGCCACTCTGGGAGGCAAACTTTCCCTTGTTTTTTATGTCACCTTTTGATCTCTCTGAATTTTCCTTAGGTTGTGTGGAGCCTTTAGGCCTAATCTCACTGATCACATGAGAGCAATCATCTCTCAAATGCATGTGGGAGGACACAGATTTATCAGAGTCATTTGAGGGTGAGGAAGGGGCAACAAAGGCTTTTCCTTTGTCAGGAGCATGGTCGGCCTCAGTTTTCAACCTTTTGATTGCATTGGAATACTAAAATGGTGAGTGGATAGGGGCAGCTTGGAAAATTTAATTGATAGGTGGGGGAGCAGGTAAAGACAATTTAGGCTCGCCACGATGTTGGGAGACTATCGGGTGGACAATCTCTTTCCATCTGTCATTTTCAAGAAATTCAGGTTGCAGTGAGACATGAGGAGGCATGAGGATACCAGGGACCTATGGGGCTTGGAAGGGAGGCCTTTCAGGCCTAGGTTGGACCATTCCTTGCCCAATCTAGTTAAAAAATCTAGCTTGAAATAGTTGGCCTAACTCTTGCGAGTCTGCATCAAAGTGTATAGAGAATCTTGGCCTTCTAGGGCCCCTGTTCCAATTACCTCTACCTCGGTTACCCCGACCATGGCTACCTCTACTGAAAAAGCTCATTCATGTATGCATAATTGATTAGCAAATAGTTTCTTTAACAACCATACATGACAACTCTTTTAAACATGAAATAAAATTTGGCTCAGCAACATATCAGATTCATGCAATCCAATCCATACAAATTGTTTAATAGTTGTCAATGAGCAGGGGGTGAACAAGGTTCTGGGATATGCGAGGGGTTGTATTGAGCGAAAAATGTTAAAATGAGGGGGAAAGATCATGATTACTTCTCACAGACAACAAACAAACAACTGTAACGTAAACCAAAAGAATATATCATTGTAATCCATCCATGTGATCCTTAAACTGTCATAATACAAAACTTATCTTAACCATAATTAAATTTTAGGAACAGGGAGTGGATAGTGAATATGGGAAGCAAGGGGAATTGTAATTAGCAAAAAGTGAAATAATGGTAGGGGAAAAGAGCGGATATTGTTCGAAAAATCAATTAAGTAATCCATAAAAACAGTTATGTATTCAATACAACTATTCCAACATCAATTTAACAATTACTGTGGCCAATTAAACAATATTGTGTGTTAAAACTTGTTCACTGTCCACATTCAATTTCCTTAAAATATTTCAATTAAGACAGAATAATCATACTCAGAATCCTCATGACTTCACCCATCATTGTTAAAATACTTTTGTTTATTTTTCATTTACTTCCCTTTCATATTTAAAACAAAATCCAAGGACTACATGGTCATTTGTTTTAAATCTATTCCACATAAAAACATCACCACTGCCCATAATTTAATTCCTCAAATCAAACACAGATACAAGCTCTTTTAAAACATGCTTGATTCCATTCCTTTAACCAATTTAACAATTAAATTGCAATGAAACCATACTACTAAAAACCCCGTGCCCATATATGATGGTGCAATAAAATGATACGATGCACAATATCCATAAATCATACACAGTAGACAACCAAGCCACAATTATCAACTTTCAAGTTGCAATAATCCCGATCGGGCAAATTAAACACACAACAATAACAACCACCACTTCAATTGTTACCACGTTGTAGGAACACACAGACCAACACATAACACAAAGAAGGCATTTATGTGACTGTACATATCCAATTACTTCCAATCAAACCATAAAACAATGTTGAGCTATCAATCCAACTGTTACAACAAAAGGAGGCAACGATTGTATGCCCATTATCATCCCCTTTTACAACTTCTCTAATCAACCAATTAAACCGTGTTGAGTTATCTATTCAACTGTCATAATAAAATAATGCAGCGACTATATACCAATTATCATTTCCGATTACAACTGTGTAATCAACCCAATCAAACAGAGATGAGCCAATAATCAAAACCATTGTCAACTCTACTCAACCAACTCATGACAGTAAAAAAGATACCCGACAGGGTGTAACTGGTTCAGTTTATCAAAATCGATCTCTGGAACTAGCATAGGGAGACTGGAGGTCGACCTTATCGATAGTAGGTGAGAAACCGTTGAGACAAGCAAGGTGGAACCACATGCATTATAACCCTTAACTTGTATGATAGGGTGACAGTTCGACCCCAGGTAGGAGAGACTATGAACATAGGAATAGAGGTTTCTTACTGGCCATTCGTTTACACAATTGACATTAATCCATGCATCGAAACTTGCATACATTTCTTGCCAAATGTGCCACCCGATCCATATTAACCATTTACAAAACATGCTATAACATGTATCACATGTGCTCCATATAACTCAATAAAATCGTATAGCCACTAACACTGTTATTTAGGACTAACATCCATTTCTTTAATTTCAAATGCATATCGTATAGCATAGTTTAGTTTCTTCTTTTGGATTATTTTTATATTGCTCTTGTCTATTGTTATAACTAACATGTGTCTTGTGCAGGTGTAACATGTAATAAACCATGGCGCTAATAGAAATGCCATAAGAGTGAATATAAGCCATTCATACATGGAATTTAGAGCTTAGAGTAATGAAACCAACACATAAAATCCATTATCCGTCTGCAATTATGGCGCAAACAGAACCAATATTTCATCATCAATCATGTAGAACCATGTAAGCAATGTCGAAAAACAACATAAATATCAAATAAGAACCTTATTTGATCCTCCAATCTACAAGGGGGTCCCACATGCTAGTATTATATATCATTATCTTAGCTTAAATACTAGGCTTTTAGCAATACTTTGCGGGCGAAATCCTCGTTGCGATTTTTATCGTCAATAGTATTGTCTGGTTCCTTTCTTGTTCCAGGGTGGTCCATCTGGTGTGCTAGTCCTCGTAGCTTCCAACAGAGTAGTATTGTTCTTAATGGCATCCCAGAAGGAATCCCATGTTAGGGAAACCAAAAATATTGCAGATTCCTCTATGGCCCTTTGCTCAAAGTAAGTGTCCCACTAGTCCTTAACATGGGGGGCGACCTTGAGGAGTGCAAAAGTAATGTTTTCCTTATCGGAAAAATTATGGACCGAAAAATACCTTTCGAGCAAATTCAACCATGTATCTACAACATCAGCATCTATCAGTCCTTCAAATAATGGAATATCAAAATTTAGTTGTACCTTGAAGGGGGTTTCATGGCCGCTTAATGAAGATGCTTCTCCTGTGGGAAGCCACCGAAGTATCTACGCAAATTTTTCCATCATTTTATTCCTTTTTCATGCAAGGGCTTCCTTGAGCAACATTTTAAAAGGATCTTTTGCTCCATCATCTTTCTTTTTGTCTCCCATGGGTTGATGTCGGGCTCGGCGCGACCGATCTTGCAATAGCTTGGTTGGTTCGAGTCCCAACTTCTTGTACCCGGATCTTATCGAGGACATGCACGAATAAAAATATATGAAGAGCATACCATTGATGCAGAGGCATTGTTCCACCTCAGCACGCGCTAGTTCATTTACACGCATGGTGCGCATTCAAGGAACGAGAGGCGCTGCCCTCTCATTTTTCCTCGAGAATCCAAGGTGTGATCCAGGAATTAATTGGACACAAGTTGGAAAATCCAAGTTGTGCTTTTGCATAAGCTGGAGATAAGGTCACCATTAATAGGATGATGCAAAATGGATCTGCGCCCAATTTGGAGAAAAATTGCCATCATTGTAATTTTCCCCTTCGATAGGCATTAGGAGTGGTGATTTGACACCATTAGTTATCTTGCGAGGGAAGCTCATTTGAGCCCCTCTTGTATAAATCTTTGTAATTGTCACAAAGAAGAGGTTAGATGATAAGAGGTTAGCCAGGAGAGAGTTATCCAGGAGAGAAACTCAGAGAGCCGAGACTTAGTTGCAACTCAGACCCCACCATTGCAATTTGGCATTCCACCATTAATATAAAATGACATTTTTTCCTATTTTACCTTTATGTTCAATGGATGTTGTGTTATGAATGTATTTTACATGCATTTGAATTGTAGATGAATGTTAGAAATCATCTGTAGGAATAGAGATATAGTTTTCTATCCGAGAGTGTGTTGAGTTAAGTCTGGTTCTCTAGGTTAAGTGCAAGGAGTGCATGACAAACATTGGAAACTTTGTAAGTCGACGCGAGGATTGTGTGTCTAAACTCAGTGGAGTCAGAAGAGAAGCTGCCAGGAGATCACACCAGATTTATTCACTGGCTCAGGGAGAAGTTTCAAGGTGGTTAATTTCCTTGAAAATAAAGACTGTGTGGAGAGAAACACGGTCTAGAGTTACTGAACACTCTTCCAGAAGGGCATTGAGCTTACATGAGCATACCCAAGAACTACACAATTGACGGTGTTGAAGAATCCCAGAATTGTTGAACATTTTGGTGAACGAAGGCTTTGCAAGAAGTGCATCAACAAAGGAAAGGAGATGCCTTAAACCTTTCGATAAGGCTAAGAGAGAAGTCATCGAAGAGTTGAGTCAAGCGCAAGGAGTGCGCCTAAGGTGTTGTGAATTTGCCTTATAAGCTTAGGAGGAAGGGAGAGAAGTTGCCATGAGGGCACGAGAAACTTGCAAACGAACTTGGAACCTTGGAGGTTTTCAATCCAAGCAAAGTCGTAGGAGAGCTACACATATTTCTGCAAGGAGTGCAGAAAGCCTTCGAGAACAGTCTAAGTCTTGAAAGGTGAAAATTGTGCTAAGTGTGGAAAGGAGTTGAGGACTTGTCGACGTCCCAAAGATGGAGAATTCATCCATCATCAAGGAGGAGATTGGTGGTATAAGACTGAGAGGTTCGAGACAAGGAACTTTGTAAGGCTTGCCAGGAGCAAGAAAAGGATCTTCGTGAAGTCGGAAACAACGATTTCAATCCAGACCGTTGGATCTGGAAGGGCATGTGGAAAAGGATCAACGCATGGACGATTCACAATTCGGTAGAGCAGAGTCAGGAGAAGAGAGGACTCGTGAAGCTCGAGCTCATGATTTGATCATAGTCATTGATTACGGAAGGAACGAGGACCGTAGATCTGGTCCCAGAGTATTCATCGATTCGGAAATCGGGAAGGAGGAATAAGCCGCTCGCAAAAGTTCTGAAGCGCAAGGTTGYGAAAGGGGCTAAMCCATGGTCATATCAAGGGAGAGGGTATGYGGGTGCCACATAACCTGCACTAGGMAAAAAGGAGGACCTGTGATAAAAGATTCARGTTCCAAAGAGGAATCTAAGGAGTCATTTCGACTCAGAAATCCAAACGATCCTAGACTGGGAGGTCGTGTAACCTCRTTTAGGAGGGGTGGKGTCTSCACCWGAGTGGTATCATAGCTTGACTTCGTCTGCAGAGGGTGGGTGAAGGGATATGAAAGAKATATTTTGATACCATAGTGGTATTAGAGCTTGAATTMTCTCATGCRAAGAGAAAGAGAYAAAGGAGYGGATGCAAAATTGATTTCGATAAGCCAGGAAGACAGAGTGYGATGCTCTGTTGGATTTGTTGCAAGGTGTGTAGCAGATGGTAAACAACCAWGTGGGWTGTAGACAAAGCAAGATGGTCATTGACATTCATAAACATGGTCAAGGAKAATTCCATTCACAGAAGAGAAAAGTGGAGATGGATAGGGATCTCAGTGAAATATGAGCACAGATGGAGAAGCTATCATTCAAGATGCAATAGAAATTAAAGGTACAYTGGAGGTACGAATGGCCTTTGAAGAGGAAAGCTATATGGCATGTTTAGAATTTTTTGGCYAGAAGGAAGCAACAGGTGTTAAAAAGGTGGTTGAGGCATGTTKAAAACCTCAGTCATAAGGGAAAGAGATCTAGCAAGAGTCCCATAGATTGCCAGGTGGGAAATGAGAAGGGATAAGTGGATATCGTAAACTGCCAGGTGGGCAGAGGAGACATCCCATATTTCCAGGTGGGAAAGGGAGAGGAGGCGAGCTCAGCTGAGAGTTCATTGGCAGATGAAGAGGAGGTAGAAGAAAAACCTCACTCATATGGAGATTCGCGCAGAATTGTGAGCCGCGTGAATGAAGACAATGAGAAGTTACAAACTTCCATCATAGAGGAGAAGAATCAGAGGAGCGTTCTGATCATTGTAGGAGTCGAGAAATTCCGACCAAGAGGTTGAGGAGAGGCTAGCATAGATGTTGTAGATGCGACAGGAAGAAAGCATGCAAAGACCATCACGGAGAAGAAGGAACAGATACTGAGGTCTGTCCCAATAGAAGGAGAAGAGCATTCAATAGAATCGCTCGACGTTTTCACCCAGGAAGATGAACAGGATATGACTGCAGCATTGGAATCTACAGCAGAAGAAGAAGTGGACAGCATAAACCTTGTTGATCTGTGTGAGGAATTTGAATCTCTTAAAAGGAAATTGGTAGTGCAAGGCATGCACATCCAACAGGCTAAGTTGGAATCAGATGAAGGATTACACCAGCATGAGAAGCAGCTAGAGGAAGCTAGAATGGGAACAATCGAAGGACTGAGAGTAGTGAATCTGTCAGGAGAAGTGGTAGTTGAGTAGAATTCCAGTGACGAGGAGCCTGCAAGAGTGCAGACTCCAACAAGGTGGAAAGATGAGGCCACAAAGGAAGAATATGTCTTGGGAATCCAGTGTGATTTTCCCATTGACAAGGAGGGAGTGCAGTGAGCTAGTCTGCAACAGAAGAACTAGTTGATGGAGAAATTGGACAAGGTGATTGAGGAGATAAGTAAGCTGATGTTGGAGTCATCATGAGGAATCTGGATGAAAGGAAAACTACACGAGCAGTGGGGAAGATGCAGGAGAGGAAGCGGTGGAGTAGAGGAGCCAGGTGACAGCTCCAGGAGAAAGTTTGGGATCCAGGAGGACTTCAAACACGTTGGAAAGCTCATGAGTAGGAGCTCATGATTTTTTCTACTGTGGAGTATGATGCAAGAGCATCGCTCCACCTCAACGCGCACCAGCTCATTTACATGCATGATGCACATTCAAGGAAGGAGAGGTGTCTCCCTCTCATTTTTGCCTCGAGAATCCAAGGCGTGATCTAGGAATTAATTGGAAATAAGATGGAAAAGCCAAGTTGTGCTTTCGCACAAGATGGAGATAAGGTCACCATTAATAGGTTGACGAAAAAATGGATCTGTGTTCGATTTGGAGTAGAATTACCATCATTGTAATTTTCCCCTTCCATAGGGATTAAGAGTGGTGATTTGACACCATTAGCTATCTTGCGAGGGAAGCTCATTTGATCCCCTCTTGTATAAATCTTTGTAATTGTCGCAAAGAAGTGGTTAGCCAGGATAGAGTTAGCCAGGAGAGAAACTCAGAGAGCTGAGACTTAGTTGCAGCTCGGACCCCACCATTGTAATTTGGCATTCCACCATTAATAGAAAATGACAGTTTTTCCTGTTTTACCTTTCTGTTCAATTGATGTTGTGTTATGAATGTCTTTTACATGCATTTGAATTGTAGATGAATGTTAGAAATAATTGCACACATGTATCATTATCGTTTTCCCCTATCTTATGACATGCATTAGAAAATGCAACTAAATTTTCATTGATAGAGATGGTTCCATTGTCAGAGAATCTGGGAAAATGATCTTTAAACTTCGAAAGAGGGTTGGTGGTTGGATTTAAATTTAAAGGAGAGGATAGATGCCAAGGTGTAGCGTTAGCATCCTCTTCAAATTGGAATAAACCATATTATTTGATCACCTTTGAAAGATTTGTGGTTGAGTGGATAGGATTAAAATGATTGTACATGCTTCTGATTGAGTATGAGGAAGAAGCCTATGAGGAGGAAGSTATGCTAGTATTACCGAAACTGCTAGAAGAAGTCATTGTAATCTTCTTAGGAGAGAAAAGTATTAATAAAATTGTAACCTCAGTCTTAGAATSAGATAGGGATCGTTTGATCCGAATTTAGGAGTGGAACAAACTGATTAACAGACTRAATACAATAAACACATAGATAGGCATAATAACACAAATATCCAGTGAACAATATCTTCTATTAAATAAAGAAATAGGMTAAAACTGTAAAACTGTAGAACTGAAACTTGCTTGAATGGTGGTAGTTATCTCTAAGAAGAGATATGGCTGCTATGTGCATTCGTCTGAGCAGAATGGATTATAATGAGGCTCCATAGGCCCTTTTTATATTACTCATGAATGCCAAAACCCTAGACATCCAAAAACCTAACCCTAGAAGGTGAAAGGCCAAAAGTCATGTGGTCCCTATGGGTAAGCTGGTGTAATTTGGTACCTCAACTTCCTAGGGTCATCAATTTTGCATATGACCTTCGTTTTAGGTGCGTGATAGCCCATTGGAAAGGTATTTCATAGAACTACACATTTAGTTGACAGACTCTGACTTCGTTTATAGTCTAACTGTGGTGAGCCAAAAAAACAATGTTTAGGGCCCCAAAACAGCCCTGAAAGTACAACAAAATGTGCTGACATGAAAACATACATAATAAGCCAGTTGGATTAGGCGAGAGGCCACCTGTATCCACTTGGAGAATGTGTGAGGCTTCAGACATCCCCAGAAGTGTAGAAATCACAATTATAAATAAGTATAGAAAGACGTGTTGAAAAAAAAATGTACACAAGGAGCCAGTTGCAATAGGTGGGTGGCCACCAATATCCACCTAGATAAATCCTCCTCCCTTAGGAAGAAATGGTCTTCATTGTGTTGATTTCCCCCATCAGGTGAGGAAACTTCTGTTGGATTTGGCCCCATGTGAGCCACTTACCTTGGTGTAGGAGTTGCCCTTCCTTGACAACCCAATAAATCTGGATCTATTGTTGGCGAGTGCCCTTGACCTATGTGTCCACAATTTGATCGGTGGATGCTTGTTCCATGCAGTCAGGGTTGAGCTCTATTGGATTTCATTGTGTTGGACATATGGAAGACTCTCATCCCATGTACGGGGATGCTTAGAATTGTACATGCACAGGATGTGCACAATCATCTGATTGACGACCTCGGTTTGGCCATCGGATTGGGGGTGGAAAGTAGTGGATTTTGTGAGCCTGGTGTCCAATAGAGACCAGAGACTTGACCAAAAGGTGTTGAGGAACCTATTGTCTCGGTCAGAGATGATGGTCTGTGGTATCCCAAAGTGGAACCAAACTCGTTCGAAGAAGAACTTGGCAGTCTCTGCCATTGTGACATTCTTATTATAGGATGTGAGGATGGCCATCTTCTAAAACCGATCAATGACCACAAACACACAATCATTACCGTGCTTGGTGGACATCAAACCAAACATGTAATCCATTGAGATGGATTCCCACAGCTTCTCGAGAATAGGAAGAGGGGTGTATAAACCTTGCTTCTTGATGGTTAGCTTGGAAATGGCTCAGGCAGTGCAAGATATGATATACTTGTTGAATTCATGTCGAAGTTTTGGCCAATAAAAATGTTTCCGAAGAACGACCATAGTTTTCTCTACACCGAAATGTCCTGCCACCCGACTGTAGTGGGCTTCCCAAATGATCTTTACACACTCGCTTGCAGGAACATAGAGATGGCCCAGGTGGCATAAGAGTTCATCCTGAATGTGAAAATCAGTGACAGTGGCTCATGTACCCAAGAGTTGATATGTGGCGGTGAATTCCAGATCTTTCTTATAAAGTTGGGGCCACCACGATGCTTCATGTCTACAGGACTGGAGCACAATGGTGAGTGC
Organism: Picea glauca; assembly: GCA_000966675.3. Classification (NCBI taxonomy): domain Eukaryota; kingdom Viridiplantae; phylum Streptophyta; class Pinopsida; order Pinales; family Pinaceae; genus Picea; species Picea glauca. The sequence continues at coordinate 336,533 of JZKD02S2342971.1, forward strand.
AGCCACAGAAGGTCGGCTAAGGCAGTCGACGACATGATTGGAGATATATGTCTTATACTTGATGTTGAGATGGAACTGATGCGGGTAGGTGGACCACTTCTAATGGCAGTCGTTCTACAATTTCCCATGTTTATGTATGAACTGCAGAGGCTTGTGATCAGTGTGTATGATTGTCTCTTTCCCCAGGATGTAATGTTTCCATTGACGAAAATCTTGTACAATGGAATAAATTTCCTTGTCATGGGTGGGGTATTTCTGGACAGTATCAGAGAGTGTCTCACTATGGTATGCCACAGGATGCCCATGCTGAGTGAGAACTACACCCACAGCATAGTCAGATGCATCAGTCTCAATCTCGAATGGGTGTTGCAGTTCGGGAAAGGAGAGTATTGGAGCTGAACACAAGCGATGTTTCAGATCATCGAATGATCATTGTTGCTCCTTTCCCCATACGAACTTGGCCCTACCAGCTCCCTTGGTCACCTGGCTGAGGGCCCATGCAATATGGGAGAATCCCAACATGAACCGTTGGTAGAAATTGACTAGACCCAAGAAGCTCTAAAGCTTGGTCAGTTTTGTCGGAACTGGCCAGTCACGGATGACTTGGATCTTCGCTAGATCAACATGTACCCCATGATCATCAACAATGTAGCCCAGGTATTGGACCATGTTCATGCCAAAAGAGAATTTTTCTAAGTTGGCATAAATATTGTGATGTCATAGAGTGCTCAAAACCTGTTGAATATGCCACATGTGCTCCTCTCATGCTCTGTTGAAGATGAGGATGTCATCCAAATATACTACCACAAAGGAGTTGGTGAAGGGTCTCAATACATCATCCATTAACCTGATGAAAGCGGTTGGTGCATTTGATAAGACAAAGGGCATGACTAGCCATTCATAGAGACCTTCTTTAGACTTGAAGGTTGTCTTCTAGACATGAATTGGTTCTATGGGAACCTGATGGTAGCCAGACTTCAGGTCAATCTTGTTGAAGAAGTTTTCCCCCTTGAGTTGGTCAAGAAGGTCATCAATCTTGGGAATGGGGTAGTGGTTCCTGACTGTGATTTTGTTCAAGGCTCTGCAATCAATGCAGAGTCACCAAGTCCTGTCCTTCTTCTGCACCAGTACAATCAAGATTCTGCAAGGTGAGGAGTTGGGTCTGATGTTCCCCTTTTGAAGAATCTCTTGGATCTAACTCATGATTTCATCATTCTCCATCAGCGAACATCGATAGAATAGCCCACTAGGTAGAGGTGCATCGGGGGTCATATCAATGGGATGCTTGACTTGGTAGTGTGTCGGTACCCCTGTAGGTGAGGCAAAGATGTCTCTGTATTATTCCACCATCACGTCCACTTGCTTCTGCTACAAAGAGAGATGTTGTGTAGAGGCCACGGATGTGGAGGTGACCTTCTACTTATCACAAAGAAGATGAACTTCCCGGTCTGTGAAATGAACTTAGTGCATTTATTAGCAGAGATTAAAGAAATATCAGTAAGCAGTGCCACCTCTGGGATCCTGTACAATTATCTACCCAAAGTAATAATAACATTGTGGGGTCTAGATTCATACACAGCATGACGCTTCCACAAATATGGTTGTCCTAAAAGAACATCGCAAAATTCAAGGGGGTCAATATCACACAGTACCTCATATTTGAAAGGCTTGATGTCGTAGGGCAGACGACATTGTTGGCTGACAAGAAGATCTCTTCCTTGACGAAGCCAGCCGATGGTGTAGGGTTGTGGGTGCGGTGTCATTGGTAGGTCCAACCACTTGACGACCTTTGCTGAAATCAAGTTCTTCTGACTACCATTTTCGACAATGAAATGAATCAGAGTCCCCTTGAACCACATCTATGAGTGAAAGAGGCATTCCCCTTCCTCTGGTTCTTTTGGTTTGCTTGGCCGGAATTTGGTGGTAGTGACCGTGGCACTGGGTTCAACATCGATAATCTTCTTCTGTCCTTCACGATTTGACTCGGAATCAGAATCGGCCTCTGACTCAGAAGCCTTCAGCTCGACCATGAGGGACTACTTGGAGCATCATTTTTCGGTGTTGTGCCAAGGACTTTTATGGTACTCACACCATTTTCCCATGTCCTTCTTCATATTTTCGTTTTCCTTCTTCTGTTGCGGCTTGGACGAATTGTCCTGAGGGAGGCCATCTCGGCTTAGTCCTTTGTTGTGTGGGTTTGAGCTGCCTTTTCCCTGCTTCGGTTGTGAGGGGTTTGCAAATCCAAACTCTCATCATTTCTGCTTAAAATTATGCTCGATCTTGACAGTGTATCTATAAGTCGTGCCCAACGAGGCGATGTCTAGGAACTCCATTTTTGTCTGAATGTATCGATGCAAACAACCGTGGTATTTGAGCACCAGATGACGCTCAAAATATTTGATACACAATTTAGTGCGTAGGGTATGGAAAATATTGGTGAAGTCTGGTACTGTATGGTCCCTTTCTTGTTGTAGGGTGGTCCATCTGGTGTACTTGTGCTCGTAGCTTCCAACAGGGTAGTATTGTTCTTTAATGGCGTCCCAGAAGGAATCCCATGTAGGGGCCACCACAAAAATTGCAGATTCCTCCATGGCCCTTTGCTCAGAGTAGGTATCCCACCAGTATTTCACATAGGGAACGGCCTTGAGGAGTGCAAAAGTGATCTTTTCCCTATCGAAAAAATTGTGGACCGAAAAATATC
>JZKD02S2342971.1:355721-372183 GCA_000966675.3 Picea glauca
TAGGCTTTGAAACTCTTTGTGTACTTTCCCATGGTATTGGGAATAAATTATTTAGTTAAAGTAAATTTTCCTTCATGAAGAGTTATGAAAAAGTATAAAAAGAGAGCATTGAGAGAAAGTGTGTGTGAAAAACAAATTAGCGAAGATAGAATTGCGAAATCAGTTTCAGGTCATCTTGGCATTTTCATGATATCTTTTTTCTAGGATTCTTCAAACCTTGAAATCTGAAAGAGATAGAGGAGAGATATTGATGTGAACGTGGTACAAATTTTAGTATTTGGTTCACTATACTTTCATAGATATGACCTATGGAAGTTAGGTTCCTGAATGCTCCTGAAATAAGTTTCAAAAAGGTCAACTTGGCACTTTCGCTATAACTTATTTTCTAGGATGTTTCAAACCTTGAAACTTTACAGAGATAAAGGATAGATATTGATGTACATTTGATATTAATTTCAGATGCTATTTCGATACACTTTCAGATATATTCCTTGTGGAATTTAAGGTTATTGAATGCTCCTGAAATCAGTTTCAAATAGGTCATCTTGGAAATTTTGCTATAACTTATTTTTTGGGACATTTCAGACCTTGAAACTTTGAAAAGATAAAGGAGAGATCTTGGTATACATGTGATACAAATTTTATAGTTTGGTTCACTACACTTCCATAGATATGCCTTGTGGAAGTTAGGGTTCTTGAATGCTCCTAAAATCAGTTTCAAACATGTCTGCTTGTCACTTTTTCTATAACTTATTTTTTGGGATGTTTCAGACTTTGAAATTTTGTAAAGAAATGGGAGGGATCTTGTTGTACATGTGGTACAAAATTAATATGTTGGTTCTTTGTACTTTTTGAGATATGTTATGTGGAATTTAGGGTTTCTCAATGGTCTTGAGATCGGTTTCAAACAAGTTAGCTTGGAATTTTAACTATAACTTCTTTCTAGGACCCTTCAGACTATTAAAATTTCAAAGAGAGTAGAGGATACAAACATAAGTACATTAGGTAACAATTTCATAATAAAATTTGGAAAATTGGATACATGGCATGTTGTACAAGTTCATTCTTGGGAAGAGGCCCAAAATAGCAAGGTTTGAGACATTTGGAAATTCAAATTTTGGTCAGATATAGTAAAGGAAGAAGTAGTGAGCAGACCTGGTGAAGGTGGAAGCAGTGAGCATACCTGGTGAAAGTGGAAGCAGTAAGCAGACCTGGTTAAGGCAGATGAAAAAAGAAAACATGGTGAATGTAGAAGCAACAAGAAGACTTTGTGAAGGTAGAAGTAGCAAGAAGACTCAGTGAAGGTTGGTGCAGCTCACACAAAGAGATTGGTGCTTCTTTCTAAGTTGGTGCTTAGCGGTGGGGATTGATGTCTCCATTGGATTGGTGTCTATGGAGATATATAAGAGTAGGTTGGTGCCCCTCAAACACAAATATTGGTGTTTTTTGTTAAGTTAGTGCTTAGCGGTGGGGATTAGTGTCTATGAAGATATGTCAGAGTAGGTTGGTGCCTACCAGGATTTGTACTAGTGGGGATTGGTGTCTCCAATAGGTTGGTGCCTATAAATATATGTAATAATATGTTGGTTCCTGTAAGGAATTATAAAGAGAATTTTTGTGGTTTTCTCCCAAAAGGGTTTCCACGTAAATATTTTGATCCATGTTCTATAGTTAATAGATCTCATATTGATTATTTACTTATGGTTGATCAATGTTTGAAAAAGTTAAAAAAAAAATGTCTTGTATTGATTCACCCCCCAACTTAGTATAAGTGTGTGCTCAACAATTGGTTTTAGAGCCAGTTCCTTTGGAAATAGTCTAACCACTGGAAAGTAGATCTCAAGAGAATACATGGAAATGGAAACTGATACTTTGGAAAATAAATAAAAAGGGAGATAAATGATGTATTTAGAAGAGGAACAAAATTCTGAAACAGATGTGAAAGTAAATCTTGAAGGAGAATTCATTTGTGCCTTAAGTGAAATAAAAAATATTAAGAAAAAGAATTTCAAACAAAAGGAGCAACTGCAAAAATATGAAGAGGAGGATCACGATGCAAAAAAAAATGTCACAAAACCTTGAGGACACTGAGAAGACTATTATCAACCTAAAGATCCAAATAGAAGAGGCAAAAAGGATGAAAGAAGTGGTGAGAATCCAACTAAAGTAAAAGGAAGGAAATTGTGAGAAACTGGAAGCTGAAATTGTTTCCTTAAGAAAGGAATTGGAGAAGTTGATTGCTTAGTTGAATAAAAGCTTGATGTTTGAGAAGAGCATTGAAATCTTAGATGATATCATCAAATGCCAAAGATCAACACTCATTAAAATCGGTCTTGGTTATGATAAGACTTGAATGACCACCAAAGCTTATTCAAAAGCTATAGAGCCACCGAAGAAAGTAAATGAAGGAAAATCTAAAAGTTTTGTTGATGTACTCAAAAGATCCATCAGTGAAGAAGACAACAACAAGAAGAAAAATTTATTCCGTGGAAAATTGACATTGTTTCCAAAGGAAACAAGGATATATTCATAAGATCTTTCCACCAAGATGTCCATGCAAAACTTGGTACCAAAATTCTTTCCTTCATTATTGTTTTTCTCTTAATCACTTTGGTCATAAAGCAATAGATTGTAGAGTATATGTAAGAAATAATCATGTATGGAACAAAAATATAAGTACTTATGGGTTCTCATAACATAAGTACTTATGTTATAAGTGCAACAAATATGGGAACATAGAACATTTTTGTAGAAGTGGTCTGGTGGAAACTTCTAGACAAAGCAGGGAAGAAGATACCCTTGCCAAGAAAAGAAATAACCCACGGGAGTTTGGAAAAGGAAGAAAGAACAAGAAAAACAGAAGGAGGAGCAATTTATGCTTGTGCAAACTGCCCTTCATGCTCAAAACAAAGGAAACATATGGTACACTAACTTTGAATTCTCAAGCCACATGACATGGGACAAGAACAAGTTTCACACTTTGAAAGAAGTAAATGAAGGTTGTTTAACATTTGGAGGTAATGCTACCGCAAGGATATCCAGAGAAGGTACTATTAGCCTTGATAATGGAAAGACTAAAACAGAGAATGTCTTGTATGTTGAAGATTTGCAACATAATCTTCTCGGTGTTAGTCAAATGTGTGATCAAGGACAATCTCACATTTGATTCTCAAGACTATGAGATAAGAAATAAAGGCTCTGGAAGATTAGTGGAAAATGTGTATAGAACCTCATATAATATATATATCCTCAATGAGATAAAGGGGAAAAAATTCTATATGGGACAAATAGATGAGAGTCGGTTATGTCATAGAAGAATGGGCCAGACAAACTTTGATAATATAGTAAAAATTAGCACCAAACAAGCAGTGAGAGATATGCCAAAGATTTCTAAGCCTACAACCATTGTTTGAAAGCAATGTTAGCATGGGAAATAGACAAGAGAAAGCTTCAAATTAGAGGAGTACTCAACAATAAATCCATTGGAACTCATTCATACAGATCTTTGTGGGTCTACAAGAACACAAAGTCTACAAGGTGAAAATTACTTCATGTTGCTCATTGATAATTATTATAGAATGACATGGGTTACATTTCTAAAAGAGAAATATGAAGTGTTTGAGAAGCTCAACTAATTCAAAGTCTTCGTTGAAAAAAAAAACTAATTTGAAAATCAAGTGATTGAGATCAGACAAAGGAGGTGAGTTTATCTCAAATGAATTTGAAGAATTTTGTGGGCTTCATGAAATAAAGAGGCATTTTTCAGCGACAATAACTCCACAAAAAAATGGAGTGGTGAAAAGGAAGAATCAAACCATAAAAGAGATGGCTATAACAATTTTGAATGAAGCTAATCTATTAGACAATTTTTGGAGAGAACCAGTCAACATCGTTGTCTACATTCTGAATTGAGGGAAAATCATAATCAACAACAACAAAATACCTTATGAATTATGGAAGGGTAGACCAACAATAGTTAAATACTTCAATTTTTTTGGAAGCAAGTGCTACATAAAGAGAGATGATGAGGAATTTATAAAATTTGAATCCAGAGCTGATGAAGGTATATTTCTTGCTTAATCATCAAGAAGCAAGGCTTATCGATGTTACAATAAAGCATTGGGAAAAATCGTAGAGAGTTCCAATGTGAAAGTGGATGAAGCAGAGCATTAGAAGGTGAAAGACATGTTAAAATAGACGAGCCAATATGTAAAGGAGAAGAATAAAGAGAAGAAAAAGAAGAAAAAGAATGAGAGTGTCAAGATACAAAAACACCATCTAGATTTGTCTAAAAGAATCATTCAGAAAAATTAATTTTTGGTGATAACGATATGGGAGTTTAGACTATAAGAAAACTAGAAAGTGCACTAGAACATGCAAACTTCTCTTTTCTATCTAAAATAGAGCTTAAGAACTTTATAGAAGATAGTGAAGACAAGCATTGGATTGATGCCATGGAAGAGCTAAGTTAAATTGAGAAGAATAAGACATGGGATCTTGTTCCAAGACCAAAAGATAAAAATGTGATTCGCACCAAGTTGGTTTTTAGTAACAAGTTGAATGAGGATGGAAAAGTAATAAGAAATAAAGTAAGATTGGTTTGTAAAGGCTATGCTCAAGTTGAAGGTATTGATTTTGAAGAAACCTTTGCTTCGGTTGCAAGACTAGAAGCTATCAGAATGTTTTTGGCATTTGTGTGTTTCAAGAAATTCAAAGTCTATCAAATGGATGTTAAGTCTTCCTTTGTCAATGGAAATTTAGTGGAATAAGTATACATTGAACAACCAGAAGGATTATTATTATCAAAAAATAAGGATCATGTATGCATATTGAATAAAACACTATATGGGCTCAAACAAGCTCCCATACCCTGGCATTCAAGATTTGACAAATACCTACAACAACAAGGCTTCAAAAAGGGAATTGTTGACAGTAATATATACATCAAGATAGTAGGAGAAAATAATTTTATTGTTGTGGTTGATGTAGATGACATCATTTTTGGAGGCAATATGACCAAAATGTGCTAAACATTTGCAATAGAAATGCAAAAGAATTTGAGGTGTCTATGCTTGGTGAATTGTCATTCTTTCTTGGTTTATAGATTTCTCAATTCGAAAAAGGCATATTCATTTCACAAACCAAGTATATCAAGGAAATTTTGAAGAAATTTAGAATGGAAGATCGTGCATCAATAAGCACACCCATGGTCACAAGTTGTAAATTGAGAAAATATGATGAATCTTCGGAAGCAAATCAAACATTGTACATGCCAATGATTGGAAGCCTGTTATTCAGATATCTAAAGGGAACCTTGGATTTAGGCTTGTGGTATTCAAGAGGTGAATATTTTACTCTAACAACATATACAAATGCAGATTCAACAAACAATGTTGATGATAGGAAAAGTACAAGTGGAGGAGCATTCTTTCTAGGCAACAGTCTAATACCCTGGATGAGCAAGAAATAGTCTTTAGTTTATCTATCCACGACAGAGGTTGAGTATATAGGAACATCAACATGTTGCACACAAGTTATTTGGATGAAATAGACTTTGAAATATATTAAAGTAGAATATGATAACCCAATATCAATAATTTGTGATAGCACAAGTGCAATAAATAATTCAAAGAACCTTGTTATGCACTAAAAAAACAAAGAACGGATTGTGGATACTCTCACAAAACCCCTTCCCAAAGAAGAATTTGAATATATCAAGAAGAAATTGGGAGTAACATCCATCTCATCACTAATTTATTAAGGAGAATCACAAGCTTAGGGGGAGCATCCCTTTGCAATTAATGTCAAAGGGGGAGAGTCACATACAGGGGGAGAATTATTTCTATGCCTAGTGGACTATGTGTTTCGTTGCAGGATTTCCATCAATGACAAAGGGGGGGATTGTTGGAATTATTGTCATTGAGGTCAAAGGATTAATTATCTCACTAATGTCATATTATGACATTACAATACACACAACATTTCCAGGATTGATTTATGTGTATAAGTCTACAAGTATATTAAAAGAGGGGTACATGTGAAAAAGTAAAAAGTGAAATGGTGGTTTCAAACCCATGGATTTGGGGTATTTTCCCATGGTATTTGGGGTACTTTCCCACGGTATTGAGAATTAATTATTTAATTACGGGACATGTCCCTTCATGAAGGGTTATGAAAAAACATAAAACAGAAAGCACTAAGAGAAAGTGTGTGTGTGTGTGAAAAATGGATTAGCAAAGATTGAATTGCAAAATCAGTTTCAAGTCATCTTGGAATTTTCATGGTAACTTTTTTTCTAGGGTGTTTCGTACCTCGGAATTTGGAACAGACGGGTGAGAGAGCTTGATGTACATGTGGTTCAAATTTCAGTTGTTGGTTTGCTATGATTTCAGAGATATTACTTGTGGAATATAGGGTTCTTGAATGCTCCAGAAATCAGTTTCAAACATGTCAGTTTGAAACTTTTGCTATAACTTATTTTTTGGGATGTTTCAGACCTTGAGACTTTGCAAAGATAGAGGAGAGATATTGGTGTACATATGGTACAAATTTCAGATTTTGGTTCTCTATAATTTCATAAATATTCCATGTGGAAGTTAGGGTTCCTTGATGCTCTTGAAATCAGTTTCAAACAGGTCAGCTTAGCACTTTCACTATAACGTATTTATGGGATGTTTCATACCTTGAACCTTCACATAGACAGAGGAGAGATATTGGTGTAATTTTAGATGTTGGTTCACTATACTTTCAAAGATGTTYCCTAYGGAAGTTAGGATTCCTGAATACTCCTGAAATCAGTTTCAAACGGGTCATCTTGTCACTTTCGCTATAACTTATTTTTGGGGATGTTTGAGACCTTGAAATTTTGTAGAGACAGAGRAGAGATMTTGGTGTACATGTGGTGAAAATTTCAGATGTGTACATGTGTTAATTTATAAGATATGCTCTATAGAAGTTAGGTTTTATGAATGGTCCTAAGATCAGTKGGCATTTGCACTATAACTTAKTTTTTGGTACTCTTTGGACTATGAAAATTTCAGAAAAAAGGGGATACATACAGAAGTATCTTAGGTAATAATTTCATAATCACATTTTCAAAATTGAATACGTGGCATGCTATACAAGTTCATTCTTGGGAAGTGGCCCAAATCAACAAGCTTTGAGAAAGCTACAATTTGGAAATTCAAATTTTGGTTAGACCTAGTAAAGGCAGAAGTAGTGAGCAGACCTAGTGAAGGCAGAAGCAGTGAGTAGACCTGGTGAAGCCAGAAGTAGCAAGAAAACTTGGTGAAGGTAGAAGTAGCAAACAAACTCAGTGAAGGTTGGTTTAGTTCACACAAAGAGATGGATGTCTCTTTCTAAGTTGGTGCTTGGAGGCGGGGATTGGTGTCTAGGAAGATTTGTAAGAGTAGGTTGGTGTTGCTCAAACAAATATATTGGTGTCTCTTGCTAACTTGGTCCTTAGGGGTATGGATTGGTATCTCCAATAGATTGATGTCTACGAAGATCCGTAAGAATAGGTTGGTGCCTACGAGGATTTTTACTGGTGGGGATTGGTGTCTCCAGTAGGTTGGTGCCTGCAAAGAATTCTAAAGAGAATTTTTAAGGTTTTCTCTCGAAAGGGTTTCCATATAAATCTTGTGTTCCATTTTTTGCAGTTAATAGATCTCATATGTGATTGTTTTCTTATTGTTGATGAATGTTTGAAAAAGTGAAAAAATTGTCTTACATTGATTCATTTCCCCCCCTCTCACTATAAGTGTGTGCTCAATGTGCTCAACAGTGACCTTTATGGAAGTTGGAGTTGGCTTAGCAAGAAGAGTGGCAATAGGAAAAATTCCCTTAATCCTCAAGTCGTAGCTTTTCTAGGCAAGTTGGGTTGACCGCACATATCCTAGGGATACTTCTACTACTTTGCTATCAAAATATGCTACTCAATCCTAGAGAAACACAATAGAATATTCAGTTGGGTCTCCTTCTTCTGCAATTTCTTTAATTTCAACCTCTTGGTCTAACTTGTTAGAAATATATTGTTGGTCAAGTAACTAATTAGTGACCAAGGTATTTGAGTTGATCCACCATGTACAAGTCTTCTTAGAATGATTGTCCTAATGATATGTGCAAAAAAAAAGTATTCCAGCTTCCTCCAAATTTAAATTCAACTTTGAGGCTTATGATGGCTATTTCCTTTCTTGTGGAAGGGTTTGAATGGTTTATGATTTGATGTCCCTTCCCCATAATTATTCTTAAGATCAATGACCTCGTTGGATAATTTATTAACCAACTTAAGGACACCCTCTAAGTTTGTAGGTTCCTTCTGTGTGGGTTTGGTTAACAAAATAAGTTTCTTCTCTGTAGTTATAGTTTTCTTATCTTCCCCTCCCAGGTTTCCTCCTAGTGAAAGCATTTATTTTTCTACATTCTTGGCCCCTTTGAAATTTTCAGCTAAAGTAGCTTTTCCATTTCTTTTGATGAACATGGGAATAGAGGCATGTAAGGGAGAGGTGTAATATTCTATGACCAGTGCTTTAGTTGGTTGAGTACTAGTAGGGAATTTGTTGGGGACGGTGGTAAATTGTTGACTAAAATCCTTATTTTTTTCTTTCTTTTCCACTTTGATAGAAATCAATTCTTTTATAAGGGTAGCAAAGTTTTTCTCTTCACCAAATTTACTAGAGAAGGTCCTTAAAAATCATCCCCACCCTTGATGGAACCAGTTGGTAGATTGTAATACCAGGTATATGCCTTACTCTCAAATGTGTAAGAGAACAATACATAGACCACATCCTCGTGCTCAACATTCATAAGCTTTATGATGAGGTAAAAATTCTTAATGTGATACTTAAGAATGCATAGCTTGTTAGGGTCAAAACTAGGTAAAAGCCTCTCAAGACGCTTTGGTAAGTCATGAAATGGTATTACTAAATTCAAAGTTGCTTGGGACATCTGAGTAGGAATGAAAAATTTATTATCGATCATTGGATCGAAAATTGCATCAGTTGTTTCATTTAGCTTAGATTCCAAAGATGAAGAGTGAGGTGAGTTGGGAGGTGATGGTGGTATTTGGTCTAATGGTTGAGGGATTTCCTCCAAGTAAAGTTCAACCAAGTCTTCAACGGAATTAACAAGGGCTATTTGAGGAGTTTGTGTGGGTTGGCCCTCGTCTCGATAGCAAAGAAGCTACCAATGAATTAGGATTTTTCAAGAGAGGAGGAGAGTCTTTGTAAATAGTTTCTAATTCAACATTATTACCCATGTTAGGAAAAATACTGGGATAAGGTTCATGGGTTGTAGGATAAGAGGTTTATCCATGTGAAGACTTGGTATTTCTACCATCCATACAACTCAGTGGCCCTCCTTCTAGCACCAATTTCTATTGACACAGGTAAAGTTCCCTTCAACAGAAAAGGGTACTCCCTAATATAAAGTCCCAATTAGACCTAACATCATTTTGGATAGGAGACCCATCCATATTCTATCCCAACAACCATTATTAAGAATGAGTGTGTCGGGGTAGTGATATGAAGAGTGCATTTTTCATTTCGAGGCTAATCTAAATGTTGAAAGAAAACTATTCTAACCTATCCTAGTGAGAAAACTAATTAAAAAAATAGATAGTCAAAATAAAAACCCTTGCTTCCACTTCGAAAATAGTTAGTTGTTAAAGAAAAGAATAAATTCATAAATAATGAATAGTACAAGTGAACAGATTAGACTAAAACATTAAGTTATTCATAACCATCTATTTATCAGCTCGGAACAATAATATCATAAACGTAATCAGAATGAAAAATTATAAAACTCATAAAAGAATAGTCAATCACATGAACAATACAACCTTACAATGATGAAGGTGACAATACAAATAGTGGAAACATTCCAAAGAAAACATATCACACTCCACCAAATTAGTCCTCCTCAAAAAAGTCCCCAAGGGCTTATTCTCATTAAAATTATCATTTATTGTTCCAAAAGCTACAAAAATTAAGAGACCTTTCAACTCGATGCTCTAGCATATATAGCTAATGAGTTTCAATTGTTCATTGGGACTTCTTGAATTCCCATTGGTAGTTACGAACTTTGGACTTCCCCAATTTTGTCTTTTCCTAACTTTATATATTATGCATTATGACTTAAGGAAAAATATTACACTTGACCTTCAGTCTTATCTTTAAAATACATAGTTCACACTTCATGATAGGAAGCAATCCTCACTAGTCTCCTAAAAAGCATATTTTTTAAAGTAACTCTGTATGCGGCTACATCTTTTTCCTTGGATGGTCCTGCAATATGTTATTTCAATACTACCTTGGTGACTCAAGGATCCATTCCCATGGAGATCTATCTAGAATGCAGATATGCTCCTAGTTATGTTAGGACTTGTTTTGTGAGTCTTGGTTGGCCCAAATCTCCAACATTAGGAAACCTGCATCTTTCAACCATCTTCTCTGCAATAGTGTGGAGGCATGTAGAACTACCTACTAAATCAGATATGTCTTTCTCTATCTTTTCTCCTCCTTTTTGTAAATTGGTCAGAGCTACGTAGTTTAGTTGATTTTCCTTTTTTGTCATCCTTGGGAAATTTGGAGGCATGTTTGGGTTCTCCTCTTCCCATATTTGTATCTCATCCATGCCTAAATAAGTTCCTTAAAGCTCCACATTATCATTTTTTATTGTGTTTGATAATGTCGTCAACAGTGTGGAAAAATCCCAGAATTCCTTCAAGCCGGTGTATAACTTTTTAAGAGTGGTTCTCAACTCCTCTAGTAATTCATTAGCGCAATCTTTGAATTTGGCAATGCTTGTTTGGTTTGCTTCGTATTTCCTCACTTCTTCCTCTAGATCTCTAATCCTAACGTTGTACTCTTATATCTCTTTAGTCATGTTCTTGATTGTTCAAAGGCCTGCGTGAATACTACTCCCGCTAAGATTAAGGTGATGGGGTATTTCCCAGTGTCCACAATAAGTGGTGTTTTGTGGTCACAAAGAACGTTGCAGCACCTAGGATGGAAATCTTCTTGCAATTTTACCTTACAATTATTCTTTTTTTCTTGTAAAAAATAAAGTAGTTGAGACTAGCCACTCAGTCAAAATTAGAGGGAGTGAATTCACCCAGTCCTGACTCTCCCAAAGGAAAATGGCTTACGATCAAGACAATTATGATCATTTAAGAGTTTTGAATCACTTTATATAGTATTACATCATGCCATATTTATAGCATTTACAACATGCAAAACCCTAATTCGTGGTGCCCAAAAATAATTACAAATCCATGAAGATGATTGGTTGAAATCCCACGAACCACGGGACTATGTTATAGTCGACTACTCATCAATATTTAGTTGACTAAGAACCAGTTGACCTTTATTTAGCTACAAACCAATCCACCTTCAGTCGGTCTTCTAGTCGACTGCCACTTGAACTCATGTTAGTTGACATTTTAACCTTCGACTTAACCATCGACTTGACTTATCCATCCAGTCGAACATTCACTCGGTCGATACACCTCAACTAGCCAATTGATTTAGACAATGTTTACACTGCAAAGAATACAACCCAACATGCTCCCACTTTTTGTCTTCATTGCATAAACAAGAGAACCTAAATTTCTACTCACTAAACTAAGGTAGCAATGCCCATTACCTTTCTACACCAAGAGAACTTCACCGCACTCACAAACTTGTTCAAAGAGTTGGCGATGTTTTCCAAAATGTCTACCTTCTCCAACAACACCNTTTTTGGTACTCTTTGGACTATGAAAATTTCAGAAAAAAGGGGATACATACAGAAGTATCTTAGGTAATAATTTCATAATCACATTTTCAAAATTGAATACGTGGCATGCTATACAAGTTCATTCTTGGGAAGTGGCCCAAATCAACAAGCTTTGAGAAAGCTACAATTTGGAAATTCAAATTTTGGTTAGACCTAGTAAAGGCAGAAGTAGTGAGCAGACCTAGTGAAGGCAGAAGCAGTGAGTAGACCTGGTGAAGCCAGAAGTAGCAAGAAAACTTGGTGAAGGTAGAAGTAGCAAACAAACTCAGTGAAGGTTGGTTTAGTTCACACAAAGAGATGGATGTCTCTTTCTAAGTTGGTGCTTGGAGGCGGGGATTGGTGTCTAGGAAGATTTGTAAGAGTAGGTTGGTGTTGCTCAAACAAATATATTGGTGTCTCTTGCTAACTTGGTCCTTAGGGGTATGGATTGGTATCTCCAATAGATTGATGTCTACGAAGATCCGTAAGAATAGGTTGGTGCCTACGAGGATTTTTACTGGTGGGGATTGGTGTCTCCAGTAGGTTGGTGCCTGCAAAGAATTCTAAAGAGAATTTTTAAGGTTTTCTCTCGAAAGGGTTTCCATATAAATCTTGTGTTCCATTTTTTGCAGTTAATAGATCTCATATGTGATTGTTTTCTTATTGTTGATGAATGTTTGAAAAAGTGAAAAAATTGTCTTACATTGATTCATTTCCCCCCCTCTCACTATAAGTGTGTGCTCAATGTGCTCAACAGTGACCTTTATGGAAGTTGGAGTTGGCTTAGCAAGAAGAGTGGCAATAGGAAAAATTCCCTTAATCCTCAAGTCGTAGCTTTTCTAGGCAAGTTGGGTTGACCGCACATATCCTAGGGATACTTCTACTACTTTGCTATCAAAATATGCTACTCAATCCTAGAGAAACACAATAGAATATTCAGTTGGGTCTCCTTCTTCTGCAATTTCTTTAATTTCAACCTCTTGGTCTAACTTGTTAGAAATATATTGTTGGTCAAGTAACTAATTAGTGACCAAGGTATTTGAGTTGATCCACCATGTACAAGTCTTCTTAGAATGATTGTCCTAATGATATGTGCAAAAAAAAAGTATTCCAGCTTCCTCCAAATTTAAATTCAACTTTGAGGCTTATGATGGCTATTTCCTTTCTTGTGGAAGGGTTTGAATG
The DNA here is from genome assembly GCA_000966675.3 of Picea glauca. Classification (NCBI taxonomy): domain Eukaryota; kingdom Viridiplantae; phylum Streptophyta; class Pinopsida; order Pinales; family Pinaceae; genus Picea; species Picea glauca. Next base: position 368,661 of record JZKD02S2342971.1, read on the forward strand.
GTTTATGATTTGATGTCCCTTCCCCATAATTATTCTTAAGATCAATGACCTCGTTGGATAATTTATTAACCAACTTAAGGACACCCTCTAAGTTTGTAGGTTCCTTCTGTGTGGGTTTGGTTAACAAAATAAGTTTCTTCTCTGTAGTTATAGTTTTCTTATCTTCCCCTCCCAGGTTTCCTCCTAGTGAAAGCATTTATTTTTCTACATTCTTGGCCCCTTTGAAATTTTCAGCTAAAGTAGCTTTTCCATTTCTTTTGATGAACATGGGAATAGAGGCATGTAAGGGAGAGGTGTAATATTCTATGACCAGTGCTTTAGTTGGTTGAGTACTAGTAGGGAATTTGTTGGGGACGGTGGTAAATTGTTGACTAAAATCCTTATTTTTTTCTTTCTTTTCCACTTTGATAGAAATCAATTCTTTTATAAGGGTAGCAAAGTTTTTCTCTTCACCAAATTTACTAGAGAAGGTCCTTAAAAATCATCCCCACCCTTGATGGAACCAGTTGGTAGATTGTAATACCAGGTATATGCCTTACTCTCAAATGTGTAAGAGAACAATACATAGACCACATCCTCGTGCTCAACATTCATAAGCTTTATGATGAGGTAAAAATTCTTAATGTGATACTTAAGAATGCATAGCTTGTTAGGGTCAAAACTAGGTAAAAGCCTCTCAAGACGCTTTGGTAAGTCATGAAATGGTATTACTAAATTCAAAGTTGCTTGGGACATCTGAGTAGGAATGAAAAATTTATTATCGATCATTGGATCGAAAATTGCATCAGTTGTTTCATTTAGCTTAGATTCCAAAGATGAAGAGTGAGGTGAGTTGGGAGGTGATGGTGGTATTTGGTCTAATGGTTGAGGGATTTCCTCCAAGTAAAGTTCAACCAAGTCTTCAACGGAATTAACAAGGGCTATTTGAGGAGTTTGTGTGGGTTGGCCCTCGTCTCGATAGCAAAGAAGCTACCAATGAATTAGGATTTTTCAAGAGAGGAGGAGAGTCTTTGTAAATAGTTTCTAATTCAACATTATTACCCATGTTAGGAAAAATACTGGGATAAGGTTCATGGGTTGTAGGATAAGAGGTTTATCCATGTGAAGACTTGGTATTTCTACCATCCATACAACTCAGTGGCCCTCCTTCTAGCACCAATTTCTATTGACACAGGTAAAGTTCCCTTCAACAGAAAAGGGTACTCCCTAATATAAAGTCCCAATTAGACCTAACATCATTTTGGATAGGAGACCCATCCATATTCTATCCCAACAACCATTATTAAGAATGAGTGTGTCGGGGTAGTGATATGAAGAGTGCATTTTTCATTTCGAGGCTAATCTAAATGTTGAAAGAAAACTATTCTAACCTATCCTAGTGAGAAAACTAATTAAAAAAATAGATAGTCAAAATAAAAACCCTTGCTTCCACTTCGAAAATAGTTAGTTGTTAAAGAAAAGAATAAATTCATAAATAATGAATAGTACAAGTGAACAGATTAGATTAAAACATTAAGTTATTCATAACCATCTATTTATCAGCTCGGAACAATAATATCATAAACGTAATCAGAATGAAAAATTATAAAACTCATAGAATAATAGTCAATCACATGAACAATACAACCTTACAATGATGAAGGTGACAATACAAATAGTGGAAACATTCCAAAGAAAACATATCACACTCCACCAAATTAGTCCTCCTCAAAAAATTCCCCAAGGGCTTCTTCTCATTAAAATTATCATTTATTGTTGCAAAAGCTACAAAAATTAAGAGACCTTTCAACTCGATGCTCTGGCATATATAGCTAATGAGTTTCAATTGTTCATTGGGACTTCTTGAATTCCCATTGGTAGTTACGAACTTTGGACTTCCCCAATTTTGTCTTTTCCTAACTTTATGTATTATGCATTATGACTTAAGGAAAAATATTACACTTGACCTTCAGTCTTATCTTTAAAATACATAGTTCACACTTCATGATAGGAAGCAATCCTCACTAGTCTCCTAAAAAACATATTTTTTAAAGTAACTCTGTATGCAGCTACATCTTTTTCCTTGGATGGTCCTGCAATATGTTATTTCAATACTACCTTGGTGACTCAAGGATCCATTCCCATGGAGATCTATCTAGAATGCAGATATGCTCCTAGTTATGTTAGGACTTGTTTTGTGAGTCTTGGTTGGCCCAAATCTCCAACATTAGGAAACCTGCATCTTTCAACCATCTTCTCTGCAATAGTGTGGAGGCATGTAGAACTACCTACTAAATCAGATATGTCTTTCTCTATCTTTTCTCCTCCTTTTTGTAAATTGGTCAGAGCTACGTAGTTTAGTTGATTTTCCTTTTTTGTCATCCTTGGGAAATTTGGAGGCATGTTTGGGTTCTCCTCTTCCCATATTTGTATCTCATCCATGCCTAAATAAGTTCCTTAAAGCTCCACATTATCATTTTTTATTGTGTTTGATAATGTCGTCAACAGTGTGGAAAAATCCCAGAATTCCTTCAAGCCGGTGTATAACTTTTTAAGAGTGGTTCTCAACTCCTCTAGTAATTCATTAGCGCAATCTTTGAATTTGGCAATGCTTGTTTGGTTTGCTTCGTATTTCCTCACTTCTTCCTCTAGATCTCTAATCCTAACGTTGTACTCTTATATCTCTTTAGTCATGTTCTTGATTGTTCAAAGGCCTGCGTGAATACTACTCCCGCTAAGATTAAGGTGATGGGGTATTTCCCAGTGTCCACAATAAGTGGTGTTTTGTGGTCACAAAGAACGTTGCAGCACCTAGGATGGAAATCTTCTTGCAATTTTACCTTACAATTATTCTTTTTTTCTTGTAAAAAATAAAGTAGTTGAGACTAGCCACTCAGTCAAAATTAGAGGGAGTGAATTCACCCAGTCCTGACTCTCCCAAAGGAAAATGGCTTACGATCAAGACAATTATGATCATTTAAGAGTTTTGAATCACTTTATATAGTATTACATCATGCCATATTTATAGCATTTACAACATGCAAAACCCTAATTCGTGGTGCCCAAAAATAATTACAAATCCATGAAGATGATTGGTTGAAATCCCACGAACCACGGGACTATGTTATAGTCGACTACTCATCAATATTTAGTTGACTAAGAACCAGTTGACCTTTATTTAGCTACAAACCAATCCACCTTCAGTCGGTCTTCTAGTCGACTGCCACTTGAACTCATGTTAGTTGACATTTTAACCTTCGACTTAACCATCGACTTGACTTATCCATCCAGTCGAACATTCACTCGGTCGATACACCTCAACTAGCCAATTGATTTAGACAATGTTTACACTGCAAAGAATACAACCCAACATGCTCCCACTTTTTGTCTTCATTGCATAAACAAGAGAACCTAAATTTCTACTCACTAAACTAAGGTAGCAATGCCCATTACCTTTCTACACCAAGAGAACTTCACCGCACTCACAAACTTGTTCAAAGAGTTGGCGATGTTTTCCAAAATGTCTACCTTCTCCAACAACACC
>JZKD02S2342971.1:381939-397602 GCA_000966675.3 Picea glauca
CATCAATTATGGGATTTGGGTACTGGTTCCTGACAATGATTTTGTTTAATGCTCTGTAATCAGTGCAGACTCGTCAGGTCCCATATTTCTTCTACACCAGTACAATCGAGCTTCTACAACGGGAGGAGTTGGGTCTAATGTGCCCCTTTTGAAGAAGCACTTGGATCTGACGCTTGATTTCATCATTTTCCATCAGTGAGGAACGATAGACTGGTCCATTAGGCAGAGGTGCATCGGTGGTTAGATCAATTGGATGCTTGACTTGGTAGTGCCTCAGTACCCTGGTGGGTGAGGAAAGATGTCTATGTACTCTTCCACAATCTCGTCCACTTGCTTCTACTGCAAAGAGAGGCTCTGTGTAGAGGCCATGGATGTGGCAACGACCTTCTGCTTACTGTGAGCCTGGATCACAAAGAAGATGAACTTATTGGTCTGTGAAATTACCTTACTACATTTCTTAGTAGACATTAAAGAAATAGCGGTAAGCAGTGCTACCTATGGTATCTTGTACATTTGTCTACCCAAAGTAATAATAACATTGTGGGGTCTAGACTCATACACAGCAGGTCGCTTCCACAAATATGGTTGTCCTAAAATAACATCACAAACTTCAAGGGTATCAATATCAAACAATACCTCAACTTTGAAAGGCTTGATGTCGTAGGGAAGACAACATTGTTGGATGACATGGAGATCTCTTCCTTGGCGAAGCCAGCTGATGGTGTAGGGATACAGGTGCAGTGTTGTCGGCAGGTCCATTCACTTGATGACCTTCATTGAGATCAGGTTCTTCTGACTCCCTCTATCGACAATGAAATGAAGTGAAGCCCCCTTTACCCACATTTGTGAGTGAAAGAGGCATTCCGCTTCCTCTATTTCTTATGGTTCACTTGGTTGGACTTTGGCGGTAGCGACAGTGGAACTAGGCTCAGCATCTATAATATTCTTCCCTCCTTCTGGAATTGATTCAGAGTCAAAATAGGCCTCTGTATCAGAAGCTTTCAGCTCAACCACAAGTGACTGCTTGGAGCAGCATTCTTCGGTGTTGTGCCAAGGGATTTTATGGTATTCACACCATTTTCCCATGTCCTTCTTTGACTTCTCATTACCCTTCTTGTGTTGCGGCTTGCACTGGTTGTCATGAGAGTGGCCATATTTTCTTTGTCCCTTTTTGTGTGGTTTAGGGCTGCCTTTGCCTTGATTCGACTGTGAGGAGTTTGCATATCCAAACTCTCGCCTCTTCTACTTAATTTTTTGCTCGATCTTGACAGCATATCTATAAATTGTACCCAACAATGCGATGTCCAGAAACTTCTTTTTTGTTTTAATGTATCTATGCAAATAGCCATGGTATTTGAGCACCTGATGTCACTCAGAGTCTTTGATACCCAATTTGGTGCACAGAGTATGGAAAATATTGGTGAAATTTGGTATTGTTTGGTCCCTTTCTTGATGCACGGTGGTCCATCTTGTGTACTGGTCCTCGTAGCTTCCAACAAGGTAGTATTGTTCTTTAATGGCATCCCTGAAGGAATCCTATGTGGGGGCGAACACAAATATTACAGATCCCTCTATGGCCCTTTTCTCAGATTAAGTATCCCACCAATCCTTAACATGGGGGACAGCCTTGAGGAGTGCAAAAGTAATATTTTCCCCATCAGAAAAATTGTGGATCAAAAAATACCCTTCGAGCAGATTCAACCATTTATCTACAACATCTGCATCTATCAGTCCTTCAAATAATGGAATATCAAAATTTACATGTACCTTGAAGGGGGTTTCATGGCCGCTTGATGAAGATGCTTCTCTTGTGGGCAGCCACCGAAGGATCTGTGCAAAGTTGTCCATCATTTCGTTCCTTTGTCGCGCAAGTGCTTCCTCTAGAAAAAATTTAAAAGGATCTCCTGCTAAATCATATTTATTTTAATCACCCATGGGTTTTTTTCAGGCTCGGTGTGACTGATCTTGCAAAGGCTCGACTGGTTCGAGTCCCAACTTCTTGTACCCAAAACTTGTCGGGGACATGCATGAAGAAAAATAAATGAAGAGCATACTACTCTGATACCACTGATCTGGATTTATGAGAAGAATGAACTGAATAACAGACTGAATACAATAACACAGAGATATGGAGAACAACAATAGATATCTAGTGAACAATAACTTCTATTGAATAAATGAAATAGGTTGAAACTGTAAAACTGAAAACAACTTGCTCGAATGGTGGTAGCTATCTCTGAGAAGAGATGTTGTTACTATGTGCATCCATCTGAGCGGAATCATTACAATGAGGCTCCAGAGGCCTTTTTAACATTACTCGTGAATGCCAAAAACCTAACCCTAGGAGGTGAAACGTCAAAAGTTATGTGGGCCCCGCTGGGTAAGTTGGTACCTACACTTCCCGGGGTCGTAACTTTTGCATACGACATCCGTTTTAGGCGCGTGATAGACCATTGGAAAGGTATTTTCAAGAAATACACATTATGGTGTCAAAATATAACTTCATTTATAGTTTGATTATGGCAAGCCAAAAAAGCACTGTTTAGGGCCCCAAAACGGCCCTGGAAGTAGAGAAAGATGTGCTGACACAAAAACTTCCAAAATAAGCCAGTTGGATTAGGTGGGCAGACACCAGTCTCCACATGGAAGATGTGTAGTGTTTTAGACAACCCTGAAAGTGTATAACCCATAATTACAAAGAAGTACAGAAGAACGTGTTGAACTAAAAACTGTCAAGAGGAGCCAATTGGAATAGGTGGGTGGCCACCAATATCCACCTGGATCATTCCTTCAACATACCTATCGAAATTGTTCCAGGACTCATATTTACCAATTATTTTCTATCTATAAGGAGATCTTCCATTTTAAGCTTCCCTGGCTCAAAATTTTGGCAATTATTTTTTTGGATCTCTATCCTCGAACCATTTTCCATTCTTTCAAGCACAAATTAAATATCATTACCTTACAACTCCACTAGAGTTAGGTTTAGCTTAGATCCAAGATTTGCTTAAACTTGCTCTAATAAGACTTATAAAAAGCAAAAAAATGCTCCAATACCACTTGTACAAAAACAACTCCCACGCTAAACCAACCATGAAAAAGAAGACATAATTAAACAGAAAGAAAAAGAATAACAATCCACGGTACATAGAGATTTTACCCTAAAAACCCTTCACCGGGAAAACTAGCTTTTCTTGAGTGACTCTCGATCTCTTTTTGTCTTATCCACTTATAGAATAAAGAGTTACATGACTAACCTAGGTCCACACCTAAGACACAATCGTCATCCTACTCTCCTTCTTTTCCATAAGAACAACTCTACATTCAATCTGGATTACATCTACATGACCATTACACACCTCTCATTTGAGAGATTCAAATCACCTTTTACAATATTACATCATGCCATATTTATAGGATTTATAGCATGTAAAACCTAATTCATGGAGCCCAAAAATGGTTATAGATCCACCAAGATGATTGGTTACAATCCTGTGAACCACATGATTGTGTTATAGTAGACTACCCATCTAAATTCAGTCGACTACAAACTAGTCGACCATCAATCAACCTACAGTCAATCTTCCAGTCGGTTGCCACTCAACCTCCCATCGATTGACCTTTTGACATTTGACTTAACCAATTACTTGACATATTCATCTATTCGATCATCCACCCAGTGGATTCACCTCAGATAGCTAGGTTGCTTAGACTATGTTTTCACTACAAAGAATACAACAACATCTAGTAACCCAACAAAACTATAACTATATATATATATATATATATATATATATCAGGTTAACTTAATCATTTTGAACAAGTTTCAAGGTGGATTTTGTCGTGGTCATTGGTTATAGTTTTGTTGGGTTATAGTTTTGGTTATATATATATATAATTTGATGCCAAAATTTGAAATTAACTTTATCAAGTGGGTGATGTGTTGTATTACAACCACCTCCTTTGTTGTCTTGATAAATGGGTCTGCATCCCATTTTTTCAACGTTGAGAGAGGTCTTCGCCAGGGTTGTCGTTTATCACCTCTTATTTTCCTTTTGGTGGCGAAGGGTCTCAGTAGAGCATTGGAAGTAGCAAAAATCAATACAGATTTTGGAGGGATTTTCATCTCCCCAACCCTCCAAATCACACACTTGTTGTTTGCGGACGATGTTTTGATTTTGTGTAATGGATTGCAAGGGGATGCGGAGGAAATTTGTAAAATGCTTGATCTTTTTGGGAAGGCCACTGAGATGATCATAAATGACAAAAAATCCTCTTTGTCAATCCAAAACTTGGAAAAGGAGGAGATTGGCCTATATAGATCCCTCTTTCCCTTTGAGGTGAAGGAGTTCAATGTTGGCTTGAAGTATCTTGGTTTCTATCTCAAACCAAATAGTTAAAAGAAGACAAATTGGCTCTAGATGATAGCCAAACTAGAAAAAAGGCTAAATATCTGGAGCCACAAATGGCTCTCTCGGGCATGAAGATTGGTCCTTGTCAAATCTGTTCTAAAGGCCGTTCCAGTCTATTGGATGTCCTTAGCTTGGATTCCAAAAGGGATCCTGGAAAGAATAAGGAAACTATGCTCAAAATTCTTGTGGGCTAGGAATCAAGAAAAAGTCATTATCCCATGGGTGAAATGGTCCTCCTTGGCTCTCCCAAAATCTGCGGGAGGATGGGGCCCAAAGAATGTTTTCCTATTTGGTAAATCCTTAGATTCCAAATTAGTTTGAAATCTAATCTCCATTGAAAAGATTTGGACCCAGGTAGTGACCCATAAATATATTCAGTCGGACTCTTAAATGAAATGGATTAGAAGGCCTTCAAAAATTCACCATGTAGCATCTATTATCTGAAAGGAAATGGTTCACTCATTCGATGTGATTGGAGATGGATTTGCATGGAAGGTTGGAAAATGAAATAAGGTTAGAGTGGGAAGGGACCCATGGCCTAGCAGTTTGGGCTCCCATCTGTTGTCAAACAATTTGGTTCTAAGTCTCCAACAACAAGGCATTTTCTATCTTGGCCAGGTTGACGATCTAGTTAACAAATCAATTTGGGCTCGGGAATGGAAATCTCACCATGAGCTTGGATTCAATGATGGATTTGAAGCCTCTTGGGATTCATACACCAGGGCCCTTATTGCTTACATTTGTTTGAAGGACCAAGAAGATGAGTTGGTATGGGTTGCAGACCCTTTTGTAATTTATACACCAAAGGTGGGGTATATTCATCTCAATATGGATATCCAACTCAGAGGGACGAAATGGTGGTGGAAGGGGTTGTGGAAGTTAAATTTCCCTCTCAAAACAAAACTCTTCCTATGATGCCTCTTAGTCAAAAAAATTCCAACCTGGGAAATAATGAAAAAATGCAAAATTGTTGGACCAGGGTGGTGCGCTCTCTGCATGACAGATGAGGAATCCCAAACACACATTTTCCTACAGTATTCCTTAATCAAGGCAGTATGGATAAAATTATGGTGTCGAACCCTCCTTTTTCAAGGGAAATCAGTGGAAGAAGAATCCAAATCATGGGTCTCGGACGTCTCCTTCTCAAACATCAAATTTTTACCCCTTCTAGTTTGATGGGGCAATTGGTTGTCTAGAAACTCGATAATTTTCAAAAGCAAAGGGATTCCATCTGACATTATTTTTTCACCTTGTCTAAGTATTCTAGCACATTTTCCTCAAACAAAAGACAAGGTATCCCAAAGGATAGTTCATCCAGAAAGAATAGATCATCATCGGCTCTGGGCTTATTTTGATGGGGCCTCTCAAAACAGGGGTCATCAATGTGGAGGGGGGGCTATTTCGCACCTATCAGATTGAGTCAGCATCAAAATTTAAATGGAGCTACAAGATGGAACAAACAACTATGTTGAACTAATGTCTCTTAAGCTACTTCTTCTTTTTGTAATTGAAAAAAATGTCAATTCTATTCAGGTGTTTGGTGACTCTCAAATGGTTGTTAAATGGATCCGGAATATAAATCAATGTCAAAATATTATTTTGATTCCTCTTCTTGAAGAAGTACAAATGATTGTGGCTTCTTTTGATTATTTTGATATACAACATGTTTACAGGGAAAGGAATATGATGATCGATCACTTGTCGAAGGAGGGGCTTCAGTTGGAACATGGTCAATGGATGATTTCTAAAGAAAACAATGGCACTTCTTATGAGTATTACCATCGGCCCTTTATTGATCAGACTATCCAGGCTCAGTAGCTCGAATTTTATAGGATCTCTTATTTTTTTATCAATGGGTTTCTTGACACACCATAGGATTTTAGTTCAGCTCAGTGATCCCCCGGCATTTATTTGGATATAATTCTCTGTAGGTTTTTGACAGGTCTTTTTTGTAATAAAGTATACATACGAACTTTTCTGTATATGGGTTCAAAAAAAAATTACTACAAACCCTTATGGGGTTGATTTACTGTCACCATGGTTGGGCTATGGTTCTTTTTCTAGCAATGAATACTAATATGCATCTATAGAATGTAATTTTCTTTCCTTTGAAATAAAATTACACTTTTTTCTAAGGAAAAAAAATAATCTGATGCCAAAAGATGATTTTTGGGAGATGAAATTTTTTCTTGGAGATGGTATGCGTATTTTAGTTTCCTTTGAAATATTATTGTTTTGGATGTATATCGAAACCAAAAATTTGGAAGGTTTATTCTTTTCGTGGATGGACAGTATTGTTTAAGTATTGAAATTAGTGCTTTGTTTCTTTGTTTTTGTCTTGGAGAAGACAACCTAGATGATGTCATAAATGTCTAAAGGCAACAATATTTCTCATTGGGCTAGAAGATAGGTTTTCTTTCTGTTGGAAGGTCTCTTTTGAATCCTCTCGAAGCCTATATAAAACATAAACTCTTTCTTTTTATGATTAATAAATTATGTTTATATATATATAAGGCATTGTATTGGCACATTTTTGTGGGCACCGATTTTATTTTTGATGTGATCCTTACTGAGAAAATTAAAAGTACCCTTTTGACAAGGACAATGCAAGGAAGTGCTTAATGAATTTCTCTATTTTTTTGGTATTTTTACTTTGACAATATTGAATTTTGATTTTAGGTGATTTTAAGAACAACAAAATTCTCAAGCGATAAAGTTTAGAACAAATTTTTTTTAAAATAACATTTCTTAAAAATTGACAATTTGTAAATCATTAAAAACAATATTTGAAGATGAATCCATTTGTATCAAGTCCAAATAATCTTGCAAGGGATTTCCCTTTTTGAAGTTGCGGGTTTCTGAAAAATGCAATAGAATTTGTTGTTATAGTTGACCAAAAACTCTTGGCCAAGAAAATATTTCCACTGATAATTTTAAAAACTCTAGGCCAAAAGTGTTATAAAATATCCACTAAGAGTCCTTACACAAACACAATGACCTTATTTAGTAGAAACTTGGAAAGCACTTGGTCGAGAGTTTCTAAAACCCCCAACCTAAAGTTTTGTTGATTTTTTTCACAGTCTCATTGTGGAGCTTTCACCATTCCTCACTCTAAAAATTGTTTCCAATGGGGAGGTCATAGGTTCCAATCTAGTTAAGTCCCTTAGGGTTACTAGCTATTCTTTTGGCTAGCGGTTGACACCCTACTCCACCTGGATATTTCAAGGAAACGAGGGGAATTCTACAAATTTTTCAATTGAAACATATGTGTATATGTATGTTTCATATGTTTATATGTATGTTTCATATGTTTATATGTATGTTTCTAAGTACACACAGACATGTGTGTGTGTGTGTGAACCCAGTGAACTAGCTCGAGTGGTTGATAGGTATGAATAACAAGCAAGAGATTGCAGGGTCAAGCTCTCGATGTGGTTGTGTTTATGACTGTGGGCCTCAATTAATGTCCCTATTGGGTCAGCATACAATAATTTTTTCACTCCGATTTACATAGGGTACCATCCTTGCAATGAGGGGAAGTGTATGGGTTTCCCAATAATGTATTTTTGAAGGAAAAACACACACACACACATATGTGTGTGTATACATACATAAACATATAAATACACATATACATACACATATTTATGGTGCCTCACTCGATGTTCTATTGAATCAAGGATCATAATATATATACACACATGCACAGACATATTTATGGTGCCTCACTCGATGTTCTATTGAATCAAGGATGTTCTGTATATATATTTGTGTGTGTGTGCATTATATATATATATATATATATATATATATATATGCAACCTACTTTACATAGGGTACCATCCTCACAATGAGGGGAAGTGTTTGGGGGTTTCCCAAGGATCTTGGAAAAAAATCTCTTATTATACACACACACACGGTGTCTCATTTGATGTCATGTTGAATAAGGGACTGTAATCAGTGTCGAAATGTGTCATTGTCTTACATCATAAACAATAATGATAATTAGTGATAATTAGTGTCATGATGGAATTGAAAATCATGAAAAATATTACGCCAACAATTTCCCTCATTTTCTTTGGCACCATTGGGCTCAAATTTGACTAAGCTTTCTTAAATATCTCCTCATCCTTTTTGGGTGGTTTTGAAGGGAACTTGCTTTCCAAGTGGTCATATTTGTGAGAACCTCAACACTTGAAAGGTATCTTTTCAAACTAGATGTATTTCCTCTAAACTCGTGTCGTAATATTGATAAATATCTTCTCCTTGATTGGTTTTATCCCATCCATAATGGCACATATGCATGAAAAACTTAGTCATCTTCTTGTCAACGATGCGCTGATAATATTTTGTTTAACTCTCAAAACACCATCAATTTTCGTCGAACAATAATCATCCCTAAAATTCAACGAGAAAAATAGGAATTTGATCCCATACAAGGGTCTTTAACCCTAATATTTCACATAAATCCCTCTCTACTCATAAATCATGACCCTCCTTGGCCTCTTTAAAAACTAATAAGTTTTTGAACAAAAGTAATTAAAAAAAGGGCTTGTTGCAGCCTGCACCTATGGCCACATGGGCCACCAAATTTGTCTAGTGATAAGGTGCTCAGGCCAGGGGTTTTTGTTTTGGAAAGCCCATGTAGTGTTTATCGCATGGTTTTTTGGTAAATGACACCCCAAGCAGTCAGGAGGAAATCATATCTTCGGGTAATCCTACAAAGGTGCAGATCTTCCTCTATGGCTAAATATGATGACGTGGTGGAATATTCACCCGAGCCGGGTGAACTGATGCCCTGGATGGGGAAATTTGACAGCCCCATACACCCCCTCTCAGTCCATCTGGAGGAGGAAATAATGTTGGTAGTGCAAGGAGACTTCTTTTCTCAGTTCTTAGGGGCTTTTGGCTTCTATCCTAGGCAAGATCTGGATGATTTTTCTTGGCTCGGTCAAGTTGCTAGTTCGAGGGTGGTGTCACCACTGATTAGTTCCGCCAATTCCCTTCCTGGCTCAACCGCCTAGTGCGACTCATCTTCTTAGAATACCGAAGTCTCTTTTTCCCGCTTATTGTGCGGGTTCTCTCCCTCTTTGGCCATGAAAAACCTTTCTTGGTCATTCCCAGATCCATCGGTTTCAATGTGTGCTTCTACTTTTCTGAGGGAGAAAGGGTTTTCCCAAGGGGTACTTCCAGGTGAAGGACTAGCAGACTCAACCCTAGGTCTTGAAAACTGGGATTCACTAGAACAAGGTTTGACTCTGGACCAGTTCTACCCTTACGCGGAGCAAGCCTACTTCTTGAATCGGCCTAAAGAGTATGTGGAGGGGTTTATTGCAGCTAATTTATGGCCCTCAAACTCCAGTGACTGGGTCTCAATTTTTGGTGGAGAGCCTGGAAACAACATTCGGCTGACTCAAAATTGAGGTTTTACGGGAGCTCTAGAGACAAGGAAAAGGAAATGGAATAAGTGTGTTGGATCTTCCAAGGAAAACCTTAATTTTACTCTTGGTGATGATCTAGCTCTCTCCAGGGTGGCAGAGATGGAAGATAAAACCTTATTAGGGAAATATTATGGTCACCAATTTAGTGATAAGTCTCTAAAGGCATGGGTTGTGACAAATTGGGATGCGACTTACAACCCTACCCCCAAAATCAGTCGCATGTCTAGAGGTTGGTTCATGCTTGTTTTTTCAGAACAATCACAGGCAGCGGTGGTACTTCAAAAAAATTGGTTCATCGACTCTTCTCTAATCCTAATGAAGCTATGAAACCCTACTTTCGACACTATAAGTGAAAGGCTGGACTCCATTCCAATATGGGTACGGTTGTTGGGCCTTCTCCCTCACCTTTGGAATGAAAAATGCTTTCAAGCAATTGGGAATTTCCTAGGGGAATTTTTAGTTGCAGATATGGGTTTCTTAGAATCCTGGGAGATGTCAGTGGCAAGGATATTGGTTCTACTAAACATTAAAAAAGGTCTTAGGGAATTCCTTAACTTGACAAATTTGGGAAGGACTAGGATTCAAATCCTAGATTATGAAGGGGTGCCTTTCTGATGCAGGAGATGCCATGAGTATGGGCACATTGTTAAGGATTACAAGTCCTCTATGAGGGAGCACAAAAACAATCGGTATTCTTCGAAGTACAGATCCTATGGGGGGCACCGGGAAAAATTGGGAGTCAGCTCTCCCTCTTCGGGGTCAGCCTCAGGGGGTACTCCACCTTGTGATCCAGATGTGTCTCGGATAGTAGAGGAGAAGTTTTTGGAGGTACAAGAGGGTCATTCAATGACAATAGTCTTAGTTGCAAGCGATGCGTCATTTTCATAAGTCTGCTCGGAGGTCGTTCCACAGTTTTTGATCGACAACATTTTGGGTGTGCATCTTACTATCTCCTCACCAGTAAATGGTTTTTTTTAATATTTTAAATTATCATTGGTGGACAGTTGTCACTCCCTTCAAAATTTAGCCTCTCCAAACACTTATAATTTAATCCCTCTTCCCAAGACCACGCAATCGTCCCTCCAGTCCTTGCCAAACACTTCTATATGTATGGACTCTCCGCCCGGATCCCCAGTCTCCTGGTCATCCATGGATTCTTCTTCTGAGGAGTCTGAGGACTCAATCATTTGGTTCCAACTCCATAATAGAATAGTCTCCATCCCCAATTCATACTACAAAGGTCTGGCCCAAATCCGAAGATTCATAAAAATAAAAAGGCACGAGGTAGAAACTCTCATCTCTCCAAGTCACAATCTCAAGCATTGGTCGACATTGCCTCAGGGAAAAAAAAGGCAATTGTTGGGGTGCTTATAATAGCGAAAGCCCTAGTAGGGGTTCCCCCATGAAACTTCTTACCTTAAATTGCAGGGATTTGGTGAGTCCCCAAAAAAATCCGCACTAAAAGGTTGGTTTTGTTACACCAGCCTGATGTAGTTATTTTTCAAGAAACTCTAGCAGACGAAGACACAGATACCAAAATTCTATCTGCCCTCTTCCTGGATTGGCTTTTTCTGGGTCTGGATGCCAGAGCTAGGTCGGGTGGCCTAGTCATTGGATGGAAAGCTAGACATATCAAACTTTTAAACTCTTGGGTTTTTTACTCTAGTCTAGGGGGAGATTTTTTGGTGGAAGGTATTGGAAAGGTGATTAGAATAATTAATGTTTATGACTCTCATACAGACCGGATCACTTTTTGGAATAATTTGCTTGGTAAAGATATTTTAAAGAATGATCTTCTAATTTTAGGGGGAGATCTGAATTTTTCTTTAGGGGAAGCTGAAAGTTGGGGTCCCTCGGCCCACCCAGACAACCAAGCAAGTTTCTTCAGTCACCTATTGGCCTCCAATGGCCTCATTGATATAGCTCCATTAAATTTTTTACCCACTTTGAGGAATGTGAGGGTAGGGGAGGCTCATATTGCAAAAAGGTTGGATTGTTTTCTAATCTATGAACCTTTAGCGATGATTCCTTTCCAATTTCGTCAATGGATTGGAAGTGGAGGCAAATCAGACCATTCCCCAGTTTGGTTTGAAATGGAAGGAGGAACCCAAAAGCTTGCAACCCCTTTTAAATTCAACTCCTCTTGGTTGAAAGATGAGAGTTTTCAGCAGCTAGTCAATTCCAATTGGATTAACATAAGGGACTCAGCAAGTACTCCAGCGGGTATCCAATTTGCAACAAACCTCAAAAGAATAAAAAAAGTGGCTTTCCCTTGGGTGAAAACAAAACAGAAAGCAGAGGAAAAACAACTCCAAAGTATAGAGGAACAATTGAGGCTCTTACAAGAAAATTCGGAGTCAGGATTCATGACAGGTTTGGCTCAAGACAATATGAAAAGGCTTGAAGCCAAGCGTAGACTATTGTTGGTGGAACAAGAGGAAACTTGGAGACTAAAAAGCATAGTTATCTGGCTTGAGAACGGAGATGAAAATACAAAAAAAAAATTCAAGCCGATGCTAAGGGGAGGAGAGAAGAAAACACTATCTGGAGTTTAAAGTATCAGGAGGGTAGATCTATCACTTCCTTTGAAGTTCTAGCAAACCTGGGTAAAAACCATTTGCAAACTTTCTTCAAAGCGGACAGGAGAGTAAATATTGCAAAAATTATAAAGATGGCATTATACCTCCCAAGCTTCGTGAATGAAAAAGGGGACCAAGATTTATTTGTTGAAGTCGCTGAAGCGAAGGTTAAAGAAACACTACTTAGCTTCCAGAAGGATAAAAGCCTTGGTCTAAATTGATGGACAATAGAATTTTTCAGGGGGTTCTTTGATCTAATCAGAACATATTTATTAAAAGTTATTGAGGAATGTCATATCAATGGTAGAATCCATGGACCCTTGAATAATACTTTTTTAGCTCTCATTCCTAAGGTAAATGATCCTCAATATTTTGATGATTTCAGGCCAATTTCGTTGTGCAATTGTATTTACAAAATTATTGCCAAAATAATAGCTCGTCGGCTAAAGCCTTTTTTATCAGAGGCCATATCCAAAGAACAGTTCAGGTTTTTAGAAGGGCGCCAGATACACAAGGCAATAGGGGTATCTCAAGAAGGTCTACATAGCCTAAATACTGCAAGAACAAAGGGGGAAATCCTAAATATTGACCTTTCAAAATCTTATGATAGAGTGAGCTCGGCTTATATTCGACTTCTTCTTACTCATCTCAATTTTGAAGTTCCCTTCATAACATGGGTGATGGCATGCATATATCTAGTCTCTTTTGCAGTCCTTATCAATGGAGTAACTTTTCCTTTTTTCATCTCAGAAAGCGGTCTGTGTCAAGGTTGCCCCTTGTCCCCACTTCTTTTTCTTCTAGTGGTCAAAGGATTGAGTAAATCTATAGACACAACAGCCAAGGCGGGGAATTTCCAAGGAATTCAAGTTGCACCTGTGATGAGAATCACTCATCTCTTGTTCGTGGACGATGTTCTCATATTTTGTAATGGGCGGGTGGGAGATGAAGAAATTTTAGATGACATTTTAACTTTTTTCTGACTGGCTACAGGGATGATAATAAATTCCAAAAAATCTACCATCACTACATTCGAAATGGAAGAAGAGGAAATGGTCGTATACCAGAGGTTATTTCCATTCACATTTCTAGACATCTCAGAAGGGTTAAAATACTTGGGATTTCACTTAAAGACGAACAAATATAGGAAACAAGATTGGAAATGGTTGATAACAAAAATTGAGAAAAGGTTAAATGGATGGAGTTTTAGGTGGTTATCTGGAGCAAGAAGACTCACATGGACCAAATCCGTTCTGGAAGCGATACTAGTTTATTGGATGTCGCTAGCATGGATTCCAAAAGGGGTGCTATAAAAAATCAGAAGGATATGTTCTCATTTTATTTGGTCTAGGCCTGGAGATAAGTACACCCAACCCTGGGCAAAGTGGGAAAGTATTTCATTGCCAAAATCTTTGGGAGGTTGGGGGCTCAAAAACATTTTCATGTTTTTCAAGGCCCTTGAGGAAAAGGTATGTTGGTGGCTCATTTCAGTTTCCAGTCTGTGGACACAGGTAGTCACACAAAAATTCGTCTCCCCAGATTCAGTAGACGATTGGATCAGAATCCCAAACAAATTTTCATCACACTGCTCGATTATTTGGAAAGTGATGGTTTCCTCATTCTCAGTGGTTGGGGACAGTCTTTCTTGGAGGGTAGGCAAAGGAAATCATCTTCGTATTGGATTCAATCCTTAGCGAGGGTGTGGGAATTCTCATATTCTCCTGGAAGAACTAGTAGATCAGCTACACATACAGAGTATCTTCTATATCTCTCAACTAGCTGATCCTCACTCAACAAATATATGGAATCAAGGATGGAAAAATGCTACTTCACTAGGATTAAATGAGACTTCTGCATAATTGATGAGAAACTATATTGTAGTGCTCAGAATAGGATATATAAGACTCACAAACAAGGAAGATAGACCCAATCCAACAAGACACCATTGGCTCCTATACTCCAAAATCTGGATACATAGAGCTAAATATAGAGCCAATCGAAAAAAATCCCAGATGGTGGTGGAAGGGCCTTTGGAAGATGAAATGTCCTCAAAAATCCAAAATCTATATGTGGGTAGCAATAAACAATCGAATCCCAACATGGGATAACTTAAATAGGCTTCATATAGAAGGTCTAGGGAGATGCGCACTTTGTAAAAATGCAAATGAATCCACCTTTCATATACTCATCTCATGTCCTTTCTCCATGAAAGTTTGGACAAAAGCTTCCTTAAGCCTCTGGAAGAACTGCGTATGGAATGAAGATACTTTGGATTTGGCTTGGAAAAACTGGTCTCATGACCAAAGAAATAAGGAGATAAAAGCACTTCCTCTTTTAATTAGTTGGGGAATCTATCTAGCAAGGAATGCAGATATTTTTAAGGAAAAAGCATCCATTCCATAAGTAATCATAGCACAAAGCCTATCAATCTTGTATCATTTTCCTCAGACCAAAGATGCTCCAGCTTTGCGAGTAACACAACAAGAGGACATTGATTTTTCAAAACCTTTGGCTTATTTTGATGGAGCCTCTCAGAACACAATCTATGGAGGAGGAGTTGTTCTACATCTTTCAAAAAACCATTGCTTTCATTTAGAAATGGGGTTAGGCAGTGGGACAAACAACTATGTTGAAGTATTGTCTTTGAAGCTTCTACTTCTTTTCACCAAAGAATAAGGGATCCAACAAATTCATATTTTGGGGGACTCTATGAATGTCATTAATTGGGCAAGAAAGCATTAAACTTGTCACAATATTTTTCTTTGTCCTATTTTGGAGGAATTTTTTCGTTTGATGGACACTTTTGATACTTTGGTTATCTCTGATGTATACATGGATAGGAACATGGTAGCGGATTCATTGTCCAAAGAGATATTTTTTCTCTCTCTCGGTCAATGGCACATAACAGAAAAAAAAAGGGTGGGGGGGGGAAGACACAAATTCTTTTTATCATCAACCATTTATATAATCCCAAGGTCATTTACAGGATTGAAGGCTAAAGTATTTTTTCAACAAGATTGATCAGCGCTAGTTTACTCTCTTCCTTTTTTTCGGCATCTTCATGGATCTTTCTCTCTATCTTTTGCACAGCACATACTCCTTAAAAATTTTACAACGGAAACACAGTGAATGGACATTATGAACAGATTTTCGACACCTACTAAGTGTGCCTAGAAATCACACCAGGTCTGAATTTTAGCTATCTTTGTATATATAAAGGGGTCTTTTTTGTTG
>JZKD02S2342983.1:0-10952 GCA_000966675.3 Picea glauca
AAAAGGTGATGAACAAAAGCAGGAGCAAGGTATCAGGTTAATTGTTGTCAAGGTGGAGATTGTTGAATATGCCAACGAATTTCCCAGATTTAGTAGATATGAGCAGATTTAGTGTAGCCTTTTCAGTGGTATTTTGTTCAACCAAATCTGTCAATTTGTTATGAACGCACAAGTTTAGAATTAGTTGTGTAACTAATCTAATTTTGTTCATTATTGATGTAAGCCCTTAGAGGCATAAAGGGGAATTGAGGAAATGGTGTAATGAGATGTGTATGAGATGAGTGTTAGCCTGCTGTAATCTCCTTGATCTGAATAATAAGACAACCGATACCTATGCTTGGTGGACGTAGCCCAACATTTGGTTGAACCACGTAAATTGATGTGTTTCCTATCTGCATTCTTATTGATTGTCTTATGTGATATTTATATTTCCGCATTTGCAAATTATAACAATATCAACCTGTGAAACTTGCATATTCTCTATTTGTCTTTCTTACTTCCTCCATCTTTCATGTTTTTTATCAAACTTGTAATGAGTTTACCTACCTGTAATCCATGAAATATCACGAGAGACTCCATGCCAAATGACCTTGAACATTGATCTGTTAATATTCCAGTTTTGCCATATGTTTTTTTCTAAACTTTGAACCACTCATTTCCAACCATACAATCCAATTATCTTGCAAAATGTGCTTGGAATAATTCCTCTGGCTTTGAACATCTCAAGTACTAACAAATCCCTTACCCTTTCACAATATACTAGATGATTATCCCTTCCCCCTTACAATATAATAAATGATTATTCTTGTTATAAAATTAAATTCAAAATGATAAATAATTATTGTTGTTATAAAATTAATTACAAAATGATCAAATATTTTACTTTTAAATTACATAAAGAGGAAAGAAAAGAACACGATTTTTTTTATTATTGTAAAAACCATTAAAAAATACTACAAAATAAATATATCGTATTATTGTTTCACATACAAACACTTACATAACAGGATATATTAGAAACAGACAAAGCCAGCATGAAGCTTTGTGCACGTTATTATCATTATTACAAGCCACTTAGTGATATTACAAGCCACTTAGTGATAGATACTTCAGAAGAAAAATTAGCCATATATATATAAAATTAGATGTATTGAACTTGTGGGCATGATGAGATGTTGAGAACTAGAAGTTGCCATAGGCCTGATAGCGGAGGGAGCAGCCATCGTTGGCGGGGACTCTTCCGACACCGATGAGGTGCGCCTCGCAGAAATGGAGAAGCCCGTCACTGACTGTGCGGAGACAGTCGGAGCACCTGGTGGTGGCGCTGGAGCAGTCGGCCTCCACCTCCACAGACACCCCTCCCTTCTGTTCTTGATGAGTGGAATGGAACGTCCCGGTCTCGGGCGCCTGGCTCACCACTGTATTTATTGCGTGCTCCACGTTCTCGTGGAACGGCTGCACGGCCTCCACGGCTGTCGAGTTGCACCCCAAATGGAGATCTGGAAATGTAAACACCGATCCAGAGAAGTTACTACTCATCATGCCCTCCACGTTCATTATCGCCACTGATATCATTAAGATTGCACCCCATATTTTCATTTTCTTCGCTTCTCAACGCCCAAAAATTCTGATAGTTACCCCAATCAAAGGAACGGATCATAGATATAACTAAACGCTTCTGATTCTCTGGAATGCCCGGACTCTTTAAATATCCAATCTGATTACAAAAGCTATAACAACATCTGACAAAAGAAAGTGGGTTCCTTCTTTTCATAATGGGCTCTTTTCATGGCCACTTGGAGATTTTTCATTCACTTGAACTGTGTGTTGCCACTCTTTCTTATCCTGGCTCTGCAAATTGAGCACTTCAAACCAACTTTATTGAGTGGGCCTGGCCACCTCCACTAGTGTGTAATATTGAACTTGAGGAGGAGAGTATGAGGATATTAAAGTAATTCATCATGGTTTTAAAAAGCTTCCACTTAGTGCGTGGTGCAAGTGTACTTGCAGATGCTTATCTCTTTGGATTGGATCCTGATTTTTATAGTGGATGTTGTGTTGTTGTTCACGTTATTTCTGTTTGAAGACGGTTTTCTTTGGCTACCTTTTTGGGAAATATCCACACAGTGACGAGTGGAATCCTTTTCATTTCTGCCTGAACATGGTTTTCTTTTGTTAGCTGTTTGGAAAATATCTACAGAGTGGGGAAATTAAAAATATTGAAACAACCATATGCAATTTTTTAATTGATTGCTATGAGTATAAACCAATGTGCAGCACTTACATCAATTTACATTTATTGAGTATAAGTGGGCCTTATTTAATAGACTTGAATACCAATTTATTAAGTAGCAACCTATTTCCATAACTAGGGAAGTGAGAGAAAGACTCTAACATGTCTTCCTCACTTAAAAATCAATGTTGTTCTTGAGGTCGGAGATGAGCTAATCCATTGAGGATCACTATTAGATCCTATGCAATTTCTTTATGATGTGTATTCTTCTATTGGATCAAGATTTCGTGAATAGTACCTTGGGGTATAAGATACTCTTGTTTGTCCAAAATAACCTTGGGTTGAAACCAAATGGACCCTTGATCATCCAATAATGGGAGGATGGTTTGAACTCTATAATTAGGCCTCATCACTTTCTTCAATAATGACACATGAAAGATTGAGTGGATCTTAGAGTGGGTTGGAAGAGCCAACTTGTAAGCAATAGGGCCAATATGTTTGAGCCAACATGTTTCAGTATGGTATAGGGTACATTAAACTCGGGTGCCAACTTTTTGTGGCTCTTCTTCTTGAGTGACGATTGCTTATAGGGTTAGAGACCAAGAAACCATTGATCCCCTCCTTCAAAGTGGCACTCTGATCGATGTTGATTGACATATTGCTTCATTCTATTTCTGGGACACACCAAATTATTCTTGAGTGTATAGAGAATGTCAACATGGATTGTTAGTGTTTTGTCCACCTCCTCAACCTTAGACATGCTTGGTAAGTAAGAGATCACCGAGGGGGATTTTATCCATACAATACCTCATAGGGGGGCATTCTGGTAGCACCATAATAGGTGGTGTTATACCACCATTCAAGAAGGGCTAGTTACTACATCCATTGACCCTACCTTTTTGAGGAAAAACAATGTAAATAAATTTCCAAATGCTTGTTGACTGCTTCTATTTGACCATTTGTTTGGGGATGATATGTTGTGTTGATGTTCAATTAGGTACCTTGAAGTTTAAACATCTCCTACCATAAATTGCTAGTGAATGTAGGATCATGATCTGTCACAATCAAATTAGGCATGGCATGAAGTTTAAAAACATTTTCCATGAATATTTGAGCCACTTTAGAGGCCTTGAAAGGGTGTTGTAAGACACCAAAATGAACATATTTAGAAATTAAATCAACAAAAACCATGATGATTGACTTATTTTCAACTTTTGATAACCCTACAATGAAATCCATGGAAATGTCAATCCACACTATGGTAGGAATTGGTAAAGGTTGCAAGGCTCCTAGTGAATTCATCGTCTCCCCCTTGTGTTGTTGGCACGTGTCACTTTTTTCCACAAAGGTGCATATGTATTTCTTCATGCCTTCTCAAAATAATGCCCTTATAATCTATTCATATGCTTTTGAAACCCCAAGTGACTTGTTGTAGGAGATGAATGTAATTCGACTAACACTTTGAATTTAAAAGATAAATTCTTGACCAAAATAATATGCCCTGTATAGTCTAAAGCATGATCATGCCAAGTGTAGCCTAGATGGGCATGATAGTTGGTTGTAGTTTCTATAGAATTTACAACACCGTGGCATCTTCTAACCATTATTAATGCACTTCATCTATCCAATATGGATCCTTCCTCTTCATATTGTTGAGATAGAGAATTTTTCACCACATTCTCCTTGTCCTTTTTATAGAGGATCTCATCATCATAGCCTAACATTTTAGTAACCCAATTTTTCTACTTTGGGGAGGCTAACCTATATTCCAAGAAATATTTCAAATTAGGGTGGTTAATTTTAATCTAGAAATAATACCCCATTAGGTAATGATGTCACATATTAACTACATAAATAACAACCATCATTTCCTTTTCATATGTTGATTTTTTTCAAATGTTTATCACACAATGGCTTACTAGTGAAGGCCAAAGGGAGTCCCTCTTGCATTAACTAATCTGAGAACTTCTGTGGATATTCCATTAGACAATTTGTCACAACATATCTAGTACTAGCACAACCGCAAACTCGTGGCTGGTGAACGCCGAAAGTTTTCGGTTGGTAAAATTCCTAACGCATGCGGCTGACTGTATTACCACAAACAAAATTCACATTACGCCAGCCATGAATGGAGAATATGAAAGGGTTGGAATTAATTTTTCTAATCATTTGAACATGGCAATTAGATGGTCACACAATATTTTTTTAATCATATTAAGTAAATGTTAAAAAGTAATGCGTTAACTGACGCCCTAAAAAATGCAAGAAAGTTGTGAACATGAGATTTCATTCATTGATTTGGAAGGGCGACGAAGAATATGACAACTTATTCAATTGATAACCATACGATTGGAATTTATGATTAAAAGATGATTAAATGTGCCCATTTCCAATAGGTATACGCCTTTTGGCGTAAAAATACTGAAATATTTATTATGAAGGTTAATTTCCTTTAGAACTCAAATTCTTTAATTACTAGTTTTTTTCTTAAAATGTATGAAATAACTGAAATGAGAAAAATAGACAACATAAATAAATACTCACACACCATCCACAAATAAACATAAGATATAAGTTGGGGAACCCAATATGGAAGAACCCTAGCTAGAAGGTGAGGTCACTCTGCTCTCTTTTCTTCAAATGCAAGTACAAAGAAAGAGGCACTCTCTGTAGAGTTTCCTTTGACATTGTGGCTTGCATGGACGCTACAAAATATATCCTCCATTATTATTCTCTAAAAATACCAACCCTAGGTTATTTTCTCAACTATGGAACAAATACAATGCGAAAGAATGAGACCCCTTCTCCTCCTAGTGGCCCGGTATTTAACATCACCTGATAGCCATCCAGGGGTAGGGTTTTGACTTCCTCAACCCTTTAATATCCTCTATGGGTCCACACTAAATATAGAAAAAATTGTACCCCAAAAATTGTCATCTGATGCCTCAAAATGACGCTGGAAGGTTTCAAACCCCAATTTTCCAAACTACGACTTGCTGCTAAATGACCTTGCAAGATTATTCCTCCATTTTTTCCCACTTTGAAAGCATTGAGATAGATGAAAAATAATATAATGATGCAATTTTGATCATTAACATTACCCCAATACCTTAGTTGGAGGCATCACATTCCATGATGAAATTCTATTAAGGTAGGCATGGTGAGAATAGGGTAATGCCCAACTTTTTTTAATGCCCAATAAACATGATTTGCAACATTAATTTAGATGAAAGCATTTTTATTTAGCAAGGTGTTTATGGGAATTGAAATTTTATCTTAGCTCTGTAGAAACTCCGTATAGTAACCGGTGAGTCATAGGAAGCCACAAAAACTTTTGAGAGTCTTTGGGTGATGTTGGAATAATGATTTATTTGTCATATTCTAGATGCAATTATTATTAGTGTTATTGTTGTTTTGTTACGTCTCAAAGGTTTAATTAAAGTTAGGAAAATATGCTTGAGAGATTTGTGGAGAGATTATTGGAGAGATTATAGGAGAAGATGATTTCCCGTAACATCTCCTCTTGCCACAACTACATTTTGATTCAACTTATCCATAATTAAACATTCCTTGTTATAAAACACTAACTTATAATTCTTCTCCATCATCTATCGTACATAAAGTAGGTTCTTCTTCAATGCTTGTGTCAACAATGTGTCATCAATAAACTTATTCTTTCCATGCAATGATGGAATTGCAACTGTGCCTTTCCCTTTAACTTCTGAAACTCTATCATCACCAAATACAACTTTACTAGAATAATTGTCATTAATTCTAGTAAAAAACTCCTCCTGAGATGTCATATGAGTGGAGCATCCCGAATCAATATACCATACTTCATTTTCTTTATTATGTGCCATACAACTTGATATGAATAAATTCTCATTCCTGGTTTCTTCTAAAACTGTATTAACAACTTTGTTTTCCATATCTCACATTTTTGCATAACAATTTCTTTCAAGATGACCAAATTTATGACAATAATGACACTTTGGGCCTTGTTTTTCTTGAGATCCTTCTCTTGCTCTTCCTCTTCCACAAAATTCTTCTTTTCTTTGTCCTCTTAAGAAAATTGAACTTCCTCTAAATTGACTTGGACTTCTTCCTCTTCCTCTTGATGTAGATGCACTTCCTTGATAATTTTTTGACTGTTGTGAATATCTATTTTGATTTTGATTTTGATATTGACCTCTACTTCTTCCTCTTCCTCTATGCCTTGTAGAAAATGCATGTTCCACTTCTCCAGTAGATTGAATTTCTTCAACAGTTAGCAACAATCCACTCAATTCACCAATCTTCATTGTATTTAAATCTTTGGAGACCATAATACTGGTGGTAACCATCTGAAATTTTGGCAAAACACTCTTTAAAATATTCTCAATTAGCCTCATGTATGGAATATCTTCACCTTAGGACTGCATTTGATTAATAGGATCTTGTGTCTTTGTGATGTAATCATGAGTAGATTCATTACTTTGCATATTAACATTTTCAAAATTTCTCCTTAGTGTTTGCAATTTAGCGATAGACACACCTTCATATGTGTTCTTTAAAATATCCCAAGCTTGCTTATATGATCCCGCAACATTAATTCTTATGAATATAGATTCTTCAACTATGCTTTCTATAAGTGAAAGTTCTTCATTTTCTTTCTCAATAATTTCCTTTAAAGATTTATTCTCATCATCATTTAATTCTTTGAATTCATCAGTATATCCATCAGTTACAAGTTCCCATAAATCTTTAGTGACAAATATGGGTTGCATCCATTTTCTCCAATAGAAATAATTTGTGCCAACAAGTTTAGGCAACACAATATTGCTTATCTCCATGAAGAACAAATGAAGAATAAGAGAGAGAATATAAAAAATTAACACAAAGTGTCCCACTTCTACCTAGGACAAGAACCAACGTCCCTAAAATTGAAACTCAACCACTGCCAAATAAATCATTTTATTAATTTGAAAATACAAAAGAGAGCTTAAAAAAGCTAAATATTTCCCAAAATTACAAGGCTTACAAAATCCCCTTTCACTAAAGAGTTTTGAGCCTCTTTTATGATGCAGTACCTCACCTCAAAAAGGTTTGACGACCTCCTGGTCACTGCATCTTCTCTCTTTTCGAGTTGGAGCAGCTTGTCGATTCCCCGTTGTAATCCTCACACAAATATCCACAGGTCCTTATGACGAAACCCTGCCTGTGCGAACAAGCACTAGGAATAAGCTCCCCTCACATGACCACTGGCGGTGACCGCATGCCTTACCTAAAGGCACTTTTCACTTCGCGACATGGGGTATCCTGTTATGAGCCAAACCCGACTCTTTCGACTTACGAACTCCCGAGTTCCGAGTTAGGGGTCTAGTGAGCCCTAGCTCCTCCCTTATCCTTCATTCATATGACCCCTCGCTATGACCTGGGGATAGTCCTCAGAGCGCTTTGAGACTTCGCATATCGTGAAGTTGGAAATTAGCTCGTCTCCTTTCCTTGGATTCCCAAAATCCGAACTCTCGATGTCTGATCAACGGTCCACAATCCCCCACGATCCAACGACTCAGATCGACTCTTGACTTCGCATCTCGGGGCTATGGGAATTTGTTTCCTCCAGTCTCTCGACTTATGATTCCTGATTTCCCTCTCTCATTAGATCGATGGTTCATGACGCTCCATGATCCAACGATTGTGATCACTATCGTGAACTCAGACTTTACAAATTTCACGCTCTCCTGTGCACTTCCATGAAGGTTAAATCTCGTGCACTTATCTTCAGATCCAATGACTATTGGTCCTCACACATAGATCCAAGGATTGGTATCTAATCCCTTCCTCTTCTATGCACTCTTCCTATCTAGAATCCAATCTGACGGTCTAGACCCTTCCATGTGCTCAGTCCAACGGTTACTGTTACTCCTCCTCTTCAGCTTACAAATTCTTTCGACTTAGAATATTTTCTAGGTATTCAAAGACTTCGACCTTTGTTCCTCCCATGAGTCTATCCCTTAGACCTCGTCTGCACTTCTAGAAGGCATTGTCCCTTCTGAGCTTTCAAACTTGAAACAAGTTCCCCTCTATGCACACTCCTTGCGCTAAATATGCACACTCTGCATACAAAAGTTCCACACTATCTCTTCTGAGATTTGAGTCGAGAAAGACTCTCTTACATGCACTCCTTGCGTTCAGTATGCACTCCTTGCATAACTTGTATAAGAGAAACAATTGAAACTTATGCTAACATTCACAACTTCATCTATTCATAACGAAATTAATTCATTTATGAAAACACAATAACATGGAATTGCAAACAGTAACAATACTATGCATTTGGATCAATTTTCCTCTATCATATTCATTCAAATGTAAATGGCTACAGCTAAGATCAAATCAGAAACTAAAAACTCAGAAAATCCATACTAATTCGCAACAGCCTCATTTGGGTGCACAAAACCTCTATTTATATCAGAGGGTTCTTAGGGTTCCCCCCGACTACTCATCTACCCAAAAACAAAAACCTAACTGCTACCTAAGTTTAGTTACATTCAAGATTTGGAGTGAAAACTCCAAGATCATTCGTGATCATCCAGATTCCCAACGTTTTCTCTTCTTCCGTTTTTCCATCAGCTCTAGAAAACTCGTGTAACCTCCAACACTTAAGATTCTGAAATGATTCTGAGGTGCTGAGTTGTCCTGCCACGTGTGTTTGGTGACGTCGCAGATGATGCTCCTGCATCATACTCCCCTAGATGAAAATTCATGGACTCCTGTCCATGAGCTCCTGCACTGACTTTCCATGCTTCTGGATATCAGCTTAATTTCCCAACTGGCATATTCTATTGGGTGTACCTTCCACTTGACCAAATATTCAAAATAGGTCTTCCTCCTCATCTTCTTGCCAATCCTTTGATCAATGATATTCTCCATCTATGGTTTTTCTACTATAGGCATTTTCTTCTCCCACTGAATCTTCTCTTGATCTTCTGATCCCTTTGTGTCATCTTTCTTGTAAGGGTACATGTCTGAAATGTTAAATATGGGTGATATGCCCACATCATATGACAACTCAATCTCATAGGCATTTGCATCAAACTTCCTTAAGATCTTACATGGCCCTATATTTTTCATTTTCAACTTGCTATATGTTCCCCTTGGGAACCTTTCTTTCCTGAGATGTGCCAGAACCTGATATCCTACTTCAAATTGAAGTTCCTTGCGATGTTGATCAACCCTGAGCTTGTACTCTTGGCTAGAGTTCTGCAACTGCTCCATGATCTGGCTATGGAGTTTCTGCATTTCTGTAACAAAATCTTCTACTCCAACACTTTTGATCTCACTCTGTCCCAATTCTCTCAACTTAGATACTCCCCTTGGTTGCATTCCATACAATATTTGGAATGGGCTCTTTCCAGTACTCCTGTTTGGTGATTAATTGTATGCAAATTCCTCTTGTGGCAGAATCTGATCCCACTGATTATGATGCTTAGTGACGAGAATCCTCAATAAGTTTCCCAAACTTCTATTTACCACCTCAGTCTGTCCATATGTATGAGGGTGATAAGATGACCTGAAGGACAAATCTGTCCCCAACTTCTTCCATAGTGTTCTCCAAAAATGACCAACAAATTTTGTGTCTTTATTCAAGACAATGCTTCTGGGTAGGTCATGAAGTCTCACAACTTCTTTTAAAAATAGATTTGCAACATGTGTTGCATCAATGGTCTTCTGGCATGGGATAAAGTGTGCCATCTCTGAAAATATATCCACCACCACAAATATGGAATCACATCCTCTTTGTGTTCTTGGAAATCCTAACACAAAATCCATGCTTATTGCATACCAAGGCCTCTCTGGTATTGGCAATGGTTGCTACAATCATGTGTTCTATCTTTTACCTTTTGCATGTTGGGATATTCTACATATGTTCACAAATTTCACTACTTCTGTTGTCATACCTGGCCAATAGTATGAGCTGCTCAACTGTGAAAACGTTTTGTCATGGCCAAAATGTCCAGCCAATCCTCCACTATGCTTTTCTTTCAAAAGGTTATCCCTCATTGAGAATTTTGGTATGAACAATTGATTGCCTTTGAACAACAATCCTTCTTGAATCATATACTCTACCCACTGGCTCCTTGTTGGCATCTTTACAGGTAGAGTGTGTTTGTCATTGATGGGAAGATCAGAGTGTGCATCGATGGAAAAATAGGAACAACGTAAACTCAGGTGAAGAAGAGAATAATATGCAGAGATCAAAGCTCAGGAGATATAACGTTATGAGATGCGGAGACGAGATCCCATACATCAAGGCTCGCAAAAGGATCAAAGGTCATGGCTCGCAAAAGGATCATAGGTAAGCTCAGGTGAAGAAGCTGTTGAAATAATGTAACTGCAAAGTGTATTCTTATTATTATTTGATATATTATTCATTGGATCAAACCCCCATTGTGGATTGATCATGTCGACTATTGTAAAAGGACCAAATCCCCTTTTGCGGATTGGTCATAATGTAATTATAATAGGCAGAAAGAGAAGTCGGCCCCATAATATATCAAAGAGGCCCCAAAATATAATAAAGGTGGTTATAACCACCCAAGAGAAGAAGTCGGCCCTGCCAGTGAAAGGACACTCCCACACGTGCCAGAATAAGGAGGCTAGCGCCTCACTTAGACACACACTCACTTGTTCATTTAGAGACAAGTTTAGGAGCTGCAGTTGGAGGAGAGAGAGA